>MU105846.1:0-150404 GCA_012274485.2 Sinapis alba | reverse complement strand
TCTCTCTCTCTCTCTCTCTCTCTCTCTCTCTCTCTCTCTCTCTCTCTCTCTCTCTCTCTCTCTCTCTCTCTCTCTCTCTCTCTCTCTCTCTCTCTCTCTCTCTCTCTCTCTCTCCTTATCTATCTCTGCTGATGGAACATAATTTAGGGTTCTCGAGATTGTTTATTCTTTACCTTTCTACTTTCATCATCACTTCTTAGCAACGAGGTTTCTTTGAATCCCTCAGAGATGAAGAGCACAGAACACGTTAGGGTTGCCGTCAACATACGGCCCTTGACTACGTCGGAGGGATGCATCGATTGCATCACCATCACACCTGATGAGCCACAGGTAATGATTTATTACAAGCACATTTTTTTTCAAGGGTTAGTCTTTAGTGATCGATGAATTAATTACTACTAGAATGAACTCATTTTTATTTGGCATTTCTTTTTCTTCTTCATTCTGTTTTTGAACAGGTTCACATAGGATCTCATACTTTTATGTATGATTTCGTATTCGGAAACTCTGGCTTACCTTCTTCTCAGATCTACTACCTATGTGTTGCTCCTCTTGTGGAAGATCTCTTCAAAGGTTACAATGCAACCATTCTTGCTTATGGCCAGGTTTGATTTGTGATTCATTTTCTTAATTCTTAAAACATTTTCATTCCAATTCATATTTTACCGTAAAATAGAATGGAAAATGAAGTTATGAGTAAACTAAAAAGTGATTACTCCATAAATAGAGTAATGACTTTTTTGTTTGTTCATTACTCTATTTTTTATTCTAGATGCTCTCTTACGCCATCGGCAACGGTAAGAACATGAGCATTGATATTTTGACATTAAAATAATAGCTTTCACTATAAAAATTACAGCTGCAGAAAAATGTTCTCACAGAGAAAAACAGTTGTATTTCAGGAAGAGCTATGCGCATGCCCTTATAACTGCTTGTTTGATCTTCTTGGATCAAACTCATTTGTTTTAGCGTTTTAAAGACTGCTTCAGGTAAAACATACACCATGGGGACTAACTGTGGAACAAACAGTGGCATTATACCAAAAGTGATGGAAGATTTATTTACTAGAGTGGAGGCAGTCAAATCTCAGATACGAGTATCTTTTCTTGAGGTTAGAAGAAACATCTATTTAGTCTGTTTATATGAGAGAGAGAGAGATACATGTTGTATTCTCTTAATTACTATTATCTAATGTAACAGATTTATAATGAAGAGATTTATGATTTGCTTGCCTCAAACCCATCAAGAGTTCCAATTATAATCAGAGAAACTGCTAGTGGAGAGATAACTTTGCAAGGCGTTACTGAGGTAGAAGTGAAGACTAAAGAGGAGATGAGCTCCTTTCTAGCAAGAGGCTCTTTCACTCGTGCTACTGGTAGCACAAACATGAATATACAATCAAGGTAATTTATAAAACTTCAACTGAATTTCTTTCCTTTTTTTTTACACAACATCTTAATATATTAATAATGCCTTATGTATTGTTTGTTTATTAGCCGTTCACATGCTATCTTCACAATATCTCTACAAATCACAACAGAAGCTGAAGAAATATTGTGTGCAAAGCTTCGTTTAGTTGACTTAGCAGGGTCAGAGCGTGCCAACCGAACAGGAGCTGACGGGATGCGGTTAAAAGAAGGCCGTCACATCAACAGCAGTCTTCTAGCGCTGGGGAATGTGATCAATATACTAGGAGATGAGAGAAAGAGAAAGAAAGGAGGTCATATTCCTTACCGTGTTAGCAAGTTACCTCGCTTGCTTCAGGTATGATCAACGTTTCTTTCTTTTTGTATTATGTCCTAAATAAAATGATGATTTGGTACTGTTTTCACTTGTGTTTTACCTCAAATTTTCCAATTTAGGATTCTCTTGGAGGCAATAGCAAAACCGTGATGATTGGTATGGTTTTCACTATCTATCAATGTTTTCTTATTCAAGCATTTATTCTAATGATTTAATGTGTGATGCAGCTTGTGTAAGTCCATCAATTACAGATGTTGAGGAGACACTGAATACGCTGAGGTATGCAAATTGTGCTCGCAATATTAAGAACAAAGCAGTGGTACACAAGCATAAGCCGTTTGCACCATCCTTTGAGTATGATGCTATGTTGAAGGAGCTCACACCATTAAAACCGGAGGCAAAGAACAAAGCAGTGGTACAGAAGCATAAGCCGCCTGCACCATCCTTTGAGTATGATGCTATGTTGAAGGAGCTCACACCATCAAGATCAGAGTCTTTGCCGGTCTATGACAAGCCTGTGTATGATAAGGAGGATGTGTTCCAAGCTTTTTCTGAGCTTAAGATCCCATGGAGTTCTCAAGCAGCTAGGTTTGATGATCTTTTTGCTTCCACCTCATCACCTTCAGAGCTGAGGAAACCGGTCTATGACAAGCCTGTGTACGATGAGGATGTCTTTGAAACTATCACTGAGCTTCAGTACAGTGAGGATGTTTTTGAAGCTAACCATGAGATTCACTACGATGAGGAAGTCTTTGAAGCTATCTCTGAGCTTCAAATCCCATCTACTTCTCAACCAGATGATGTTTCTTCCTCGTCGCCTTCAGAGCTCAGAAAACATAACACTTCTTTGGATCTTTCTCCCAACAAGGCAGAGAGTGAGCAAGAAGATAAGTGTCAAAATCCCATCTACTTCTCTGAGCTTCAGTACGATGAGGATGTCTTTGAAGCTATCTCTGAGCTTCAAATCCCATCTACTTCTCAACCAGATGATGTTTCTTCCTCGTCACCTTCAGAGCTCAGAAAACATAAAACTTCTTCTTTGGATGTTTCTCCCAACAAGGCAGACAGTGAGCAAGAAGATAAGTGTCAGAACAAACCAGTGGAGATCATTGATCTCACTGATGATGAAGCTGAAGTTCAAGAAAAGTGCTTCATTGATCTCACGACTGATGAAAAAGCTCAAGTTGAAGAAAACCCCTTCATTGATCTCACGACTGCCGAGTCTCAAGAAAAGCTGGACTTAGAGCTAAAGGAACTGAACAAGAGACTTGAAGAAAAGGAGGTAGTGTGCTCGTTTTAGTATTTTTCACGTGTTTCCTTAAGAATAGTATACATATAAACTTCAACAGTGGTATATATTTTCTGCAAAGAGCATTGCATGTCTGTGTATTTAGTGGTTTATATTGTGTTTTAGTGGACTCTGAAATGAAATATGCATTGGCAGAGAGAGATTGAAGGGTTAAAGCAGAAGCTTGCTAGCAGATCATCTGCCACACCATATTGCATTTGCAGTAAAAGGTCTAGCTGCAAGACAGTAAGGTGTCAGTGCGCAGTTGCAAACCGCTTCTGTGTTTCGTCATGTAGGTGTTCTTCGGTCAAATGCTCCAACAGAAGCAGAGAGGAGAGACTCTTATAGCTAGTAAGTTTTTTTCCATCTTTTAGTATGGCTTGTAGCCTATCACATGGTGAGTGTGATTTAGGATGGCCAGTAGTAGTATTAAGGATGGCTAGAGAAGTTTAAAAAGGTATTTTGATCAGAGTTGTATGGTGAGGAGAGGGAGAGTTCCTTTCTCTCTTGTCCTCTTTCTGTTTCTGCCTATTATTTTGACTCGGACAACGAATGATGAGAATGTTCATCAGAACACAAGTAAAGCTGCCTTAAACAAACTGGAAAGCTCAAGTTCTGATCAGTTAGGTCCGTTTGTTTGTACGTGGACTTAAAAACTAGGCCTTAATGTAGTTTAGGCCTTTGAGTATCCCTAATCCAATTGTAACATTTTGGGCCTTTGAGCCTGTTAATGAATGCTGGTTGAGAAAAAAAAATATTGTGGTCACTGATTAGTCGAATTAAAACGAGAAAGTGCAGGTATGAATAATTGATTGACTAATGAGCGATGCTTAAAGTATGAAATATAATTCGTAGCTGCCATTCGTAATTTAACACAGAAACCTCAAAAGTTGGTCTTATACTTAATTAAAATTGGCTTAATAAATTACATAAAAGTAATTGTATATACCTTGATTGGTAAGCTGTCCACTAACCGAATATAAGTTATATAACGTAGTCAACTAATCATAATGCGATGTATTTGGAATTCTTATTCATTTGGGAAAAAAAAAATCTACGAATACTTACATCAGTAACGAGAGATTAACCATTATTGTTTTATGAGATTTACTCACTTAACTTTTTTTTTACTAACCTAACATTTTAGCAGGGTTTTGAAAACTTAATTAACATTCTATTTGTTTACATTCAAACGAGATTAAATAATCCCCCTATTATTGATTAATATTAACCTTTTATGTGCTGTTTTAAGCATAATAATAAAAGATCATGTGATTTAATCACGTTATTTATACGTTAATATTTCATTAAATAAATTGATTTTATGATAAGTATTGTAGTCAAAACTTTGTAAAAGCTTACTTAAAATAATTATTGCTGCATTGTTATTATTATTTTTTGGTCGAATTATTGCTGCATTATTTATCCGATTTTGTTGCTGCATTATTAACAACATGTAACGCCTAACGAGGAAAAGAAAACTCAAGAGAGAGAGAGAGAGAGAGAGAGAGAGAGTAATGGAGACGATTGTTAAGGTAGCTTATGACGCATCCGTGAAGACAGTTTTGACATTGCTGGAGAAGAATCTGTTACCAGATGTTGTCATAAGGCGGCTGACGCGGCTGCTGCTCGCCGGTCGACTTCGTTCCGGTTACAAACCCACGGCGGAGCTACAACTTTCTGATCTCCTCCGTTTCGTCAACGGTAAGTGACACTGACATACCTAACAGATCCTCTTGTTTTTGGTTTTTATTACAAAAAAAGTTAATTTAGATTTTGTAATTTGAGTGATGGTGACGGTCTTGTACGAACTAGTTGGTGTTTGATGTCACACAAAACGAATGACTTTGCTTTTAAGGTATAGTTTCGTCTGGTGACAGACGACTTTAGTGGTGGCCCACAATACTAGGTTATTGTGAGTAATCTTTTTGTTTCATTTGTGTAAATATGTATATATAAAAACAAAAAAATCTCTTTGAAAATGTATGTTTTATAGATTCGTATACCTAGAAACTCTACAACTCAGTTTTTATCTTCTTGACTGGATCTCCTTGATCTAAGCATACAAGACTACATCAAAGCCGTAGTTATATGATAGTTTTGTTGATGATAGAAAAAAATCTACAAGTTTTAACTTGTTAATTGTCTACAAATATACAATCTTCGTCTCCAATCAAATATGGGGATAGATCGTTTGATTTTTTCAAAAAGTTCAAAAAATAATATCAATAAAAAGGTTTACATTTGAAAATTAGAACATTTCCGTTTCTTATTGAATAATACTTTTCGCAAAATGTAATTTTCTGGTCAAACAAAACACAACAATATTCTGCTACGTAAACCTAAATAGACATTCGAGGTCATGGACACATGTTACCCTAATGTTTAATATATATGACATATATATATATATATATATATATATATATATATATATATATATATATAATTTTTTTTCAGATATAAAAGAGATGCCTATAGCTATCAATACCGAGAAGCCAAAGACTCAACACTATGAATTACCAACGGCTTTCTTCGAACTTGTTCTTGGGAGAAACATGAAGTACAGCTCTTGTTACTTCTCAAACGATTCAAGTAGCTTGGAAGATGCAGAGGAAGCAATGTTGGCTCTATATTGCCAAAGAGCTAAAGTGGAAGATGGACAGAGTGTACTTGATGTCGGATGTGGCTGGGGATCTTTGTCCTTGTACATTGCCCGCAAGTATAGCAAATGCAAGATAACAGGTCTATGCAACTCAAAAACACAGAAAGCATTCATCGATGAGCAATGCTGGTACTTAATTTGTTTCCTCATTTCATCCTAAGTTTTTTCCAAGTTCTATTAGATAAGTTAAGACTCTATTCATGCATGGTTCCTTAACTTGTCATGTGTTTTGAAGGAAACGTGGGATTCAAAATATCGAAATAATTGTTGGAGATATTAGCACTTTTGAGCATGAAGGGACATATGACCGAGTATTCTCCATAGAAATGTTCGAGGTTAGTATATGTTTTGGATATAAACTTTATTATTATGTTACATTTATCTGAAGTGAATTGTTATTAGCATATGAAAAACTATGGAGAGCTTCTGAAGAAAATTGGAAAGTGGATGAAGGAAGATAGTCTTCTGTTTGTTCACCATTTCTGCCATAAGACATTTGCTTACCACTTTGAGGTATAAACATAATGTCAAAGTTAATTGATTAATTTAAATTATTTAACCATTTTTTTCTTGACAATAATTAATGTTTATTTTTGTGATAATGTTGGTTCACTATAGGATGTGAATGACGATGACTGGATCACAAGACACTTCTTCAGTGGAGGAACAATGCCATCAGCGAATCTTCTCCTCTACTTCCAAGTACTAGACAATGCTTACTCTCACATTGTTATCATCAAATCTAATTAACCATTTATGTATCATTTATATGTTCAGGAAGATGTTGCGATTGTGGATCATTGGCTACTAAATGGGAATCATTATGCAAAGACCAGGTAAAAAAATCTCAAAACTGTTGTGATAAAGGGATAAGAAGATTGTAATTATGTTGTGATGCTTGTTAATTACTTGATAATACAACTTTGCAGTGAAGAGTGGCTGAAAAGAATGGACAAGGAGATAGTTGCAATAAAGGAGATAATGGAAATGACTTATGGGAAAGAGGAGGCAGTGAAGTGGATGGTTTACTGGAGAACGTTCTTCATTGCGGTTGCTGAACTTTTTGGATACAGCAATGGAGAAGAGTGGATGGTTTCACACTTCTTGTTCAAGAAGAAATGATTATACATCTTTCTTCTCTTAATAATCAGTTCTTGAATTCGTGTGTGCCAAATAAAGAATACAACATTCTGCTTCTAGTACTTTGATTGCCTTCCTAAGTAATAGATTCGTATGCTTTGTTAAAAGAGACAATGTTGTTGAGAAACATCAAGTATCATCCACTGGATTATTTTGAATCTTGCTTTGTTGGATTCAGCTCACCATCAAGCTCCAACATGCGAGTGAGGAGTTTACCATCTAGATTCTCCTGTTTGACACATACATGCAAAACCCAAACAAAACAAAACTCAGAAAGAGAAGGTTATGGAATGGATCAAGATGATCACACAAAACATGAACAGAACATGAGTTACCGAGAGACAGTCTCTGTACTTATTCCACTCAGCAACACACTCTTCTTTATCACATTGCCCTTTCACGAACTTCTCTGAATACCATCTGCAGAATCAAAAGACGAGATATCCCTCAAAAACTCTATTTTGGTTGTTCACCATAGCTACTACTAAACCCTTAAACACTTATAAATCTAATCTCTCTTAAAAGGAGAGAAATAGGAAACTCACTTGTTGAAGCAACTGTGGTAAACGTTTCTCAAATCAGCACAGGGTGAAGTAGAGGAGGAGCTAGCAGAAGCTGAATCCTTTTTCTTCAACGAGCCCATCTTCGGGATCACTCAGTAATTTTGGAGCTTGGCAATTTTGAAAAGTCACCAAAGAAGAGATCCTACAAGAGACACCAAAAGCTTTCAACGTATTTTTAGTCAAAGTCTGTAAATTGCCCACATGGCCACATGAAAGGTAATTAATTAATTAATTTAGTCATATATATATATAAATCAGGAACAATACAAAGCTTCAAGCAGAATAATTTTTAAACGTTTTATAAAATACAAAAAAATGAAATTTAACCTTGATCAGATCGGGACAGAAAGACACAGTTTAATTGAGACCGGAACAAGAGAAAAGAAGATGTCTGAAAATTAAATCTCTCTCGTAAACCTCAGATTCCATACACGAGACTTTGAGCCAGTGCCGATCTTGAAAATATATAGGCCGGAAGCAAATAAAAAAAATAAGGTTCATTCATAAATAGAAATATTAATTAGTTCATTGTTTATAGATAATATATATGAAGAAAATAGCATTGCAGTTAATCGAACTCGTCACTTTCGCTTCCAAAATAACTACATTTACCATCAAACTAGCTAAGAATTCTTGTAACTCATTGATCAGAAAATAAGTTTAAAATGAAGACCAAAAGCTCAAGCTTCATCCGCTTTCATTCAGGATCGCTACTAGCCGCTACTGCTCTGAGCGTAACAAGTAACAGAGCAGTAAGTAGCTACTGAATATAACTATATAAAAAACTTTTTTTTAGTAATATATCGTATAATAATATAAAATAAAATAAAAAGTTTTTATTCCACAATACGGACATGTCTCGTTGAACCCGTTAATCAAGCACACACGTGACACGACAACCCCACGACGACAACGAGTGTGGGAAACTCTAACCGACGTCGTTTTCGTTAGAAAAAAATTAACTTAGGCATAGAAACCGGTTAAGCCCAATAAGCGTATCGTGGGCTTTTAACTTGTAAGCTACGTAGAAAAGGAAGGGAATCACGTGTAATGGTCATCATCATCATCTCGCGTGGCGTAATACACTTTCTTCACCCTTCACCTTCACTGCAATTTTTATTTAAGGATACAACAATACAACTCAGATAAACACTCAACCCATATTAAAAAAAAAAACATTTGCACAACAAGCAAGATGGATCAGTTCAAAGGTCAGCCTAGGCTTCCCAAGTTCGCTGTCCCCAAGCGATACGATCTCCGTCTCACTCCCGATCTCGTGGCGTGTACTTTCACCGGAACCGTAGCGATCGATCTGGATGTAGTAGCTGATACTCGTTTCATCGTACTCAACGCTGCTGATCTCTCCGTCAACGATGCCTCCGTTTCCTTCACTCCTCGTTCCTCCTCTCAGGTGTTTTTTTCAACGCTCCGACCATTCTCTCTTTTGCTTTTGTTTTTTGTTGTTGTAATAATGATGTGGATTCAGATTCCGACAATGTGATTAAGTGTTACGGTCTTGATGGTTTGGCATATATAACTCTCCATCTTAGCTATAGATGGCCGTCCGTCTTTTCTGGTTATGATCTGAAGTAGGAGAGGGATATTGGTTTTGATGGGTTTGGATTGTTGCTTCTTTATGTTTCGTTTCATAAAAGAGATTGCTTTTTATGTTAAGCAGGCGCTTGCAGCTCCGAAAGTTTCACTCTTTGAAGAGGATGAGATTCTTGTGCTCGAGTTTGCTGAGATTCTTCCCCATGGAGTCGGAGTTCTCCAACTTGCTTTCAATGGAATCCTTAATGACAAGATGAAGGGATTCTACAAAAGGTTGAAATTTTATCTTTTGCGTTTCTATAAGTTCGAAATTTACATAGATCAGAAAAGCTTAGTCCTTTACTCTTGGTGTGCAGTTCCTATGAACATAATGGTGAGAAGAAGAATATGGCTGTTACCCAGTTTGAACCAGCCGATGCTAGGAGATGCTTCCCATGCTGGGATGAGCCTGCTTGCAAGGTACATGTCCTTTCTATTTGCCTCCCCTTTCAAGTGGCATATTGTTCTTCTTCTGTCTTTATCTAATCCATATTGACATTTTTTGCCATAGGCTACCTTCAAGATCACAGTAGAGGTGCCTTCTGATTTAGTGGCTCTCTCTAACATGCCCGTTGTGGAGGAGAAAGTTAACGGGAATGTGAAGATTGTCTCTTATCAAGAGTCACCAATTATGTCTACATACTTGGTGGCGATTGTTGTTGGTTTGTTTGACTACGTGGAAGATCACACATCCGATGGTAAAAGTCATTTTTTATTCCGTATTATCTTTTGTCTAGTCAAACCTCTAAATCAAGTGTCATCTTTTGCTCAGGGATCAAAGTCAGAGTGTACTGTCAAGTGGGCAAAGCCGACCAAGGCAAATTTGCATTACATGTTGGTGCAAAGACCTTGGATTTGTTCAAAGAGTAGAGCCCTTCATCGACTTTTGAAACTATCTTCTGAATGCATATATCATATTCGTTGCAAAATGACACCAATCATTTTTGTAGGTACTTTGCTGTGCCGTATCCCCTTCCCAAAATTGATATGATTGCGATCCCGGATTTTGCTGCTGGGGCTATGGAGAATTATGGTTTAGTTACATACCGTGAAACAGCTCTTCTCTACGATGAGCAACATTCAGCAGCTTCTAACAAACAGAGGGTACTGCAAACATGTCCTTTTGATTTTTTAGAGAAGATTTTCTTGTGTGCATTTTGTGCAATTATATCTAAAGCAATTAATTTTCTTTTGCTAGGTTGCTACTGTAGTTGCCCATGAACTGGCCCACCAGTGGTTTGGCAATCTCGTCACTATGGAGTGGTGGACTCATTTATGGCTGAATGAGGGTTTTGCTACTTGGGTATATTGCAACTCTCTAGGTCTTTGTATTAACAATGATTTTGAGTTTTGTTTGTGAATGTATTGTTACTCTTTATCTATTTCAGGTCAGCTACTTGGCTACTGATAGTTTGTTCCCTGAATGGAAAATCTGGACCCAGTTTTTAGATGAATCTACTGAGGGTCTAAGGCTAGATGGACTTGAGGAGTCTCACCCAATCGAGGTAACAAAAATAAGTGTATCTACGTTATTAACTGTGACACTTATTCTGAGATCAATATATGTATCGTGAAAACTTAGTGCTTTTTTTTCTCTTAATTTTCAGTATCAGAGAGAACCTATTATTACCTAATTATCATGAATCTTAACTTTCCTCAGGTGGAGGTTAATCATGCTTCTGAAATTGACGAAATATTTGATGCAATAAGCTACAGAAAGGGTGCATCTGTCATCCGCATGCTACAAAGCTATCTTGGTGCTGAAGTTTTTCAGGTTCTGCTCTTGCTAATTTTCTTTTATATCTCATAATATGCATGGAAAATATGGTGGCATCTATTGTCAATATCTCAATGTCTCCAAATTTCTTACTCTGTTTATATGGTTTTGATAAGCAGAAGTCGCTTGCTGCATACGTTAAACGTCATGCTTACTCAAACGCAAAGACAGAAGACTTGTGGACCGCTTTGGAAGAGGGTTCAGGAGAACCTGTTAACAAGCTTATGAGCTCCTGGACAAAGCAAAAAGGATATCCTGTTGTCTCAGCCAAATTAAAAGATGGAAAATTGGAACTTGAGCAGGTTCGTAAACTTATTTCCTTTTCTGGATATTCTACTTAGACCATCTAAATAAATTCTTTCTTTTTTAAATTACAGTCTCGTTTCTTGTCAAGCGGTGCTCCTGGGGAAGGACAATGGATTGTGCCAGTAACCCTGTGCTGTGGTTCATATGACGTGCGCAAAAACTTCTTGTTGGAGTCCAAATCTGGAGCGTATGATATAAAGGAGTTACTGGGCTGTTCCGTTGGCGATGGGACATGCTCTTGGATAAAAATCAATGTCGATCAGGCTGGGTTCTATAGGGTGAAATACGATGACAGCCTTGCGGCTGGACTCAGGAAAGCAACAGAGAGCCAAAGCTTGACCGCTATTGATAGATACGGTAATTTTAACCTTGCAGACTTTTTATTTTCTTGTTGACATAATGGAGTTTCGTTGGAGATGAAACATCCTTCTTTTTTCTTTAACAGGTATTTTGGATGATTCTTTTGCACTTTCTATGGCTCGTCAGCAGTCTCTGGCCTCTTTGCTCACTTTGATTAGTGCTTACAAGAAGGAACTTGACTATACCGTACTGTCAAACCTCATTGTTGTAAGGATCTCTTTTTTTTTTTGTCTTTAGTTTTACCTGTTTCATAGTTATGTTTTTGCCTCTGGTTTTTACTCTTCCTCCATACAGATAAGCTACAAAGTTGTGAAGATTGCAGCAGATGCAAATTTAGAACTGATGTCTGGGATTAAACAATTTTTCATCGGTGTTTTCCAGCTTGCTGCTGGGTAAGTTGTTTTACCCATCTACGGAATTTAAGACTTATCAACGGCAAAAGATTATATTTGAATTATTAACAATGAAAAAAAAAGAAATTAATGTTGTTACAATGTTCATTGTTCTTACAGGAAACTAGGTTGGGACCCAAAACAAGGGGAGAGCCATCTAGATGCTATGCTGAGAGGGGAAGTCTTAACTGCACTTGCTGCGTTTGGGCATGATGAGACACTAAAGGAAGCCATTCGGAGATTCGATGCATTCTTAGCTGATAGGAACACTTCGCTTCTGCCTCCTGACCTTAGAAGGGTTTGTTTCTTACTAATATAACACAACTACGCTTCCAAATATAATCTAATCTTTGTATTGTTTGTTTGTTTTTCAGGCTGCTTATGTTGCTGTAATGCAGAGAGCCAATAAGTCAGACAAATCTGGTTATGAGTCTCTTCTGAGAGTTTATAGGGAAACCGACCTGAGCCAGGAGAAAACACGAATCTTAGGTAACGGATCTCACCAGAGAATAAACTAAATAGAAAATTGTTATTTCAACTACTTATCTTTTCCTTGTGGGTTTGCAGGTTCTTTAGCATGTTGCCCAGACCCCAGTATAGTTCAAGATGTTCTTAACTTTGTATTGTCTGATGAGGTATATATATAGAGTGTCGATGTTCTTATCATTAGGCTTGAACTATTTGATGTTGAAACGGGTTTCTTGTTTTTCCAAGGTCCGGAATCAAGATGCAGTTTATGGACTTTCCGGTGTAAGTTGGGAAGGACGTGAAGTAGCGTGGAAATGGCTACAGGAGAAGTGGGAGTTCATTGAGAAGACATGGGGTTCTGGATTTCTCCTAACACGCTTCATAAGTGCAGTTGTATCTCCGGTTTGTTCTTTTTTTAAACTCTTCTTCATTTGTCCATGAACAGTTCTTGATCATTCTGCTCGATCGCTGATTTCTCATATGTCTTGTCTCCCTCCATTGTCTCAGTTTGCGTCGTTTGAGAAGGCGAAAGAAGTGGAGGAGTATTTCGCAACGAGATCAAAGCCTTCAATGGCAAGAACCTTGAAGCAGAGCATTGAAAAGGTTCATATTAATGCTAATTGGGTGGAGAGTATCAAAAAGGAAGACAATCTCACACAGCTCGTTGCTCATCTCTCTTCAAACTAAAAGTCTCGCACACTTTCATTGTTGGGTAGTGTTATCTCCTGAATAAGCTTAAACTATATGTGACTATGCAAACCTTTGTTGTTTCTCCTTCAACACAGAATTTGAAGTTTCTTTCTAAAGACTGAGACTTTGCCATCAATAAAGTTTCCTTTTGGATATGTTTTGACTTGGGTTGATTAGTGCAGCGATATAAACAGTTTTGAGGATGATTAGCACATTTGATTAGTTTTAGTTAAACCATAAAAAGATGTAAAATGGCATGTTTTCGTCATAACTTTGTGAACCGTCTTTGTTAATGACTAATTGGCTCTAATGATGGATACTAACAAAGAAAGAAAACAGAACATGAATACCACATCAAACTTCTGTATCCAAGTTTGGTTAGAAATCAACAAAACTCAAATATACACACTCTAAAGTCCTCACTTCTAGGTGGGTCTTCAAATTTATAGAAATAAAAAAAAAGTTTGATTTTGATACACACAGAGAATAGGTAAAGAGAGTTAAAAATGTTGCAATAAAACTGCCACTAGAGAAGGCAACATTACTACAGCCAACCTGGGCAGCTTTTATATAACACATAAGACTTTTACTCAATAATAATCCTCTAAATCTCTCTTTACCCTCCTTTTTTTTGCTTCTTCTTCTAATACACAGAATCATCAGGAAAAGGCTAACCATTGTTAGTCTTCATTACTAGTTTTGGTTATTTCAAATTATCATTGGATCATCCATCGTTGTTACCATCTGAGCCTCTGCTGCTTCCCCGCTTATCCGCTCCACAGGCATTACCTCGGCTGCACACAGTTTTGATTATATCAGTTTTTACTTCTTTTGTGAACTTTCAGATTTGAACATGCAGAAAGCCAAACAAAAGAAGCAAAGAATTTTCCAATGATCGAACACAACTCACCTGGTGATCGATCCAGAGACATAGTTCTTGCCATCTCTACAGAGTTGGAAAAGACATTAGTCAGATTCTTCGTAGTGTCAGATGAACAATAAATTCTCCAGTATCTCATTAACAGATTATTAGGACTAGGAAAATGCAGGAGTCATAGGTATGAGGTTGAAAATGATTTAATAATAGTATTGGGCTTTTGGATGTACCAAGTGAATGACGCAACCCTTTCACAGCGTCAAAGTTCTTGTATGTATAGCCAACAAAGCTTAAATCCTTGGGTGCAAGATTCTGCACAAAATAGAAAAAAAAAGATGAATCATTCAAAAGTGAAACATCTAATGAAAACAGGTTTCGCTTCAGACAAATAAAAAAAGGTAATATGTCGAGCAACAGCATTTGATGATGCTTTCTTATATCCGCTGGACTATGCATACACTTAAATGATTACAAACCTTCCTGGAGGTACCCGATTTAGTTCTTTCAGTTGCAGGAGAATTCACCTGAGATGATATCAAGAAATTCATTAAGCCCCTCGCATATCATATAGGAAAATTACCCAAACTCAGCTGCCTAAAAATATCATAAATGTTACAAAGAGTGGCTATTCGTCATCAATTCACTCAATACAAATGTGGTTTAAGAGAATCACTCCCTTGGATTAGACACATATTTGCTAGATAAGGCAGTATATATTACCACTATCTTCACATGTATGAGCCGCTTATTTGAAACTAACAGGTATGATTTGCGTAACAGCTATAAGATATGAACCGTCCAAATCTATGTAGAGCCTTAAATACTACTATAAGCTATGATAGCTCTGAAAGTAATAATATGAGTGAAGCCTATTCAGCCTGGAAAACATTTTTCAAATAATGCAAGATTTTAGTGAAAAGGAAGAATTTATGGACATACTTCATCAAACTTCATAAAGTTTTGTGTATCTAGCTCGTCGTTCACTTCTGGTTTGTAAGCAGCCTCCATTTCATAGAGCTTTTCCCAAACAACATCTTTGAACCAAGGATGAACCTGGCGCAAATTTAAGGTACGAGTTAGTAAAGAAAAATGACAGAAGCTTATAACCGGTACTAATTAATCTATTCATGGAGCATCCTTACCTTGATTTGCTGGGCTCCTCCTCCAGTACCAAGTCTATGGTCTACGTTGCACAGCAACCTGCAGATAAGATCTTTTGCCTCGAGTGACAACTTAGCATCCTCGGGAAAGTGCAAATGATTTCTCCAATTGACAATCTAGCAGGAAGAAATAAGAATCATGAATATGATCACTGAACCAATGAAACAAAACGTATAGTTTTCTTTTCTGCATCTACAATGAACCAACAAAGAAATTGACGATGAAAATTTTACCCACCAATCAATGCATAGTTGACAAAAATATATGAACATTTTTTATAATAAGATTTTAACATTTTGCTAGCTCGGACGCACAGAAAGTTTGAGTAGAAAACCAGTCAAATTCTTTACGGTCAACTGTTTAAAATCTTACACAGTGAAATCTGACTGGGTAGTGTACATAACAGCAGAATGCAATACCTTTCTGCATGTCGATAATGGGTCATCTGCGTAAAAAGGAGGATACCCAACGAGCATTTCGTACATAATTGCACCTAATGACCACCTGAGAGACAAGAAAGATATTTCACAAGTAAATAAAGACCACCCCAAGAGATTATGGAAAAATTCGGAATGAAAAATGAAAAAGAGTTTTTATCATTCCGTACAAATAGTTGCAACTCCCACAGAAAAATTTAAACAGCTATAGCACTATCAAACGAGGATGAAGGCATGGACCTTTGTAATAGATCACTCTGAGAATGATAAAAGCGGGTAAACAGAACAACTAACCAATCACATTCCATGCCATATCCTTTCTTCAGTAAAACTTCAGGAGCAATATAGTCGGGTGTTCCCACAGTCGAAAATGCCTTTCAAAAAAGGAGAAACCAATCAGAGAGCAATATCGCCAGTTATTGCCATGCAAATTTATCAACAGACGGTAGAAGGTAACGGAAGTTTGAAAACCAATATGAAGAATAACCATGTTTAATGTTCACTATATCCCATTTCGATTTGTCTATGTACATGCTCAATCAGGCATATATGGTATATTTAGAAATCAGAGCAATATGGATATTACTGCAATATAAGCACAGAGGAAAGTTTTCTGCTGAAACTAAAAAAAAACATACTAGTGTTCTGCGATTCATCTGCCAATGCTGAAGTTGTTCCTGGGGACTGCGCCAGCTTCTTTTGTTATCGGTGTCGGGAAAACATCCATCAACATCCATAGGTTCTGTAATAGCTTCATCATCGGTGGCCCTATTCTCCTGAATAGAAGGTAAAGTTCTACAATCAAGAGGCTTACAAAGCCCAAAGTCCGAGAGTTTCATGTGTCCATCTTTGTCCAAAAGAAGGTTGTCAGGTTTGATATCCCTGCAATAAGAGTGAAAAGACAGGTCAATAAGATGGTTTCCACCAAAAGCGTGCAAACTAAGATAATTTCCAGTATCCACCTATGAATATAGTTATATCTGTGTATGGACTCAATGGCCAGGACACTTTGAGCAATATAAAATCTGGCAACATCTTCCCGCAATGTATCCTCCCTCATGAGCAAAGTCATCATATCACCACCAGGAAGGTATTCCATAATCAGATATAAATACTCGGCATCCTGAAATGAATAGTAGAGTTTCACTATATAATGGCTTGCGACCTCAGCCAGCAGATTCCTCTCTGCTCTGACATGTTCCACCTACAAAATGTATATTTATATAATCAGATACTAGGAAGAGAAAGACCCAGGTACGTAAACTCAGAGAAAACCATAAACATAGTTAGTTTTCGCTGTAACCGGGAAATACAGTATTTATATCTGATTATGTTAGCATATGCCGCCATCTTGAAACCGACCACGTATTTGAGATATTGGTTGAACATATAGAAACTTAACACATGAAGACCAATATTGTTCGTTAACTTTGCAACATACTGTTATCAGCAAACAGAGGAAAAGACATGCAATCACCAGATTAAAGCTAAACTACACTGTAAACTGGTAAGCACAGAAAAGACGATGCCAAATATTATTAACTCATAATGACAGACAAGACTAACTTTAAGCTCCAGCGAACAATACTAGTCAAGAGAGTGGCACACTGTTCCAACTATTTTACGAATTTTTACCTGTCCTTTCATAACCATTTCAGATTTCTTTAACTTCTTCATGGCATAAATATTTCCGGACTTTTTCTCCCGACATAAGCGAACCTGAAAAGAACCAAACAAAAGCGCATATCCCGGTTATGGTGTTCATATTTTCGAACTGCAAGAACGTGTAATAAAATAAAAAGGCACAGGCAGTATCTAGTTGTACAAACCTCACCAAAAGCACCTCTTCCGATGATTGTCAAAAGCTCGAAGTCATCAACACTTATCTTGTTCCTTTTAAGCCTCATAAACTCAGTCTCTTTTCTCTCCAGATCTTTAATCATGTTGATCTGCTCCTCCTTTGGCACTCCAGAAGAAGCTAACTTTCTTTCTAAGATCCACCGTCTACCAGAAATCAAACAATGTCAGTACACAACACAAGCAGCTTTCATATTATGAATAGTGTAATACCAAATGATAATAGCTTCATTGTTTGTTTGTTTTTGCATAAGAACATAAATGTTGAAGCTAAACAATGGATAGGATTGCAAGAAGCCTGTGCCTGCCTGACATTTAGAGGGCCATATAGGCTATTTATTAAAAATTTCAACTAATTTTTTTTTTTACAAATTTGGGGGCCTAAAACATTTTTTTAAGAGTCTATCTCTATGTAGTTTTCTTTAAAAAATTTGGAGGTCTAAGGCTAATGTTTCATTCGGCTTTGCCCAGGACCGGTCTGGTGGAACTGGGAAGAGAACATGAACTTAAACAGGCTTCAAATCTCAAGTTCGCTAAGCACCATTAAACTCAGCACCTAGTAACAGATGCAGATACTTGGTTGCTTCACAAAGCAAAGAAGCTAACATAACTTAACCAGATTTTTCCCTAGTGACTGAAACGTTGCCAGTATAACAGAGTAACCAGCCTGATTATCATAAAATACGAAACTGACACGCTAAGAGCTAATCAAAGCTCACACAGCTAAATTTTCCCTAAATAGTCTCTCCAGAAACCAAAACTATATTTCAAATCTCAAAATCTCTCTCAAAAGTGAAAAACAAAACGAAAGAAGATCAAGACGGGGAATTAGAGACGATTGGCTACCTCTCTTTCCTCTCCTGAATGTTCTTCGTCTGAGCTTTGTAGTGATTCTCGATGTACTGCTTAGCAGCCGCCACTTTCTCCATGGTCAAGCTCGATCCCAGCACCTCCTCGTCCGTACCGTTCTCTTCCTCCTGAATATCCTCCATCTCCTTCCTCTCTCTCTCTCCACACTCTTCTTCTTCTTCTTCTCTCGACGTGAATGGCTATGGGAAGCACCTCTCTCTCTCTCTCTCAGCACTCTCTCTCTCGCTCTGGAAATTCTTAAAGAGAGATGACGATTGTGATTTTACAATCTTACCCTTGAAAGCCGAACCTCTAATTGACACGTGTCGACATTCTATTTAAATGGGCACTCTGTATATATGGGAAAGATTCTGAAATACATACATACGATTTACAACCTAGACTCAGTAGATTTGTTTCCTAAATTTCTTTATTTTTCTTTATTTTGTTTTTTTGTTACGTATTACAGTATTTCACTAATATTTTTATTTGATTACCAGGTAGAAATTTTATTTATAATTTCCAGATATGTTTGGTTGGAGAGAGTGTGTATCGCTGTCAAGGGTATAACTGGAATTTAAGGTTTGTCTCAATAAGTTTTTTTATACAACGAAGCTGAAGATTTTAGCTTCGTGATTGGAACGTGGTTTTCACACGCGCATAGGATTCGATGGCCTGTGAAGCTTGTAATAGTATTAAGTATTTAATTATTGGGATCCATTATTTATGTGAAAAAAAACTAGCTACTATGCCTTCTGTTACTAACTAGGATAATTATGTTGTGTAAAATTATCCTAATTTTATCAATTATAAACTATGGTACGTTTTCTACTACCAGTATGCAGTTTAGCTGTCACACTATGTAATGATTAACATTCTCCAAAGTAATTACCGTTTATGTTTAAAGTTATTAACTTCATAATTAAAAAAAAAAGTTGTGTAACAACTATAAAAAACAACAGATATAGAAAAAGGAAACAAAATATGACGTCATAGGAAGATGAAGTTGCTCATTGTCCTTTTTCTTTTTTGCTCATTGTCCATTTTTATTCATTTTTAGTTTGAATATGCTGGTTAAACATGCCTAGATGAAGTGGAATGGTGAAAACGTTATGACCATTCCACAAAAATACTGTTCTTACACAGATGAATGATAGTGATTTCGGTTTCGTATGCCGGTCAAGAAATCATATGAAGTCAACCGTTCTTGGTTTTGACCAATCATCATAGCCTTGTAAAAGCTATTGTATTTTTTAGTCATTTCTCAGGAATATAAATTAGGTGGAGTCAAATTTTTATGTTTTTCTTCTTTTGGGTATATGAATGTGAGAAGAAATCTATGTAAACTAAAAAGAAAATAATGTATTCTCTAAGTAAAAGTGAGAGGGAAAGGTGGTGGTGGTGGTCTAGCTGTAAGAGGGAGCAAGTCGTCAGAATGCTGCGTTGTAATCATAATTAGCGACAACGAAATTCACAACAACAAGAAGAAAAAAAGTAAAAAAGCGTTTTGCCTATTTTTCCACGTCTCACACGTGGCGTCAGATCATTGGCTGTTTTTATAGAATTGACCTTTTGAAAACGCAAATGTTTTTGGAATTTAGTTCATAAGAGTCGATCAAAAAAGAAAAAGATAAAAAGAGCAAGTGGGCTTTTGTACTTTTGCTGCGGAATTGAATGATACACATGCGAGTGCAGAAGATTCACTAATTCATAAGTAGGCACCATTGTTTACGTATAAACAAGTAACACTTATTATCTGGGGCTGCAACCTAGGAATAACTCTTTGGTTCATTCTCTGTAAAGCAGTGAACAACCATGCTGCATTAAAGAAAAAGAGTAATTAGTTTATGTTATGCCAACATATCTTGGTAGTTTTGTAAAAAAAAAAAAAAGGTTTGTTACCAAACAAAGAAAAGACAACAAGAAGAGCTCGTTGAGAAGGATACAAAATGAGCTCGTGAAGACAGAGAAAAAACAATGAGAGAAAAGAGAGTTGAATAAAAGATGTTTTGGTTTCTTCTTCAGTCACGTTGTATTTTTACATAATGCCAACTCAACAAGTTCCTTTTATTACTAGTTTATTAGCAAAGAGCCAATGACGACACCAGCCGTGAACTATGAAACATCACTTTTAATAGCAAGACATGCCAGATTCTTTCTACAGACACGTTCTATCACAAATTTGATTATTTATTTTTTGAAGTGGGGAAATTGAATAACTTTTCAATCAGCCAAGTTGCATAACAAGAGTAGAAATATTGCTTAACTATTCGTTTGACATCTGAAAAGTGTCTAACCTCCAAATTCGATGTTCTAGTCCCCTTGATGTCGGTCGAGTTCAGATGATTCCAATAACTCAGGCAAGAGACTTTCCTGACCATTCTCGTTCCCTTCGTTTTTGTTTGGCTTGCATTCTGTTGAACTTTTCCTTTCCCTTTTCAAGAAGAGGGTCAACCACAACATACGCATCTGGATCATCCTTGCGCGACATTTTATCCTGCAATATACTTTCACTTTTTCAGGATAGGACACAATGAACATATACATATGGCACAAGCTTCTGATTAAAATATTCATTATTAGCATTCCCTATCCTATGAACTAAACGGAACGAAGTAGTGTAGAACTACATCCACTAGAACCTTAGTCTCAGGTGAGATGAAACCTTAGAGATTTACCTTGCCATGCTCGGGTGCAAACTTGAGCTTTACTTTCTTCCAATCAGAGACATCTTCCTCTATACTGTCTCCTGGTTCACTACTTGAGCCAAACGGTTTTGCAGAAATGGACTGCTTAAATTTCTCGAGTTTTGCCAACACCTGGGAACAAGAGGGAAACGATGATAAGTTAACAAAACTATCTTCTGAGACTGTTTCTTTGACAGATTTACAAATTACTTTTGGGGACAGGCACACGGATTTGGTCAGTGAGCAAAGGAGGGTAAAGAATCAGTAAGAAAACATAATTTAAAATGTAAGCTAGAAGCTCTTGAAAACAACTTACAGCATCCTCATTTCCTTGCATTCTGCGCTTCTTCAACTTATGCAACTGTCGGGCGCGTTCAGAAGCGTTGTAAAGCTGTAAATCAGCGTCTCCATTTTCCATTCGTTCGGCTTTGGCTTCTGAACCTATTCCCTTTTTCTTCAATGATAACTTTTCTATCTTCGGTTTCTCATCTTCATTACTTTCAACATCAGACCTGTAAATAGCATAATAACTAGTAAGTCAATGACTTGTGTTACTGGTTATGCCAACATGAATTAAAGTAAAAATAGATTCAAACATAAATCCCTCAGAAAGTAAATTCATTTGTTTTCCCAACCTAAACACACAAAATAAGAGCCAGGTGTGTTGAATTATAAGAGATAATAGGGTCCCACCCTATTATCTCTTATAATTCAACTGCGGTGTCATTACCTTCTGATAGATTCTTCAGGGCCTTTCACACTAGAGCTCTCTGTTAAGAGGACAACCACAAGGAAATCTAATTAAAATGTACATAACTAACTAGAGATAATATAAACAATACGAAGAAACAGAGAGAGCTGCTTGGTGCCAAACATAGAAGCATCAAACCTTGTGATAAGTTTGAACTTTTATTATGATTTGGTTAGAAACAACCCTAAGCACAGATACGAGTTGGTTTGAACTTTTACTATGTAAATCATAAGTTTGATATTTCAGCATTGAGAGATGGAAAAACGAATTACTTTTTTTCTGAGTTGGTTTTGGAGGAATATCTCCCATCTCTTTCCTTCTGCTAAGCACTTGATTCCTCATCTTTGCGTCAAATTTAGTCTCGTCTCCATCATCATCGTCATCATCACTATGTCCAACTGGATCGGATAGAGGCCAGCTTTTCTCTTTTTGAGCGTTTTCTTTCTTAGAACCAAGAGCTTCCCGCACAGATAGCACCTCCTTCGAGTCAGATGCATTCTGAAATGTAAAATAAGATTTTAATATACATCAGAGAGTCTGAATTTCTTGTTAAGACAAAGAAAGACACCAATAAAGAAAACCTTCAGTTTACATCTGATGCCAATGATAAACTGCTAGGCCGATTACACAGAAACACAGTTAAGAACGGTAAGTTTGATTACATGTAACAACCAGGAGGATAAGTAATATAGTTATTCGCAATACTTTCACACAGAAGAGAGGAATACATGAGGGCAGCAAAAAAAAGGAGATAGAATTGTATTATTACCCGTTCTTTATTTGTAGATTCTGGCTTCAGTAATCGAGGATCGTTCAACACATCATGACTGCTCTTAATCTTATGCTTTACAGCTGCCAGTTCCTTTTCCTCTTCCTCAGCTTCTTCTCCGAATGACAGTAGATTCAATTTCCTGATTGTAGCAAAGACAACAAAAGGAAGAAAAAAAAACTCAACGAACAGCCAAAGCAAAGATACAGCTTAAACAATCGATTCTCCATGGGTAGCATCTTACTTCACAGGCTTTTTTGGTGGTTCCTTCACTTCAGCAACAGGAGCATGTGATGTCTTTGCTAACACTCTAGGAACAATATCTTCGAAAGGGTTCCACAAAACCTAATGTATCAAAACAAGAAAATCACAACACTGACAAACTCAAGCGTACCATAACAACATCGGGGAGATCAACATTGTCTTATGCATCAGTAAGAACTCTTACCTCAACAGATAATATTTTGGGGGCTGGATCCAAGGGACGATCATCTTTACCAGTGTCAATCTCTCCTAGTCTTAGAAGATTAAAGATCGAATCACCCGTTACCTATAAGAACATGATCAAGAACTTAGAAAGTATACTTGTACGAAGCAGAACCAATTAGTGATATGTGGATTAGCATATCTATCGTATATGTGGATTAGTCTACTGAACTTAGTCTCTAATAGAACAAACAAAAGTCAGTTTCTTCGTTACCTTTCCAAAGATAGTGTGCTTCTTATCAAGCCAATCACACTTATCCAAAGTGAAAAAAAACTGACTTCCATTAGTATTCGGTAAGCTCTCATTAGCCATAGCCACAATCCCTCGGTGGTTAAATCTCAGCCTTGAATGAAACTCATCCGCAAAGACACCTCCGTATATACTCTCTCCACCTGTTTACATATATCACTCATTAACATGAAATTGACTCATACATACTAACTAACCCTAGGAGTGAGTTAATCAGAGGAATCTGGGAAAATTACCGGTGCCGGAGCCGGTGGGATCGCCTCCTTGGACGAGGAATCCGGGAATAACACGGTGGAAGATGGTGTCGTCGAAGTAACCCTCGAGGCAAAGTTGAACGAAGTTCCGTACTGATTTGGGAGCTTCCTTAGGCCATAGCTCGATGTCGATTGGGCCATGAGTTGTATTCACGATGACCTTTCCCTTCGTCGGTGGTTCTAACACGTAAATCGTCGACATCTCCTCCCTTCTTCTTCTTCTTCTTCTTCTTCTCCGAGATGCTTTCTCGCTTTTCCGTTTTGTTGATGGGCTTCTCCGAGAAGTATAGGTTTCCTTCGATGGAAGCCGAGGATATTAAAATTAGGTGCGCGCCTAATTCGATAATAAAGCCCAGCCCATTAGTTAACCGAAAAACTATTTCAGCCCAGATACGGCCCATTAGCTCTCCCTACGTGGGAAAATTATCAGTAGAAAGTCATCGAGCTACAGTGGAGTCATCCTCCAAAGTTTGGACTTTCTTTCATAAATTCTCCAAACTTCAAAGTCAATGGTCACAGATTAACAAGTGCAATATAAACCACATGCACTCAATACAATCTTATGCGTCACCCGCAGGCGTTGACAACTCAGCAGTCAAGACAAAGATAAGAAGAACAATGTTTGATACTTTGATGTGTAATAACACAACACATTCAAGACCATCTTAATGAGCAGACCAGTTGATAGTTATCGCTATCCGGAAAAATCAAACTCAGAAATAATGATAATTGTCATAGGTTATGTCATGTGTATAGTCCTTTTCTTCAATAACTTCCATGAAGTTACCTTCACTAGCCTCCCCTTTTTTTCAGTAAAGATTATTCAAATGTTCAACTTTCTCAGACACACCAAGTTTGAATCTTTCGTCATATTATTTGACATTCAACGATTTTGTTAAACGAAGACTTTTTTTTTTTACTAGTCTTCAACTTCCCACACTACTCCACATTATATATAAGAAAGCTTCTTCACCTATGTTATATTCATATTCATATTCACATTCATATTCATATCCCTCGTCTCGTTTTCTCCACATTTATTTATTCTTTGAAGGTCCTTTGAATCTTCTTCTATCTCTTGGTAAAAAAAATAATACAAAGAGTGATACAGTTCTGATCATTTGTTGCCCACAAGGTATTTTTATTGTGGCCATGGGTCTTGAAGTTGGCTCTTTTAGCTTCAAACTTAGAGAAGGAGGCTTGACGTCATCAAGAACCAACAGTTTCAAGAGTCGACCTACTCTGGAGCGGTCGTTGAGTTTCAACAGCTGGGAGATTCCTAAAGAGACCAAGACTGATTTTGAGGCTTTGGAGGAGACAAAGAAATCAACTCCCAACGCTTTGAATGGAAGAAACTGTGAGAGTCTCCAGATAAAGAAACCCACACCTGAGCCTTTTGTGTTCATCTCCCCTAGACCTGTCACCGAGCTTGATGCAGCTGCAACCACGCTACAAAAGGTATACAAGAGTTACCGGACGAGAAGGAACTTAGCTGATTGTGCTGTCCTTGTTGAGGAGCTCTGGTGAGTTACATGCATGATTCATTTTCTTCTTTTAAAATATCTTTAAAAATGTTTAAAACTTAACCTTTGTTACTGCTTGAAACGTTGTAGGTGGAAGACTCTTGATGCTGCAGCTCTGAACCTGAGCTCTGTGTCTTTCTTTAAAGAAGAGAAACATGAACCGGCTGCTTCTAAATGGACACGAGCTAGAACACGAGCTGCTAAGGTATGACAACTTTTTCACAAGTTGTTTTTTTCTCTCTGTTTACCCTTTTAAGTCAATGTGTTATTAGTTTCATTTTTTTTCTCTTTGCTATATGAATAACCAATGTGTGTCTCACTATTATAGGTTGGGAAAGGCTTATCAAAAGATGAAAAAGCTCAGAAGTTAGCTCTTCAGCATTGGCTTGAAGCTGTAAGTCCTCTATGACATCTCTTTTGTTAGTTATAAAGTAACACAAGATCAAAAAGTTATGAGTTCCTCTTTGATGTATGTGAATCTAATCTTATTGTCCTTCTCTTGCATCTCCAGATTGACCCACGTCATCGTTATGGACACAACTTGCACTTCTATTATGATGTCTGGTCAGCGAGCAAGAGCTCACAGCCATTCTTTTACTGGTTAGACTTACATCAAAAAAAAGTTCATCTGGTCTCTTCCTGTGTGTTTGAATCTGTTCTAAACTCTGTTTACACCCATTTGAAACTAAAGGTTGGACATAGGAGACGGCAAAGATGTAAATCTTGAAAAACATCCAAGAAGTGTTCTGCAAAAACAATGCATCACATATCTCGGACCAGTGAGTTTCTTACAAGTTAGCTAGCTAGCTAGCTGTACCTTCTTGATTACTCATTGTGTTGTTTCTTTCAAAACCTGTAGATGGAGAGAGAAGCATATGAAGTGATAGTGGAAGATGGGAGACTATTGTACAAACAAAGCATGACTCTGATTAATTCAAGTGAGGAATCAAAGTCGATCTTTGTACTTAGCACGACTAGAACCTTATACGTAGGGAAGAAGAAGAAAGGTGTGTTCCAGCACTCTAGTTTCTTATCTGGAGGAGCCACAACTGCTGCAGGAAGATTGGTTGCTCGCGATGGGATCCTTGAGGTACTGTCTTGCTTCTCCCTCACGTAAGTGTTATGTAAACTAAAAGGGTCTTTACTCAACTTTTGTTTTCTCAGGCTATATGGCCATATAGTGGACACTATCTCCCAACAGAAGAAAACTTCAAGGAGTTCATAAGTTTCTTGGAGGAGCACAACGTTGATCTCACCAATGTTAAGGTAAGCAAACAACAAAACATTAGACCCTTTTGTATTCTTGCATCAAGAGAATGTTTGTATTCACGAGAGATCAATCTTGAATTGCAGAGATGTGCTGTGAATGAAGAATATTCGTCGTCATTCAAATCCACTGCAGAGGAAGCAGAAGCAAAAGAGATCTCACAAGAAGTTGAGATGCCTTCAGATCAGCAAGAAGAGAGAGCTAGACCAGTGTTTGATCCAGCGAAGAGACTGTCTTGTAAATGGTCTAGTGGATATGGTCCAAGGATTGGGTGTGTTAGAGATTATCCAATGGAGCTACAGACACAAGCACTGGAGCAAGTAAGCCTCTCGCCTCGTGTCTCACCAGCTAATACTTATGGACCTATTCCATCTCCAAGACCGAGTCCTAAAGTGAGGGTTTCCCCACGGTTAGCTTACATGGGGATACCAAGCCCGAGAGGTGTAAAATGCTAAAACACACACACACACTTCTTTAACTTGTTTTCCAAGGAAGAGTGAGTTAGAAGAGAAGAAAACCTAACCTCCATATTTCTTTAGTTCATTTATATCTTTTGTATATTTCGATTTTTTTAATCACTATTATTACATTTTTATTACAGTGCTTATGACTCGTAAGCTTTTGTCTCTTTTCTGCTGTCTTACTTTTGAAATGAGATGGGAAATTCAAATTCATTTTGTAAGGAAGTAAGAATAACAATGAAGAACAAAGTGTTTATGAAACCAACTTTGGAAATAAATTGCATGGAAATTAAGTTTCGATTGTTACTTTGTACAAAATCAATATTACTCACTCTATGAGTACATGTCCCTCATTCATGTATCTGCATATGTGTAAATCAGATCTTCCAAACTCAAACTCTGATGAAAACTATCATTAAACATGTATATTATGAATGCAAATACACACATACACAAACATAAGCATGTCTATTTACATGAGAATTTACATTTTCAATCATTAACTATTCTTTAATATTTTTAAGCAAAAAAAAAAAAACTATTCTTTAATATTTATTATTATTATATTGTATGGACCACAAGGTTTGAAATATTTGATATCAGATTCTTGGTTTGAAATATTTACTAAGTCTTAATTTTCTAAATTTCAAACTTATATAAAATATTTATATACAAATATTAGATTACAACATCTTAACTAATAACACTACTTAATAGGGAGCCAATAATAGGACCATATATATATAGTTTAGTTAGCTAGGGATAAATTTTTGGGTAGGTGTAACGGAGGTGTTTAAAATTTTAAGACAAAAATTAATAAATGAACAAAATGAAATATGGAGTTATTTTTGTTGAAAGATATATATGGAGTTTTTTACTCATATTTCAGCATTTAATTGTTAAAATTAATTGCTACCAAAAAAAGCCAACTCCGGTAAAGTAACACGCATACAATCTAGTTACATGTTAGTTCAAGATATCTCTATTTAGTTTCAAACGAGGAATCACCATATGTTTTCAAAAGAAACTATCATGACATCTATCATCAAACATGTAATATATGAATGCAAATACACACATACACAAGCATCATGACTATTTACATGATAATTTACAGTTTTAAATAACTAATTTATCTGTAAATGTTTTTTCTTATTTTTTAATTATATTTTAGCTACTTTTATGAACCATAAAAGTTTGAAATCTTTGATACCGGATTCTTGTCATACCATGGTTTGAAATATCTACTAAATCTTAATTTTCTAAACTTAAAAGATATCAAAATATTAAATTACAACATCCTAACCAATAACACTATTTTTGGGGAGCAAATAACACTACCATATTAATATAGTCTAGTTAGCTAAGGAGAACTCTGTGGGTAGGTGTAAAATGCAGCTAAGCTGTTTTAACTATACAATCTACCGCAAACGCACTAACATATCTTTCGAATCATTGAAAAGGATTCGTTTTTTAATTAAAATTGGAATATGGATGGAAATGGAATCTTACATATAAGAA
The DNA here is from genome assembly GCA_012274485.2 of Sinapis alba. Taxonomy (NCBI): domain Eukaryota; kingdom Viridiplantae; phylum Streptophyta; class Magnoliopsida; order Brassicales; family Brassicaceae; genus Sinapis; species Sinapis alba. The sequence goes on along the minus strand of MU105846.1, from coordinate 122,272 downwards.
TCTTAGGACATAATGTTTTAGGTGAGACCAATATAAAAGAATACGTCATGATCGATCCTGGTGGACAACTATTAAAAAGACTAGAAGAGATCACAACAAAAGAAAATGGATCCACTCAAAAATAAAATAAAAAGAACTTTGTTATTATTACGTTCTAACAAATTAATAAAAATAAAGATGGGCTTACGTGAGCACATGTGGCAGACATGAAGTTGAAGACAACACCATCAACGGTGTTCGTATAACCACATCTCTCTCTCTAAATTGGGCTCCATTTCCATCTATTCCCACGCCATTCATGCTTTGTCCTCTTCGTTTACTAGTATTTGCTCACTTTTCGCCAAAATGCATTCCTAATTTTGATCATGATTCATGAAAATAAACTTCTCTATTAAAGTATCTCCGTGTGAGTTGATTCACGTTGGATGACAAAAGGGTGTCGTAACTCTTTGTAATTGTTGATTTTTACTCGTTATGGTTTAAAGAAAATATTATCATATTTAGAGCATCATTATTCTCAGTCTCTTAATTAGAATTTTTAATTTATGATTTAATTTTTTATATATTTTTTAACTAAAAAATAGCTTTTAATTCTTTATTTAAGAAATTGTTCTTAGTTTTTCTTAGTTAAAAACTAAAAAAAACTAAGAACTGTCACTTACCTAAAATTAAGAACCTCAGGTTAAGAGACTTGGAATAATGATGGTTTAAGAACTCAAATGATGCCAGTCCACTCGAAGATCCATCGTAGACTAAAAGTCGGCAAATTTTAACTAGCATTTGATATCTTAAACTTGCGAGTATTCCTGGAGACAAAATAGTCTCAAGCAGTTCCGGTATGACGGAATCCATGCCAACAGAATCTTAGTCTAAGAAGCTTTGGGATTGGTCCAAATGTTTATATTATCAATAAAACAAACATGGAAAACATCATGCTTAATGCTTTGTCATAATAGCAAAAGTGTAAGCTTCAAAGAATATGCAATAACTTAGTTGTATTGGACTTCTAAAAGTATAATCACTAATATATACTGTATTTTGGAAGATTATATTAAACAATTGAATTATAAAAATTAAAAACTCAAACAAATATTCCCTCTGTTTCACAAAGTTGCATATTCTAGAGAAAAAATTTATTTCAAAAAGATCTATTTTTATATTTTCAATGCATATTTTATTAACTAATTGTAATTTTCAAAAAAAATAATTGTACTTACAAAATTTTTAGGGCAATTCTCTTAAATAGCCCCTTTTTAAGTTTTTGTCACAAAAATAGTCTTCAAAAAATAAAATGACCAAAATAGACTTCTTTTTTTTTGAAATTTTGATTTTTTTATTTTATTTTTGAAATTTGAAACCCTAACCCCAAACCCACCCCTTTACTCTAAACCCTAAAGTTCAAATTAGTTAACCCTATGGGTATAAATGCATATAAATGAATTTTTTAGCTTCTAAAAAAAACATTTTGGTCATTTTCTTCCTTAAAAACTATTTTTGTGACAAACAACCTAAAATGTGCTATCTAAGGGAATTTCTCAAATTTTTATTGGCTTAAAATTATGAGAAAAAACTAATCATAAAAAATTATAAAAATTTAATATGTTTTATTAAACTGTGTGAAAAAAACTGAAATATGTAACATTTTGAAACGGATAGAGTATATAACAAGAAAGCATACTTATAGTAAAACGGACATACATTTAAAATCCATTTCTTATTGTTTTCTGATAGAGAAACATTCCATCTTTTTTTTTATATATCTACTTTACTCCATTCGGTAACGACTAAAATAATTGACGAGAACTCTCCTCCAGTGCAAGACAATCATTTGTAACCCAATACAGCTTGCTATAGATCCTGGTTTAGAATTGAATGGTTATTACATGATATAATAAAAAGAGATTTAAATCATTTTCTTCAGTTTAGAAACGTCGTTCTTAACATTTTTACCAAAAAAACGTCTTTTTTGACCTTCCACCGTATAAGTCTTTTCTTGTTAATTTTCTTTAAAAAAAAACTAGCTAATTCAGGTATTAAATTATTCACCAGTATGTTTATATGTTAGATATCTGATAAAGATGAAATTGATGGAAGGAAGATACTAGCTAGATTTCTCCATAGTATGGAGTATATTATATTTTTCCACCAGTACAGTCGGGTCGGCCCATCCCCTAAAACGATCACATGTCTATAAAACCTTCGATTTAATTGTTTCTTTTTAAACGAAAAAAATCAAATCTCTTACTGTAATACTCCTATTTAGTTTTTTCTCGCCAGCATTAAACTCAGTGAAACCTGCTTTGACTGCTGTTTCTTAAACTTCACGTTCGAACTTGAGTTCGAGAGTTTAACCAAACGTACGTCATGACACCTATCATTCCCTGCCTCTGTTTCCCAAATACATAAAAGCCTAAGAGCATGATTAACCCTAACAGCCCATTAGGAGCTCTTAGGTTTTTTTTTTTTTCTTTTGTTACATTTAAAAAAAAAATAAGAAGTAGCCAATCGTAGGCCGCCACGTGTCATGGGGTCCATGAACAGTGTAAGAACTCAGCTCTTAGAAAAGAGTTTTAAGAGATGAATTTTTATTTTTTTGTGGACCCCACCCCTTAAGAGCCCACTTAAGAACCTCTTTTAAATGTGCTCTAACTTGTGAATACTTTCTCCATTCACTTTTTCCCATTGGAAATGTCAACATCTGCAATAAAATCTAGCGCGTGAGTTTTGGAACTCCCATGCACTTTAAACTCTTATCACAATAAAACAATTTTCAGAAATACAAAAATTTATTTAGTATTATAAAGAAAAAATAAAGCAAAAGAAACACATCACGAGAGAGTACTTTGGTGATGTAAGCAACCACATACACCACTCCCTTCTTCTCCTCTCCCATTGTTTGTCTTTTTCTTTTTTCTTTCACCAATAATTCTCTTCTTATTTTATTTCCAATTTAATTTTCCTTTATTATTTATTATTCATTCCGTTTCATTTTAATTGTCGTTCTAGATTTATGGACATATATTAAAAAATATATAATTTTGTATATTATCAAAATAAAAACACAATTACCTATACACCTAACCATATTTCAACCAATTAAAAAATAAATTAAAAAATTTTATTAAGAAATTTTATTAAAAAATTTTACATTGAAAAGCGAAAACGATATTTAATTTATAACAAAAATTAAATCTAAAATAACAAGTAATTCGAAATGGAGGGAGTATTTCTCTCTTATGATTCCTCTTTTTTGTTTTGTTGATTCTTTCTATATATACAAATACAAAACCACCTCTTCCTCTTAACAAACCTCTCTACATTTCTCTCTCTCTCTCTCTAATTGTTGCAATAATGATGCATGAATTAGGCTTAGAACGTTTCTCCAACGACGTCGTTTCCTTAGACCTCACTCCTCCTTCTCAAACCTCATCCACCTCTCTCTCCATCGACGAAGAGGAATCATCTGAAGCCAAGATCCGACGGCTCATATCTGAGCATCCAGTGATCATCTTCAGCAGATCTTCTTGTTGCATGTGCCACGTCATGAAAAGACTCTTGGCAACAATAGGTGTCATCCCCACCGTCATCGAGCTCGATGATCACGAGGTTTCCTCACTCCCCTTGGCTCTTGGAGAAGAATATTCCGGTGGTGGCTCCGTCGTTGTTCCTCCACCGGCGGTTTTCATTGGCCGTGAGTGTGTAGGAGGTCTTGAGTCCCTCGTGGCGCTTCATCTAAGTGGTCACCTTGTCCCTAAGCTTGTCCAAGTTGGAGCTCTTTGGGTATGATATTGTAATTTTACTTCCTTGAGTTTCAATAGTATTTTGCAGTATCAAAAGCATAAATTTAGGGTTTCTCTTTTTTCTGATTATAAGCTGATGATCATAATTAAATACCCATGTACTATGAATAATAATTAAAGATGTGTAAGTAGTAAATTTTATATAATTTGCTTCCTCTCGTTTTTCTATCTCACTTACTAAAGTATACATTAATCCATCAACCTTAATTATTTTTGAATCTAATTGATAAGGACTTAATAAAATATGATCTAGTTGTATAATGATTTCAGTTTTTTTTTTTTCTTCTATAATATCATGTTGAGGGATAACCAAAGATATATTTGTAAAATGCAAGATGTTTCTATCGATTATTCTTAATTACTGTTGCTAGACACTGTGGTTAGCAGAGTGATTTTGTTTTACTACTATGCGTAGGATTAATTTTTGTGGTTAATTAGTTCATTGAGTAGTGGTTATCTTAATCGATTATGGACTTCTGAGTAGCTTCTTCATTATGGTTAATCATTTTTTGATGATCATATGAATGTGTTTTTCGATATGAAAGTTAACTTCATTGTTTAAGTAATTATTCTAAAGATAAAGTAGAGAAGTGAGGAAAGGAAAGAAGATTCTACCATTATTTTGTAAGGTCTCCAAGCTCTCAGCGTCACGTTAATTTCCTATTCAAGCAAATATTCCATTAAAAGTCGGCATAGTTGAAGAAACTCAAAAAATAATAATCCTTCAAAAATTAATATAACTTAGTCAAGACAATTTCATGTCTTGTGGAGTAAACAGTCGGTAGAGTTCATGCATTTATTCCATCTATTTCCCTTAAATTACAAGGTACGTCCAAATTGTAAATACATTTTTAATTGTTCGGTTACAAGTTCATAGAGTTTTGGAAATGAAATTAATAATAAGTGGAAAATGAGAGACCCACTTTCAATAATTGAGAGGTTTTGATAGCGACGCTGGGGCTTAAGTGGCATCTCCAAAAACAAACCTTCTTTTATTTTCCTCCCCACAATTATTGAATTATTTTTTTCAAAGATTCAGAAAAGACCAGGAATTTTCTCCTTTTTTTTGTTTCTTTGGAGTTAGGTAATTGGAATAGAATGCTATATACTTTCTTTATACCGGTCGATTTTTGTAGTAGGATTAGGAGAATTAGGTCAAAAGTCTATGTTCCACATTTCAAGGGTCAAGATTGAACTGTGCCTATATACATGTCACTACACTGCTATTTTTTCCAAGAGAGACAGAGAGAGAGAGCTTAGGATGATTTGTTGAAAGCTTAGGATGCTTCAAACGTTTTTGATTTTTGTTAATACACAAACCATATGACAGAAAAAAACGAGCTTCACTATAATTAAAGTCACAGAGATAGCATTCTTAATTTATACCATTAGACTACATAATATATTCATGTTTTTATGAGTTTGCAAATACAATATATTCACTCACCTCAAATATTTTTAATATCATCGTTGTAAAAAAACAAGTAAATATCAAATACATGATATATTACTAGTCTCTCATCTCCAGACTTCAGTCAATTAGTCACATACATATTACATGCATCATTTTCTTCAAAGATCATGCAATAACATATGGCCTGGCCTAGTCACATGTGTCGACCACTTGTTATATGAGCAAACACGACAGAGTAACTTATATCGACCAAAGCATATTGGGTTTTGGCCTAGAACTTTACAGAAATTAACTTAAACTAATGTCTCTGAATTGCAATGCCAGTCTCATGCACTGAAGTGTAAGAAAGTAAGAAAATAAGTTATACAATCAAAATAGAAATAAAATAGTGCCGACCTATACAATTTGGTAGTTGTGGAATAAAGATTTTTGTGTGAGATCATGTGACATGTCTTCAAAATTAAGGTTATGCTTTTCATATATATATTTTTAATTTGCAAGTTGATGAATACTGATGGCGACGATGACCTCATCAATCATAAACAACAATCTCTCCAACAAATGTTTCATGATATTAATATGTGGGATAATGCAATAAAATACAAATAAAGTCTGCCTCCACACCAAAAGCCTCCCCCACTTTTAAATACGTTATTTTCAGTTAAATTGAATCGTGTAAACTACAAAAAATTATACAATTATTTAATCATTGTCGTACGTATTGCGCCATTCGTCTTTTCACAATTTAGAAGTGTGACTGGATAATGTTTTAAGAATAAACATTTACTCTAAATGTTTATTTATTCTACAATTCATTAAAAATGATTAATTATATAGAACACAATGTTTATGTTTTATTCCAATCACTGTTTAAATGAAGAAAATATACATTTAATTTTAGTTTAATTACATTGTGCTGGAGTAATAATATTTATGTTATTTTTTAGCTTTGTTTTCTACTATTTTCACATTTTCTTTTATCGTGGCTAATGAAACCAATCATAACATATATCTATTAAACATATTGTTAATTTATATCAAGTTTTTCATTTTCTTTTTGAAATTGAATTCATCTTTTCAACATATAAAAATAATAAACCGACTAACATTAAAATTTTTTTTTTGAAAAATGGATGGTTTAAAAATTAAATAAATTATTTTAGTTAATGTTTAAACATTCTTTAAGAAAATGATTCTCTAATATTTAATACACCAAATAATATTAAAACATTATTTTGATTATTAACTTAGACGATTGATCAGAAGTAATTGTTATTATATGAAAAGTAAAATAAAATTTTACTTGTTTAAAGAAAAATTTCCTTAATCATAAAACGAAATTCCTCATACTTATCTATTGAAAGCTAGTCAAAGTTTTAAATACAATAGGAGATACTATTAGACGCCCATAGACTTAGTCTTGACGCCAATCTTCTTCCAAGAAACACTAGGCATGATTTGTTTTGTGTCCACACGATCCCTAAACTGAACAGCAAAGTTGAGCAACGAATCAAGAAGTGACTCAGAGAGGTAATGAGGCTCAAGTCCAAGCTCCATCAGCTTTGTATGCTTTGCGTTGTAGTAATGTTCTTCCGCTTCAACTCTCGGGTTAGGCACAGTCATCTTCGTCACGTCCAGGCCGAGCTTTGAACCAGCTTTAGTGACCAGTGAAGCCAGTTCATTGACTGAAAACTGTTCTGTGAATTGGTTGAATACACGGAACTCACCAGCCTTTGCCGGGTTAGCTATAGCGAGCTCAACACATTGGACCGTGTCTCTTATATCGAGGTAGCCTCTTGTCTACAAAAGGGAAACATATTGAATAAGAACTAGGACTGGTCATAAAATCTAGAACCCGAAATCCGAACCGAAAAACCTGATCCAAATCCAATCCAAAATGTAAAAAAGTATCCAATCCTAACAAAAACCACTAAAATTTCTTGTGAAGACAGACAAGAAAGTCATTTACCTGACCACCTTTACCATAAACAGTAAGTGGATGACCAACAGCAGCTTGCACACAGAACCGGTTAAGAGCTGTACCAAACACAGCATCATAATCCAACCGGTTACGTAGCTCCTCATGCATCTCTGTCTCATCAGTCTTCACTCCATAAACAACTCCTTGGTTGAGATCAGTAGCTCTGATCCCCCAAGCCTTACAAGTAAAAGCAATGTTATGCGAGTCATGGACTTTGCTAAGATGATAAAAGGAGCTAGCCTGCTTCGGGTACGGCAAAGTATCAGTCCTACCATTATGCGTTATCGTTATATAACCTTCCTCAATGTCGATATTCGGAGTTCCATACTCACCCATCGTCCCGAGTTTCACAAGATGACACTCTTCTCCAAACTCTTTGATAGCAAAGAGGACGTTGAGAGTGCCAATCACATTGTTGTGCTGTGTAAACACAGCTCTTGAACGGTCAATCATGGAGTAAGGAGCAGACCGTTGTTCACCGAAGTGAACAACTGAATCAGGCTGGAAAGACTTGAAAGACTCAGCTAAGAACTCGAAGTCACAGATGTCACCAACGTATAGCTCAATTGTTTTCCCTGTCAAAGCCTTCCATCTGCTGATTCTGTCATGGATGGAAGCTATAGGAGTCAGTGACTCAAGACCAAGCTGGTGGTCGAAAAGACGCCTTACGAGGTTGTCGACGATAGCAACTTGGTAGTTCTTCTTGGATAAGTGAAGAGCAGTAGCCCAGCCGCAGTAACCATCTCCACCAATGACCATAACACGTTTTGGTTTAGAGGATGAATCAGATGTTTCAGGTGGTGCTTGTTGGCTTATAGGTACAGAAGCTGCTCGGAAACCACAGCTTCTTGGTTTCTTCTCTAGGAAGAGAAGTCCTTTGAGAGAAGATCTTGAAAGGACTTGAAGGTTGAAGAAGTTTTGCTTTAAACCAAAGGAAGGTTTAAAAGAGTTCTTGCTGCTGCTAAGGGAGATAACTGAAGGGCATGGAGGTGAGAGTAGATGCGCCATTTTTTAAGAGGTTTGTTCTTTGATTCAATCAAAAAAAAAAACATTCACCTGCAAAACAAAAGCAACCAAGATTCAGGACAACAACTCTGGTCAGCAGAACAGAGCATATGTAAGAGATGGAAACAGAGAGATATTTTCTCAGTATCATTAACAATCATAACCAGTGAAAGAGATTCTGTTAATTCTAAAGCTATATCATCTTCACACCACACCCCAAAATCAACAACATGTATAGAAGTGAAAGAAGAATCAGCCTTTCTAACGAATTTGCAATTGGGTCATCTAAAGACTGAACATTTCATCATCAGCAAGCAATGCAATTTGCAATAAAGTATAAAGAAGAGTGTCACATTGATGGAGGAATGCTTACAGCTTTGAAAACTAAGTGAAGTTGAAACTTGTTCAGAGTCGAGAGAGTTGGAGAATAAGAAGAAGAAGAAGCTTGAAGTGAGGGCGTTTCCTATGGGGATTCTTCTCTCTTCTCTAGGAGACGAAAGCTCTAACTGGTAACCACTAAAAACATAGAGAATGAGAAAGAAAAGAATGTAGAGGAATAAAATTAAAGAAATTTTTTTTATATGTTCCTCTCCAAATTTGATAAGGAATAAATGTAGTCTATTCTTCCTTAAATGTAGAAGAATGTTAAGGAATCATAGGTAATAAATATTCCTTGTAAATGGTATAAATTATAAGGAATGATAAGGAATTGATTATTTTCTCTAATTCTTTGATCACCATATAGAGCCGAAGATGAGACAGATAAATCATAAATCACACTGTACATATGCCGAAGCATATTCTCTCGTATTATCCGTGAGTTATGGGCTTAATGTGGGTTGTAATGGGCCTTCGAAATCACCTTGGAATGAAATCTGTTTGACGACAACCAAAAAAAACACAAAACCAATCTAACCGATATTCATTTCCAACTCGAATCCAAATCCCTAAAATGTAACCGAACATTACTCTCTTCTTTTTGCACTATGTGATGAAGGAATGAGTTGAGACTAGTGAAATTTATGAGGAAAAAAAAACACCCAAAATTGTTTTATCCTTACAAAACTTTATCAAGTTATTGATTGTTTCAAACCTTTCGACATACATCCAATCTACTGATTATTTAATTATTTTTTCGCTAAAGATTTTCCTTAAGGATTCTCCATTATGGGTGTTGTAATGCAAGGTATTTTACAAAGCTTGGTCTGTTTGTATGAGTTTGATGTGGTACAAATCATGAGTTGTTTGTAATGCGTATCATCGTTTTTATACGTGGTTGGTAGTCATCTTTTTAGCAGGTTGACAAAAAAAAAGTCGTTTCTTAAAATAAAATTTTAAATATCACCAAAGTCATCCTATATAACAGTAACAGATAATTCAATGGAAGAAAAAAAAAGCAAAACACTATTCGCTTCTAGCTCATCTTTCTTAAATTTATTTTATCTTTACTAAGTTGTTAAGTTTGATTTCGAAGTCATTTTATAATATCACTTAAGTTTGATAGAGATCATTAATTATTTAAATGATAAGAATCTAAATATTAGGTATGGAATGACAACACTATATGGCCATTCTCATGAAATACTTGTGACTTTCTCCACGTACGTGCACGCACACACAAACAAAAACACATGCTTAGTTAATATTTTCCCACTCTTTCTTCATAAAAAGTAAGAGTCTACGCTTTATATAATCATCCATAATTGTTGATTACAAGAATAGAAATCTTCAAGTGCAATCATCTAAAGCAAACTTAGTAATGTCTCTATTACAGGTTTGAAACTAACTCTTCCTCACCAGCTAATTCTTGCCTTCTTTCATTCTTTTATCTAACATTATTTACCTACAATTGTTTTCAGGATTTCTGGCAGTTTCTCCGACCATCATCCTCTGGATTTACAGGTATTCGTTCTCACACTTCAACTATTTGCATATTTATGTTAAATTTCTTTACTTGTCTATGTCGTTGCATCATGAATTTTCCTAAAAATTACTCTACTTTGCTACTAATCTCTCATAAAATGGATAATATTACTTAAAACCCTTCCATTGTATGCTAATCTTGCGAAATATAATTTACGTAGCCAAGATAACTTAATTTCTTTGCCATATATCAATTTTTTTTTTTTTGATAAAATGTATTTTTTTCTACATCATTTTGATAAAATGTTAAGTTAAATGTATCATACTTTCCCTCCTTTTTTTCACAAAAACAAAAACAGAGTTGTTCACAACCAGTTGTGACTCCGGCGAGTCAGACCCGTGCCGGGACGATGCGGCTGCTCTCACCCTCAAGTACGCAGCTATAGCGTCCATCCTCGTAGCTGGAGCTGCCGGCGTCTCGCTTCCCCTCGTCGGAACCCTCCTCCCATCAACCGGCGGCCTAATGAGAGGAGCCAAAGCGTTCGCGGCAGGAGTCATCCTCGCGACAGGGTTCGTTCACATGCTCTCCGGCGGCTCCGAAGCGTTATCCGACCCGTGTCTCCCGGAGTTTCCATGGAAGAAGTTCCCTTTCCCTGAGTTCTTCGCCATGGTCGCGGCGCTTCTAACTCTGCTCGCGGACTTCATGATCACGGGTTACTACGAGAGGAAGCAAGAGCAGATGATGAACCAGTCTGTTCAGTCACTTGGTCCAGCAGCTTCGGTACGTGATCAGGAACTGGGGTCGGGTCTTCTAGGATCATCGGGTTTTCTGAGGGATCAGGAAGATGGTGGGAAGTTGCATATCGTGGGGATGAGAGCACACGCGGATCATCACCGTCATAGCCTCTCGATGGGACCTGAAGGTTTTGAGGCTCTAGCTAATAGGAGCGGTGGTGGAGGTCATGGCCATGACCACGGGGACGTAGGCTTGAACAGTGGTGTCAGGCACGTTGTTGTTTCTCAGGTAAATACATTTCTTGTTTCTCCTTTTTTTATATTTCTGATTTTGACTTTTGAATTCTTATAATAAATGTTTAGTGAGCCAAAAATAGTTGAATTCATTCAATCTTACATGATGTAGCTAGGTATTAGCTAGGTCTCTTTATATATATGATTGAACAAATCTCGTTTAATACTTTTCTTACGATAAAAGCCAAAGTCAAAAATATATCAGTTGGATGCATTCTAAAAACATAATTAACCGAGAGTTCTTAAAGTAGAGTTATTAGTGGAAGTTAAAAACTGTTTTTTAATTTTTAACTAAAAAAACTAAAAATCAATTTTTAAATATTTTATTTAAGAATTCTATCTTAAGAACCTTTGGTTAATTATGGTCTAATACTACACGTTAGTTTCATTGTAATAGAGCTGTTTTATGGTTGTAATGTGTATTAACCAACTGGAAATTTTCATGAACCATAAGTCTATAAAACTGATGTTTTAAGAAACTATGTATATATATACATGTACAAATTTTAGTAATTTAATATGTAGATACTCTCATTGAGGGTGTTCTAAGTTAAATTGCTCACCACACATTATCATTGAAAATAAATTTACTTCCATCGAAATGCGAGTGTAACAAGTGATATTCGACATTTTTTTTTTAAATGTAGCATTTGTTCTAAAATGACAAAACTAACAGTTTAATACTCAAAACGAGAGAAATCGATGTTTGGAATACTAAAACGTATTGATCGTTATTATTAGGTGATGCTATTAGAATAGATAGACTAGTCAAAACTCAAACAATTTGGTTTATATATTTTAATGTATGAGTGACTAGTCAAACTATTCAGTTAATTTATTTATATGTTGATTTACATTTCTTAATTTTATTATTCAGATACTTGAGATGGGAATAGTATCACACTCGATAATAATAGGAATATCACTTGGAGTATCACACAGCCCATGCACCATACGTCCTCTCCTACTCGCTCTTTCCTTCCACCAATTCTTTGAAGGCTTTGCCCTCGGTGGCTGCGTTGCGGAGGCTAAACTAACCCCTCGTGGATCAGCTTTGATGGCTTTCTTCTTCACGATTACTACTCCAATCGGTGTGGCTGTAGGAACAGCCATTGCCTCATCTTACGATTCCTATAGCGTTGCGGCTTTGGTGGCTGAAGGAGTTCTTGATTCTCTTTCTGCGGGAATACTTGTCTACATGGCGCTTGTTGATCTGATTGCTGCGGATTTCTTGAGTAAGAAGATGAGTGTTGACTTTAAGCTTCAGATTGTGTCTTATTGCTTTTTGTTTCTTGGAGCTGGTATGATGTCTGCTCTTGCTATTTGGGCTTGATCAGTTTTCACTTCTTCTTTTTCTTCTTCAAACACACAACCTTTTGTTACCTTATAACAAAATGTTTCCCCTTTAAATTATTTCTTTTGAATTTTTCATTTTCGCTTTATGAAGTGTTGCTGTTTTGTCGTTGTGATTTATTTATGAAAGTTTTCATTGAAATAAAAATGTACGTGTGTTATTTGTTGTATACATACGATTATAATGTGCAACAAATAAGTTCTTGAATCTTGATGATGAATATGACACGAAATTAATGAGACATAGATTTAAAGAAACAACGTTTAGAAACACCCAACTCTGTGCCTTAATACGTGTAAACATATATTTTTTCCGCGATTCCGCGATTAAGTAATGATTATCAATCAGAACCATAGTCTGCTTGTTGCTGCCAAGTCCTACAATCATAAGCAGTGGCTACTCAAATACTTTATGTACAAGATTAGGTGAAGCGTCGGTGTATATGATATTATCTCAGTTAAATATCTGAGTTCCATCTGTTCATTAACCTGTTAACATCCTTTATCTTTCAAACCTCAAACCTCATACACGTATCACACACTTTTGGCACATGTAAATGTTTTTTTTTGTTTTTTTTTGGATAAAAGACTTAAAAATATGGTGAAAATATATATAATCTGGCTCTTTAACAACCACATTATTGTCCTTGGATACAAATCAAAACCGAAGATCATCATGACATCTTTTTAAGCAATCATCCTTTTACGTTTCACTCTTGATATAAGCTAACAAAACATTTGCCTTTGCAGTATAACTAACACCATATTATAATCCTTTATACACAACATTTTCTTCAAACAAACAGAAATTAAGAACTTCTTCATGAGTGAAATTTTCCAAAAGGAGAGGAACTCTTTAAGAGATTTATTTCTCTTCAAGGGTCCAAAACGAGAATATTTCATTTTCTGTCGTATGTTTGGAGGACGATGGTTCCCAAGTTGTATGATGAACAGATGGCGAGCCATATATTTACTTATTTAATTATTTATTTGTGGAGATAAACTCTATGTGAAATAGATCATGCCACCTAATTATTTTATTTTTTCATGTGAACCAAATTTTTTACAACTTGTTTGCCATATGATTTTTATTTTGTTGCTTTCTTTGTGATTGTTTGATAAAGGTGACAAACATTTTCGTCCACCGAATCCCAATCTCTTCAACTTTAGCTAGCATCCTTTCAAATGTTATCTCCAGATTTTTATTTACAGCACTACCCACAAGTATATATCTTAAGATTTGCCTGTACATCATCAAAAACAATAGTTATTATTTTTATTTTCTTGTAACACTAAAAACAATACTCCCTCCGTTTCATAAAGAGTGTCACTTAGATATATTTCACACAAATTAAAAAATGATGGAAATGTATTTATGTTTGTATTAATTAAACCTATTTGACCAATAGTATTGGAGATAAATAGATTTATTTATAAGATCAATGCATTTTGTAATTAATATTGAGCTATAAATTGCATTGAATTCTAAAATGACATTCTTTGTACTGTTTATCTGGGAATGCTAACTAGTGACAAATAAAACTTAAATTACTGATTAGCCGACACAGCTCAGTTCTCAAGAATAAAACTACAATTTTTTGAGGAAAAGAACAAAATTTGTGAGCTAAGCACATTATGGAAATCAGTTTCTTTATATATATATATACAGTTTCAACATGCAGTATTTATGTTCTGAAAGATATGTATATTATATATATAATATCATTTCTTAAACTAAACAAAATTGTATATTAATGTTTGAAAAACCATGGTATATACTACTAGTTAGGAGAAAATGCCTCTAAATAAACAACTAATTAAGAGATGTCAGAGATCCATTTTAATCATAAAATAAATGAATTTGATTATCGTTTATATTAATCAATTCCTAATTAGATGCAATACACGTGGAATCTGCAGAAATGGTTAGATACTTTTCACCAACCCCATCGCCTAGCCTTCACCATTTACAAGAGATCCACAAAATTTGACAATTTTTAAAAAAAAAACTAAAAAAAAAAACTAAATAATTTTTATCAGTATATATAAACACACTTTGTCTTGGGACGTGATATACAGTCAGTGATATAGCCTCTCCACCATCCAATGGCGAAAAACTAGAAAAGCATAATCTTTCTGCGTTTTCTGATTCCACCTTTATTCAATCAATCATATCACCAATGGAGCGCGCACGTAGGCTTGCTTACAGAGGCATCGTGAGACGTCTCGTTAACGAATCGAAACGACACCGTAACGGCGAGATCACTCCTCACCATGTCCCCTCCGTTGTTCCTCACGCTCCGGCGAGGTACATCTCTTCTCTCTCCCCTTTCCTCTCCAACCATAGATCCGTCAATCTCACCAGACACCACCACCACCACAACAACCAGACGCGTTCGATCTCCGTCGAGGCGGTTAAGCCGGGAGACACTTTCCCGCGCCGCCACAACTCCGCCACACCAGACGAGCAAGCGCACATGGCGAAATACTGCGGATACGATCACATCGACTCCTTAGTCGACGACACCGTCCCGAAACAGATCCGTATAGACTCGATGAAGTTCTCCAAATTCGACGGAGGCTTAACCGAGAGCCAGATGATCGCGCACATGACCGAGCTAGCTTCCAAGAACAAGGTCTTCAAGTCCTTCATCGGGATGGGATACTACAACACTCACGTCCCTCCCGTGATCGTCCGCAACATCCTGGAGAATCCCGCTTGGTACACTCAGTACACTCCTTACCAAGCGGAGATCTCCCAGGGACGTCTCGAGTCGCTTCTCAACTTCCAGACGATGATCACTGACCTCACGGGGCTTCCCATGTCCAACGCGTCGTTGCTAGACGAAGGGACTGCAGCCGCTGAGGCTATGGCGATGTGTAACAATATTCAGAAAGGGAAGAAGAAGACGTTTGTGATTGCTAGTAACTGTCATACTCAGACGATTGAGATTTGTAAGACTAGAGCTGATGGATTTGATCTGAAAGTTGTTACGCGTGATCTTAAGGAGATAGATTATAGTTGTGGTGATGTGTGTGGGGTTCTTGTTCAGTATCCGGGTACTGAAGGGGAAGTGTTGGATTATGGTGAGTTTGTTAAGAATGCTCATGCTAAAGGTGTTAAGGTTGTGATGGCTACGGATTTGTTGGCTTTGACGGTGTTGAAGCCTCCTGGGGAGTTTGGTGCTGATATTGTCGTTGGTTCGGCTCAGAGGTTTGGTGTTCCGATGGGTTACGGTGGTCCTCATGCTGCGTTTTTGGCTACTTCGCAAGAGTATAAGAGAATGATGCCAGGGAGGATTATTGGTGTCAGTGTTGATTCTACAGGGAAGCAAGCTCTGCGTATGGCGATGCAGACTAGAGAACAGCATATTAGGAGGGACAAAGCCACTAGCAACATCTGTACTGCTCAAGTAATTAATCACTTGTTGCTATCTATTTTGATTCATGCTGATGAAATTTTTTTTCTCTCTTTTTTATAATGTTTTTTCTTTTTAATGCAGGCGTTGCTTGCCAACATGGCTGCCATGTATGCTGTTTACCATGGACCTGCAGGTCTTAAATCTATCGCCGAACGCGTTCATGGTCTTGCTGGCATATTTTCCTTGGGATTGAAGAAGCTCGGGGTTGCTGAAGTCCAAGATCTTCCCTACTTCGACACTGTGAAAATCAAGTGCTCGGATGCACATGCAATTGCTGATGCAGCTGTCAAGAGCGAAATGAATCTGCGTGTTGTGGACTCCAACACTGTGAGTCTCCTTTCGTTTTGACCTTCAAATGTTTTTAGCCGCATAGAGATTTGGACATGACTGTTTGACGTCTTCCAGATTACTGCTTCTTTTGACGAAACAACCACCTTGGATGATGTCGATAAACTTTTCAAAGTTTTTGCTTCTGGCAAGACTGTGAGTGTTGTTCAATCCTGTTTTGTTGTTTACTTATTAGTTCAGGAGTCGTCGCATGAAATTTGATTATCTCGACTCCATTTTTTCAGGTTCCGTTCACGGCTGAATCTCTTGCTCCTGAGGTTCAGAATTCCATTCCATCTAACCTAACAAGAGAGAGCCCTTATCTCACCCACCCAATCTTCAACATGTATATTTTTCTGTTCTTTGAGTCTTGCCTGCTTGTGGCTTAATAGTATCTCATATATATTTCCGTTTTTAACAATGTGATTAGGTACCACACAGAGCATGAGTTACTCAGGTACATCCACAAGTTAGCGACTAAGGATCTCTCACTGTGCCACAGCATGATTCCATTGGGATCTTGTACAATGAAGTTAAATGCAACAACTGAAATGATGCCAGTCTCATGGCCAAGTTTCACTGACATCCACCCATTTGCTCCAATTGATCAAGCACAAGGTTATCAGGTGAGCCGTTTTCTTGATTCAGTTAAGGTTTGATCTGGAAAGTTGAATAGTGAATCTGAATCCTTGTTGGCATTTGTATAGGAAATGTTCAGCACCTTGGGTGATCTCTTGTGTACAATCACTGGGTTTGACTCTCTCTCATTGCAACCTAATGCTGGTGCTTCTGGTGAGTATACCGGGCTCATGGTTATCCGCGAATATCACAGGGTAAAGGCTTATACCCTAAATCTTGATTTAAATATTTTACTGTAAACAAATTATTTCCAATTGTCTAAACTGTAAAATGAATGCATCATCTAGTCAAGAGGAGATCATCACAGAAATGTGTGTATCATACCCGTCTCTGCACATGGGACAAACCCTGCAAGCGCTGCTATGTGCGGAATGAAAATTATTACGGTTGGAACTGATGCTAAGGGAAATATCAACATGGAGGAGGTGAGAAAAGCTGCTGAAGACAACAAAGACAACTTAGCTGCCCTCATGGTTACATACCCTTCAACTCATGGAGTCTATGAAGAGACTATTGATGAGATTTGCAAAATAATACACGACAATGGAGGTCAAGTGTACATGGATGGTGCCAACATGAATGCACAGGTGAGAGGTCTTGATAAAACATGAAACAGAGATCTCGGGGCTTTGTCTAAATTTGTTGCTGTTGGGTTTCGGTGTAGGTTGGTTTGACAAGCCCTGGTTTCATTGGAGCGGATGTGTGCCATCTCAATCTCCACAAGACCTTCTGTATTCCTCATGGAGGTGGTGGGCCTGGAATGGGTCCCATCGGTGTGAAGAAGCATTTAGCACCATTTCTTCCTTCTCACCCTGTGGTTAGTCTTTGATCATTCATTTATCAGTATCTATGTTTCTTGGTGGTGGTGATGTAATCTTTTCTTTCAACTTGTTTTTCCTCCATTGCCAATGGTTAAAGATACCCACTGGTGGTTTCCCGCAACCCGAGAAGACAGAACCGCTGGGTCCCATAGCCGCTGCACCGTGGGGATCAGCGCTGATCTTGCCAATATCTTACTCTTACATTGCCATGATGGGATCCGGTGGACTCACTGAGGCCTCAAAGATTGCAATCTTGAATGCGAATTACATGGCAAAGCGCCTAGAGGTAACCTTCACTTCTTTTAGTAACTAAAAAAAATCATTCGATGAGGGATGAGTCCAAAGACTAAAAGAGAATCCAATTTATTGATTTGTTTTTTTAACAGAAGCACTTCCCAGTTCTGTTCCGTGGCGCCAACGGAACAGTAGCACACGAATTCATCATAGATTTGAGAGGCTTCAAGGTAATTATTATTTGAAATGTAAATGAAAGTGGATGTTGAGTCTTTGTCTCGGGATTCAAACATGGTTCTCTTTTGTTCTTTTAGAACACTGCTGGAATAGAAGCAGAGGATGTGGCGAAACGGCTAATGGACTATGGATTCCATGCACCCACAATGTCTTTCCCTGTCTCTGGAACGCTTATGATTGAGCCGACCGAGAGTGAAAGCAAGGTAAACAATATATGCATACGCAAATCTCTCTCACTGACTATTTTTCTCTCTCAATGTTATCACAACTTGATAATAAGAATTGTTTTGCAGGCGGAGTTAGACAGGTTTTGCGATACTCTCATTTCGATCAGGGAAGAAATTGCACAGATTGAAAAAGGAAATGCAGATGTCCAGAACAACGTTCTCAAGGTTTATTGAAATAATAACAAAACACTCAATCTTATTTTCAGTATAGTTCTTCGTAGAGATTCAGACGTTGAGGGTGTTGTTTGTTTGTTGCGTGTGTTTTCTCAGGGAGCTCCACATTCTCCAGCTATGCTAATGTCAGACACATGGAAAAAGCCGTATTCCCGGGAGTACGCTGCTTTCCCTACCCCATGGCTCCGATCTGCCAAGTTCTGGCCAACCACAGGTATTATTACAAATCATCCTTAGATATAGATTGTGGCATCCAGTTTTGAAAAAATGAGAGCTTTGTGACAAATGAAATGAAATGTGGAAACAGGGCGTGTGGACAATGTGTATGGAGACAGGAAGCTGGTGTGCACTCTCCTACCAGAAGAAGAACAAGTCGCAGCTGCAGTATCAGCTTGATTTACATTCATGTCTTATGTTATGTGTCCCCCCCCCCCTTTCTCTCTTGCTCTCATTTCTCTTCTCTCCCATGTTTATGTACACACAGTGTTCTTATTATCATACACTCTCCATCTAGCTATGTAATGTTTCCATTGGAATGTTGCTAATCACACCATCCTTCGTTTCCTTTTAATTTAGTTCGATAAATCTTACATTTCACACATGACAAATAAAGAAAATAAATAAATTCTTTCTAGTCAAAACATAAATTATTAGTTGTGTTAACGAGAACAGGAAAATAAGTAAATATTTAAAAATAATTATGAAAATCAAAGATTTTTCATGCCGCAATCTTTTTTGAAAGTTGAGACAAATGTATACCTCTCAATGATTGAGATAAAATATTCGTTCTTATCAACAATTATCAATTTATCATTAGCCATTGACCCCATTCGTTTTATCTTTTCCGAAACTTTCGACATAAGATATGTATGGATCATTGGTCCATAGACGCAAAAGATAAAATATATAAAAAAAAAATGCTTATCACTTTCAATTCAACAGTGTACAAATGCGTGCATCAAAAGATATCAGGAGCCTCACATATTTTACTTACAGCTAACAGGTAAAACCACCAACTAATTTGGGTAAAACACAGTAAGGAAATTGACAAAAAAACAAGCAGCACCGGTTCTGCCTCAGTCTTCAACCTCAGTGTTGAATATAAAACTTGGGAAGGCCGTCGTCACATCCCTTCAAAATCCAAACAGATATGTTGTTAATGATGATCATAATCTAAAAGTTATCTTATATTGAAGAGTTAGTCTAATAAAGAGAAGAAATTATACTTTAGGTAAGGAAGAGTCATATTCTTCAATAAGGTAGGATGCTTAAGTACATACACTTTCCATTCTTCTTTGCTTATTTTACCGTCTTTGTCTGCATCTGCATCAGCAAATGTCTACCAAAAACAAGTTAGATCTGTAAATATGATTATCCACCACTAAAAAGGAAAGGATTTCACAAATACACACTCACTTTATCAATGATCATGGTCAAAAGTTCATCGGAGAGAATCATTTCAGATTCCATCAAAATAGCAGCCACCATTTGATGCACCTAAAAACATATTATAACAACTTCAAACTTGCTATTAAGCTCAAATGACAGTTTCAACTAGCAATGGCAGATTATATATTTTTACCTCTTCTCGCTCTATATATCCAGTTTGTCTTAGATCATAAAGCCTAAATGCAACTGCCACAGATAATAAAAAGAGAAAAGAAACATATGCTTTAGAGACTCATCCATGGACTATATAGGATAAGCATTGCTACATGGTAGGAGTACTATTTAACATAAAGCACTGATTACTGTTTCTGTGATCCTTACAGTCGATCTTGTCCTCGATTGGTGCATAGGGATGAAACACACTCAAGGCATGTATAAATTCCTCAAACTCTATAACTCCATTCTTCTTTTCATCAAACAAATCAAAAACCTACCAAAACAACATCAAATAATCTATATTCTCAAAAAGTCCAAGAAACCATGTGAAAAAGAGAAAAACTATTCCGTCTTCTCTAAAGAACACACACACACAGACACTCACCCTATCAAGGAAAAGGTTCTCACCATATGGAGCTTGGAAAAGCGCTAGCCGAAGCTCTTCCTACAAAACAAAATGAATATATCAAATTATCTCATAATCATGTGAGTGCCTAAAGAGCAAGAGTATATGCTTTGAAAGCAATCACACATATTGCAATTCATTAAGAGAAGAAAAGAAACTGACTTTGTGAATCAACCCATCATCAATAATTGAACAGCTCAGTTTCTTGAATAACTCATACAATGCTTCAACTTCATTAACTGAAACTGCAAAAAAATACATTCCATAACCCAAAGTTTATAACTTTTCAGCTCCCAAACAGAGAAACTTGAAAACCCATTGATAAGAAAAGAGAGAGAGAGAGAGAAGATAAAACACACACATGGAGATCCATGGGCAAGACGAGCTAGATCCACGTGGTGACATACTTGAGGAGATCGTCGGCGGCGGCAATCGAAGCATTGTCCAACGGTGGAGAAGAGAAAATCAATAATAGCAAAGAGAGGTATAAAGACGGCGCAGACTTTCTCTCCGACAGTAAGAGAGCTTGATCTCTGCTTTTTTTTTTTTTTAATTATTACCAAACACACAAAACCATTACCAATCCAAAACCCAAGAAACAAAAACAAAAACAAAAAGTGATAATGTCTTTTTGAGAAAATTTACAGAGGAAACTTTCGGCCAGTCCATGTCTCTTCCTCTTCTTCTTCCTTCCTTCCTTCCTTCTTGGCTCTTGGAAGATAGTGTTGTAATCACATCACAAGTTTCGAATTTTGGGATTCTGAGAGGTAAAAGATCAAAAAAAGACTTTTGATTTTTGAGGAGTCAATCAGTTAACGTCTTCAAATCTTCAAATAACGCAGATCCAATAGTTTTTCATATTTATCCAATCAAATCTTACTGTCTCTCCCTCCCTCCCATGTGAGCCTCACTTTTTCTTCTTATTAATCCACTGTCTCTATATATATGATGAGGTGGATTTCTACTTTTTTTACTTCATTAAGTAGGCCCACTGCGCCTTGCAAAAGTGACTTTGAAAAAGCCCATTTAACACATTTAAGCCCAATTATGATCCAGCCTCTACAGAATAATTCATACAAAAGCTAACAAGTGGGACGCTTATCACATGTAATCCTCGGGTTGCAGCAACTTAAATGGTACTGCCGACAACCGTCTCTCTGCCGTACATCACCTTTCGCCGACAAATAAACTTAATGAGAATGTACATTGGGTGGGGGTGGTGGGAGTATTTATACAAGTATATACACAGTATAGACTACAGTATATATACATCATTAATCTAGTAATCGACCTTTGCACTTTCAAAAGTCACCGAAGGAAAACATACATATCCCACCATTGCTTGTTCAGATACTCGTGTGATTCATCCGATAAAAAGAGAGTAGCTAGCCTAGGTTCACTTGTCACAAAAATCTTGTAGAACGCAAGAAACCCAAAACCATGATGCAGTTATAATGCAACAAGAACCATCAAGGCCCTCTCGTATTATTTTTGAGTTCTATTCAAAAAATATTAATGACATATTTAATAATATAATAAAGTAATTTTAAAAGTTTATATATTTATTTTATATATATTTGACATTTTTTTTGAAAATATAAACTTTAAATTTAATAACATATTTAAAAATTTAAAGTTTTATATTATAACTTATATAATTATGTGTAAACATTTTAAACTTTTTATACATTTTGACTCGGATCTTGTTCGTTACTTCCACTTGCACGTGCTGTTAGACGGCCATGAGAACCATCATTGGTGATTTCTTTTATCAATCAATATTTGTTTGTTGCTCTAGATCATTTACGTACATTTTCTTTTTTGCTTTTGTATGTATATACATAGAGGCATACGTGCGAGATGAGAGATGCATCATTTGTGTAATCAGAACCAGAAAATATTGGCACCGACAAGACGAACATGCAAGAAAATATCTTTTTGAGCTACGTGCCATTCTTTAGCCGTACATTTGCCAATGTTGGTACTTATAAACCGGAAAATCTGATTGTGTAGCGAACCAAACAAACCAAATCTTCAGCCTTTTGCCTCACGAGACTGCTGTAAATGTTCAGTTGAGTCAGCTTTAGGTTTTCCTTTTTCATCATTTTTTTTCCTTTGCTCTCTCCCTTCCTTTTGCTTATTGTTCACGTTACAATCGTTTAATTTTGGCTTTTATCTTGGGGACTGCAAGTCTGCAACTCTTTTTTTGTGTGTGTGAAAAATCTACTTAATTTGTTCTCTCTCTCTCGTTTTGTTTTGTTTCTTCATGTATTGGTTTACCCAAAACATTGGCAAGAGTACATGAGCATATAACCAAGCACATTTTTCAATTTATAAGCTGCTGTAACGACTTCTTGTTGAGCTTTGGTTTCTTTTGTCAGACTAGCACACGTTGGCTCTTAAGCTCATATTAGTTGCATCATCTATGAACATTTTGAAGATACTGCAAAAATTAAGTTATAGTTTGAGATCTCGTTATCTTATCATTGTAGATATATTTGAAATACTGCCATAAAACTCGACCCTTAAACATTTTTTTAGAGCAAATATATTGCCATAAAAATCGATCCTTCAGATTTTATATCATATAGAATGTGTTCCTAACTTTTTTCTTACAATGATTTTAGTAATCATTCACATGCAAATACTTGTAGTTTTATAAAAAAAAACTTTTGGTGATAAACTGGTAAAAGAAAACATATGGTACTTATGAAAATAGTCTTTTCGATTGTTTTATTTTATTATTATTTTTTTGGTTCGGCCTACACCACAAGTCTTTAGGTACACATATCTATAGTTAATAAGTTTTTTGGTTCGGCCTATACTGTATAGATAATAAGTTTTTTTTAAGCAATAAAAAAATAAGATAATAAGTTTTTCAATTTCAAATTTAATTAGTAATAAGTAAAATGGACCCATATCTATAGTTACTTTTAGCTATAATATCAATAAAATAATTTTGTGAGAGCTTTCAGCCGAAGTTAAAACAAACAAAATAACTTTTACATTAGCTTTTCTCTTTGTTTTTTAGTTACAACTTTTTCTCATTAGCACCTGCAAAGCTAGAAAAGTTTCCAATAAGAATATCATGATTTCAGATGCTCGTATCTACTATAGTCTAGGACTAATGGTAATAGAGTTAATCATCATTATTAACCGGTGTAATAAGACGTTGCATATAACGATACATTGAACCAAATGAAAAGAAGATTTGATAAGAAAGGAACAATCAAAGAAAAGGCCAAACTTGATTGATATTTTCTCTAAAGGTTACGCAAAAACCTTCAATTTTTAAAATAAAATATACGTAAAAATGAGATTTGATGGCACAAGACAAAGACAAGAGTGGTGAGCAAAGAAAGAAGAAAAAACCAATAACCCAAATGGATCACACATCTCATCAATTCTCCTTAAATGGCTAAAAAAAATCTCACCTCTCTTTACTTTTTTCCCTCTTTCTGATAATTGAAACCACCACAAGAGGACAAAACCTATTTTCTTATTATTTTATAAATCGACTTATTATATATTATGAATTTTTTTTTTGTCTATACTTACATGCATATAGGGACATGCAAATAGTAAAATGTAGTAGGGTCTCTTCCCTTATTTAAAGCCTGCAACAGAAATGAGTGCACTTCTCTGTAGTAAACAGTAGCACATCGGTCTTCTTCATGTCTTTGGATTTTCTCTAATATGATCAACATTTTTTAAGCGATAAAAATCATATAATAAGGAAAATATATAAGATTTGGTTCTGGTTTATCTTTTTCTGAATTTGTTTTTGGTCGGAAGATCTAGTAAATATATGATAATGGATTCATGTCATAAACGGAGGGAGCTCCGTACGTGTTTTGGCCCTCTTTCTTTTACACATCTCTCTTGAATTCATTTAAAAAAAAAAAAATCCCTGAGAAATAGTTTATTTATTTATTACTCCATAAAGTATGCTGCTATGTGCTCAGTCTAGTGGTCTGAATCTTTAAGTAAGGCAGAGGATGAAGATGATGAGTTTCTTCATGAAAATGTATTAAAGTAAGGTGAAAATCTGAACCTTTTGTATAGTTTGCGTTCATGCAAAAGAGATTAACCAGACTCACTTTTCTCTTTTCCAGCTTTGTTGTATCATTTTTATCATTTATTTTTTATACAATATACAAGACTTTTTATAGTTGATTTCCTTTTTTTTTGCTTTCTTTAGGAGCATAGAGAAGCTGCGGAGTGAAAGTACAGTTTTCTTTCACTAAGAAAGAAGAGAAACAAACACTTTCATCTTCTTCAATTTTAACACACGTTTTGGAAATGCTTATGTAAAAATTCTGTATGCAAGGGCTTGTTCTCTGAGATCTTCCCAGAGGTTTTATCAGAGGAAGAAGTATAAAGGTTAGTTCAACACTTTTAATGTTTTGTGGACATTTGTAGTAATCTAAAGCTTTCTTTCTTTATTAAACTAGTTTACTGTTTCCACAGATATTTTTGAATTATTACTGGTCTGTGCATCATTGAGCCTACTCACTGTCTCATTAACTCATGCTTCAGTTCACATTTACCTATATGTTTATGAAACAGTTAATGACATAGTTCTTCTTACACTGTCTTTTTGCAGGAATTTATTTACATTAAGTACTATTCTCTAAAGATTTGGTTCCTGAGAGATCTTCTGAAAATACTTTTGTTTGAGTCTTAAATACTTCTATTATTGTTAATGCAGTTTCATTAGACCCAATGGACAACAACAACACTTTTAGTTCTCTGGACAATGTGGTGACTAACCAAAACCCTCTTCTCATGGATTTGATACCTTCAAGAGAAGATTCCACTTCATTTGCAACAATGCTTCCATGGAATTCCATCAGACAAGATCCTCTACAAATGGGTGGATTTGATATCTTCAACTCTTTCCTCACTAACAAGTACTTGTCATCATCTACTTCAAGATCTACTAATGTTCAAGAAACCAGCTTTGAGGCCATGGCTCCTCCTCCACTTCATCATATGGATCCTCTTAGACCATATGATGATTCCTCAAACAACATGTGGAGTCTTGGAGAAAATAGTGAGTTTCATGCATATCCATACGTAGAAGGTGTTGTTGGTCCTAGTGAACCAATAATATCTACATTCGGTGGTGAAGAAGAAGGTTTCCCAAGAAACGAGCTCTCGTTAAGTCTTGCCACAGATGCTTCTGATGAGTGCTCTGAGATAAGTCTTTGCGCTGCTACTAAATCTACTAGAATATCCTCAGAGCAAGCTTCTTCCAGCACCAAAGACGTTTCTAATAACGTCTCCCAAGTTATATTTGGCTCAAAGTATCTTCACTCTGTTCAAGAAATACTATCTCATTTCGCCACATACTCCCTCAACTCCAGCTTAGAGAATAATCCCCAATGCTACTTTTCATCTCGAGGAACCGAGTCAGAGGGTACAAACTCAGCCTTTACTTCATGTTATGAGAATCTAAACGAGTTTCTTGATGGCGGTTCGCAAAGACAAGCATTAGAAGCAAAGAAGACCCATCTCTTGGATCTTCTTCAAATGGTATAATATATATAAAACACATCTTTACATAAACTAAGAAATGATTAACTGAATTTTTCTTTTTGAGTTGATGGTTTGTCTTCAGGTGGATGATCGATATAGTCATTGCGTTGACGAGATTCATACGGTTGTATCAGCGTTCCATGCAGCAACCGAGTTAGACCCTCAGCTACACACCCGGTTTGCACTCCAAACCGTCTCCTATTTATACAAGAACCTGAGAGAGAGAATCAGCAAGAAGATACTAATGATGGGATCGGTATTAGAGAGAGGCAAAGAGAAAAAGTCTCAAGAAGACTCAATCTTCCAACAGCATTGCCTTCTTCAGCAGCTAAAACGTAAGAACCATCAGATATGGAGACCACAACGAGGTTTACCTGAAAAGTCAGTCTCGGTTCTACGGACTTGGATGTTCCAAAACTTTGTTCACCCGTAAGAGAATCTTTAAACTCTTTATTTAAAGTCTAGACTTTGTGTGATGATAACATTGTTAGCTAAGTAAATGATATTTGATGTATAATCTATTGAGTATAGTTACCCGAAAGATTCAGAGAAACATCTTCTTGCTATACGAAGTGGATTGACACGAAGTCAGGTATGTTTTTGACTTTAGACGCATGCATGCATGTATGTTGTGTTACTTAGACCCAAGTTAAACAAGTGTGTGTCTTGTTTATGTGTGATGAAAGGTATCAAACTGGTTTATAAATGCGAGGGTAAGGCTATGGAAGCCGATGATAGAAGACATGTACGCAGAAATGAACAAGAGGAAGATGAATAACACTCACCTTCAAGGTGGCAATGGAGGAGGAAGTGTTATTAGAGTGCCAAAGACCGTCATGATGAGGCAAGAAAGGGACAAAAAATAAGAGAATAATTATGTTTACGCAAACGCTGCTATGATTGTCAGACAAACTATCTACGTCCCTACGTAGTATGAGATAGTTTTTCACCTTTTTGTTATAATTGTATATATACCCTTCTTCTTTTTCTCATATATTGTTTGTTTTGTATTTGAATCCACCGTCTAAAATTTGACAATTTCATTAGGAAAAAGGTATATAATGAAATAAATGAATTAATAATACTAGTGAATACAATTCAAAGTTACATAATATAAGAACAAAGAACTGCCAAACTAGATAAGACATGGTGATTAAGAGGTTTAAAGTAAAAGCAAAGCTAAAACGAAGAGGAAGAAAGCTCCAAAACGATAAAACACCAAACTCCAATCGCATCTTTGAAGAAGAACAAGAAACTTCCCATAGTAAATAAGCATAACAAGTTAACCAGATAACCTAAGCTTCAACCGGAGTAGAACATAACACATCGTTCTTACTTTTATCCGGTAACGGCTGAGTCAAACTCGCTAAAGGAGTGACAAAGAGATGCCTTTGAAGAAGCAAGTGAGAGACGAGTAGGACTCGATCGGACCTCTGAGGTGTTAGAGAGGGAGCGAAAACCATTCAAGCATCAGTTTGAGAAACAAACGGATGCAGGATCGAAACGGAGATCTAGCAGCCAAAGGAGATGAGGTGCATGCATGCAACATGAAGACAAACCACCACCGTTGATCTTGCAGAACCATTACCCCGAAGCAAGCTAACTTAGAACAGATCTGAAATTGGAGCGTATCACCAACAAAATCAACATGCATGCAAGCCATCCGATGAAAACTAAAAGCGAGATAAAACATAGAACAAGGAAGAGAATTTTTTAGGCCCAACGTTTAAGGCTTTTCTTGACTACAAACTAAAGCCCAAATTAAAAATAGCCATTGAACTTGACGATCCACGTAAGTAATGATTTTTATTCGTCTCTCTTGTCTTGTGTGTTGTAAAGGTGGGGATGTACTTAGAGCACCATTAGAGCAGCCTCAACCGGGATTAAGAAGTGCTAAGGGGTGGGCTCCACCATAAGGGATGCTTAAAATGCTAAATTAAACATTGGTGTTTACACTGTTTTGCAGGCCTACTGATACGTTGCGGACTGTTTCGTAGGCCCAGTGATACGTTGCGGCCCGCGATTGGTTAGTTTATATATATATTTTTTTTTAGGACAAAAAGTTAAAAAAAAAAACAAAAAAACTAAGCTCCCCTTTTTAAAAACTTGTGTTGAGGCTGTTTTTAACCCAAGTTCTTAATTGAATTTTTTACACTGTTCGCGGATCTCACTGATATGTTTTAAAAATTCTTAAATAATAACTGTTTTTTACACTTCTTGCGGATCGCACTGATACGTACCGATCTACAATTAGTTTTTTTAAAAAAAAAAATTAAAAAAAAAAAAAAAAAACTTTAAATGGGGTTCTTAGGTTAATGATGTTTCTTAGTAACGAAGAAGTGGCTACGGTGGTACTGAAGTCGACGAACGAGGAAGGAGCCGCCAAGGCGGTGACAGAGGCGGCCGCTAAGGTTGATGATATCTCCGTCGTGTGTCGACTCTCTCTATCAACAAGTGACAAATTTCTCAGCGGGGCGTATAATTAAACAAAACCAAGTTGCGGAAAAGATAAAAGACATGACAGCTTAACCAGACTTCTGTGTTTTGCTTATGAGTGTGACTGTACCGTTGTATGTTAGAAGTCGTGTGGTTATTAATTAGACAAGAAACGATAGACATGTTAGGAGAGTTGTGTGTGTCGTGGGATGAAAGCAACAAGGACTTTTGACTTTTTGGACAAACGTCATGGGAATCTAGTGAATAATTGGAGCTTACCGGAATAACAATAATTCAAATTTGTTTTTTCCAAACTCTACTATATATTTTTTATTGGTAAAAGAAATTGCTATATAATTTTGATGATAAAATCTAACAAATATGATATTGGTTCCCAAAAATGGTTTGTAATATTTTCTACAATTGATATCATCTCCAACCTTTCTTTTTCTTTTTTTCTTTTTTTTCTTTCTTTATGATGTAAATCTTTTTTAATGGAAATGACTTTTTTTGCTTCAACGATTATAATAAAATAAAATTGTATTTTTTAATTATAAAAATAAGATAAACTAAAATTGATTTAATAATTATAACACCAAATAAGTATTACTTTAAAAACAATTGTATTTACTATTCATTGCTAAAACTATAAAGTTATGAATGTCGATTTAAAATATCTTACCATCTTATATAATTCACCTAAGTCGATAAATCGATTTAGGAAGAAAAGTTCATCATGTATTAGATGCATTGATTGATTTTGATTGCTTAGGTTGCCAGTTAAGTTAGTGGATGAAAACAAGTGGAAGAAAGAAACAAAAGCCGAAATAAATCTTTTTCGTTGCTTGTTAGAGAGACTTGCAAGGAAAAGATTCCATTCACTCTTTTGTATTTTTCTTTTGTGATTCTCTCTGATTCATTTATATCTCTCTTGCCCCCACAAGCTTTGGCAAATTGCATCTCTGACTAATAATAGTACATAGATTTTTAGATGTGGTTGTAATCTAAATTTTAGATTCCAAAAGAAGATAGGATAAAATATCCTACTGCTATAGACAACCCTAATGGGTATTTAAACAACAAACGGTTTGCTATATTTGAATCTTCAAAGTTGTTTGTAATTTTTTTCCCCCTTCAAAGTAAGGGTCTTGCTATTTGAGTATAAATTTTCAAAAAGATTCAAAAACTCACAGATTTAATTTTGTATTTCGAGATTTTATATCTAGGAATCTAAATTAACGGGAGGGATTTAAAACCATAGTTATAACAAATATATTAAACATACTATATATCTGCAATTTCAATTTCATCTTATGTCATCTTAAATATTATTAAAAAAAAAATCTTGATAGATACATGGTGATGAGATATAAACCAGATGTCAATAGAAAAACACTAGATATGATTAAGAACTATAAAAGAAAACAAAACCAACACGGAATCATTAAAAAGTAATTGCAGAAAGTAAAAAGGATAAGATTAGAAATCCTACATTAAAAAAAAAACAAAACAAATCTTATATGAAAGATATTACTCTCTTGCTTGAGGAAGAGTCCATGGCTATACTGGATAAATGTTTCTCCTGAGACCATCCATTTCAAATGAACCCTGGCAAAAGAAAACAAAATAAAAATCTAGAATCACGAGCTACTAAAACTCAGATTACAAAGAACATAAAAAGAAACATTATCTTCAAGAAACTGAGCAAGAAAACATGTTTCAACATCTCTTCACCAAGAAAGTGTTAAAAACAATTTTAGGCTTATTTGAGAGGAAATCATCGTTGTTAACCTGCTAAAGAAAGCAAACCTCAACAATTTGAATATAACAAAAAAAAAAAAAAACTTGGAAACTAACAACAAACGGGCTGGTGATGATTAGTTGTATCATGAATAGATAATTTTTCGCAAAACCAATATTAAAGTTAAAATTGTCACACTTTGCAAAGAAAGTTTCAAAATGTGTCTAAATATGCAAAATCTATATATTCTAGAACCAAATAAAGAAATAAGTTTCGCTTGCTTGCGTGCTTATATAAGCAAAGACGTGTTTGTTCTTCGAGAAGAAGATTCATTATTTAGTTTGATTGGTTGACAAAAAAACAAACAAACAGATAAGAAGAAAAGAATCATTATTTATTATTAATAGTCCCCCGGAAAGATTCATACCCACGTCACCATTCGCCTCTCCCACAATGACACCTGTCTCCGTCGCCGTTATCTTTCTCTCCTTGATCGCCGTCTCCGCCGCAAGACAAAACCCTGACGACGTAATCAAACTCCCCTCGCAGCAAGCTTCTAGATTCTTCCGTCCCAACGACGACGATTCTTCTTCTTCATCCGGCACCAGGTGGGCTGTTCTAGTCGCCGGATCGAGTGGTTATTGGAACTACAGGCATCAGGTATCGTCTTCATTCCCCTGTTTTATCGATAAAGTTTGCTCCTTTATGTAATCAGAACTTGGAATTTGATTCTCATGAGAGCTTAGTGTGAGAACTCTTTAAAAGAGTGTTTTTTTATGAAGAGGTTGTTGAGTTTGGCAGGCGGATGTTTGTCATGCTTATCAACTTCTGAGGAAAGGTGGATTGAAAGAGGAGAATATCGTGGTTTTCATGTATGATGATATTGCTGATAACGAAGAGAATCCGAGGAAAGGGATCATTATCAACAGCCCTCATGGAAGTGATGTCTATGAAGGAGTTCCCAAGGTTGTTCCTTTTTTGTTTTTCTCTTGTTGCTTGCTATCTCTAAAGATATTCTCTCACTTAATTGATTGGGATGCAGGATTACACTGGAGATGATGTTACTGTTGATAATCTGTTTGCTGTGATCCTTGGAGACAAAACTGCTGTTAAAGGAGGGAGTGGGAAGGTTGTGGATAGTGGTCCAAATGATCATATCTTCATATTCTATAGTGACCATGGTGGTCCTGGAGTTCTTGGTGAGTTCGGTGAAAAAGGAGGATGGTTTTTATCAGAATATATACTGATGGTTCTTTTTTATTTGCAGGGATGCCTACTTCTCCTTACTTATATGCTGATGATTTGAACAATGTCTTGAAGAAAAAACATGCTTCCGGAACCTACAAAAGCTTGGTAAGTCGCTGAGGTTTCTTATGATATGTTTTTTTTTTGTGTGTGAGTAATAACTAAACAAGCAAACCTGCAGGTGTTTTATCTTGAAGCTTGTGAATCTGGAAGTATCTTTGAAGGGCTTCTTGAAGAGGGTTTAAACATCTACGCCACAACTGCATCAAACGCAGAAGAAAGCAGTTGGGGTACCTATTGTCCCGGAGAGGAGCCTAGCCCTCCACCTGAGTATGAAACTTGCTTAGGTGACTTATACAGTGTTGCCTGGATGGAAGACAGGTAAGCTGAAGAATCTCATGTTTAGGAACCTCTACGAGTCTCCCATACATTGATTCCGATGTTTTGTTTAACATGCAACAGTGGTGTGCACAATCTACAAACCGAGACTCTACGCCAACAATATGAACTTGTAAGCTTCTTGTTTCTCTGCAAAATCTTGTATTACTAATGATGGAGCTGAGCTTTCCCAACTGTAACTTAGCTTCTTTGGCTAATGTGTGCGTCTTTGTGTTTTCAGGTGAAAAGAAGGACTGCAGGTGCTGGGTCGGCTTACGGTTCTCATGTCATGCAATATGGCGATGTAGTAGGACTTAGCAAGGATAAGCTCGACCTTTATATGGGAACAAACCCTGCCAATGACAACTTCACCTTTGTGGATGCAAATTCACTGACACCACCTTCAGGAGTCACAAACCAGCGTGATGCAGATCTTGTCCATTTCTGGGATAAGGTTCCTTTTCCCAATCTTCTTTACATATTTTAGATACTCGTTAGTTTCTGTAGTTCCGGTGAACTGATTACTACAATTCTTTTGCATGTTATTGTTGTCGTGAAGTACCGAAAGGCACCAGAAGGTTCCACAAGAAAAACAGAAGCTCAGAAGCAAGTCCTTGAAGCCATGTCTCACAGACTTCATGTTGACAACAGTGTGAAACTCGTCGGCAAACTCTTGTTTGGCATCTCAGGGGGTTCTGAAGTGCTAAACAAAGTACGTTCTGCTGGACAACCACTGGCCGATGACTGGACTTGCCTTAAAAACATGGTAAATAAATACTTCACTTGCCCCTCCACACTTTTTACTTGCCAATCTTGTCATCAGCTTTACATCATTTCAACGAGATCCATAGGATCCCTCTCTCTATATATTATATGAAGTCAGTATTGAAAAACGTATTCACATGGGCATGAGATTACATTTGATCATAGTGTAAGATAGAAGAGTCAGTTTGTGGAGCCCAGCACTGTATTATTATTAGCCAGGCTACTGAGAAGTCAAACACTTGCTTCTCTACTGATTGATTAGAAAAACACATAACCTTCATTGTATGTGTAGGTGAGAGCTTTTGAGAGACACTGTGGATCGCTGTCACAGTACGGGATCAAGCACATGAGGTCCTTTGCAAACATCTGCAACGCAGGGATCCAAATGGAGCAAATGGAAGAGGCAGCTTCACAGGCTTGCACATCAATCCCACCTGGTCCTTGGAGCTCTCTTCACCGAGGATTCAGTGCTTAAAACCTCTAAAACCCTAAAACCCTAAAACCCTCTTTGCATTTGTTAATACTAGTCCAAATATTCCTATTTTTATTTGTAATGGTTGGAATCATTAATCTCCATGTATATCATCTCATTATCATTTCCCTCTTCATTGTGTAATTACAGATTACCCATTTGCTTTTGTACAAATGCTTGTAGAAACTGAAGTTAATGTAAACAAGGTTTGCTTATTATGTACGTTTTCCTTGCAAATAATCTTAACTTTGGATGGCTTTTGTAGCTGAAGAACATAGGAACTGAGTTTCAGAACATAGGAACTGAGTTTCAGAACATGGGAACTTTATTAGAACTTGAGTAATGAGTTTTTTACATACACAAGTGGTGTATAGGATCAGAATATAGAACCATAGACGCCTGACATTTTACTTGGAGACGGTGAAACTTGCTCGGAAGTTTGATATCATAACAGGGCACTCGCCCTTCTCATCATACTCTCTGAACTCCTCTCCGCTCGACAAATCAATCTCATCAAACTTGGTTCCAGATTCCTGTTTAGGCCACCACACAAAAAGAACACTCTCAAGTCATGAGAGCTGCTGCAAGTAGTATTAATTACTTTTCATGCTAAATGTGAGAGGAGAAACAAGTATAAATGACTTTGTTCGTATGTTCAAGACAGTAACACGACCATACTATTTGACTTTGCTCACTTATAACAGAACAAAAACACTTGGGGATTAGTGAGATTCTCGAGATCAGCTGTGATCTTAAGCACATAGTTCACCATCTTCTTCTTCTGATCGTGGTGGTTTAAAGGTCTTGAGAATGAATAAGAGTGATTTAAAAGCCGGTCGGGCCAGTAAATCTGATCTGGTTATTGAAATACAAGGTCGACTTCTGTTAGTGGACTATGGTTATTGAAATACAAGGTCGACTTCTGTTAGTGGACTACAATGATTATTTGATGTCTGATGTCTCACTAATTTCTTATTGGACTATCAGCCCAACTAGAAAACTCAGCCCATTTATCATCTTGAATCTTTTCAGTCACCAACAATAACAATTTTCATTTAAAATATTTTTTCCATATAAAAGCTAATTCAATTTTCTTTCACAATTGTCCAAGACATAATGATTTTTGACAATATTATCTAACACAAACAATAAATAGCTAACTAGACTTGTGAGCACTTATTTACATACTTCACTAAAGCGTTGAAAATAAGAAAAAGTCGATCGATCCATTTTGAAATTGGACAGTAAACAGTAGTGTAAATATCTTTCGTCTCCGATCATCATCATCTCACAAATGTCTTCTTGTAAGTCAGAAAATTTTGGTTACAACAACAACATTTATTCACTATTATCAAACACACGTTATAAATCTGTTTTTCAAAAACATTTGCTTGCTCCTATGCTACGTTTTGTTCCTTTCTGACATAAAAAATGTTATATCACCGCAAGAAAAAAAATATAAAAGAATGTAAAAAAGCTCGAATAGTGGGAACGCACCAACACGCAACCTCTTTGAGGAATAATCCATCAACAACCAAACACGTTGAACTAAAGTCAAATCTATTTCTATTGTCTTTGCCATTTGGCTTGACGTCGGTTTCGGAAAGCCACGTACGTAGTGTGCATAATAGCTTCATGCCCAATCAATCCCACAGTGTTATTACCTTTAAGTTGATTCGTCATTACTTGCATATTATTGTCGTCATTATCATTTTACTTTCTGTAATCAATAATTCATATCATTAAACGTGGCAGATACACTGCCTATTCTACGTTAATCTCCAACACATTAAATACAGTCCACAAATATATAATCAGAAAGATTAGTATACTCTTGCCCACTCTTTTGATTAACCGTTAAACTATCACTTTCCCAAAAGCATCTAGTCATAACTTTGATGTTTTCTTTTAATTTATACTCTTTCCGTTTTATATCAGTTGTCGTTTTGATTTATACACATATTAAAAAAATATTTAATTTTACATATTTTCAAAATAAAAATACTATTACCAATATACCTAATCATATATCAACCAATAAAAAAATAGAATAAAAAATATTACCAATAAATTTTATATTGAAAATCAAAAATGACATTTATTTTGAAACAAAAATTCTACTCCAGAACGATAAATAATTTGAAACGGAGAGAATACGTAAATTCGATATCCAAGTTTTCAAACTTAAAAATAAAAATAAAGTTCCAACTTAATTTAATTTGTTTTTTTTCTAACTTAAAATTTGATATGTTACGTGGAGCCAAAATAATTATGATATGTTGAAAAATATATTCTTAGGCTTGAAAGTGGTCTTGTGAAAACTTCAGCCCATTATGTTCTACGGTCAACAACAAGTGGATATTTTTTAAGAAAATATTTCTGGTGAACCTAAGGTAAAGTATTTATATTTTCTTCAACAAAGAAAAATAATATAAAAGGCAAAAATTTGCAGAATCAGTTTATGAAAACTACAAAATAATTAATCAATGAAAGATTCTTTTTTGTTTTCCCTTTCCCTCAACTGAAGTTTTCCAAATTTCTTTAGTATAAAGAGTATTTAGAGATTCTTACTTTTATATTTAATTAAAGCAAGAACAAAACAAAAGGTATTTAATTAAGTTAGGTGGTTTAGATTAACACATGTCATAAACTGATTGGTTAACATAAAAAGAAAGTCTCTCACGTGTAACGCGAAAGCTAAAAGCTTTCTAAAAATTTCTCCACCATTTACCGAACAAAGCGCGCCTCTCGCTTCTTCCTTCCTTCCTTCAACCTCTTTGCACTCTCTCTCTCTCTCTAGACAAAACAAAACCAAAGCTCTCTGTTTCGACAAGACCATATCTTCAAAGCGAGCTCTGTTCTGTTTCTTCGTGTTATTTAATTTTCTTTTCTGATTTTTAATTTTTTTTTTTTTTTTTGCGTAGCGACGCAACGGTTAATGTCTTCGTTTTATTATGGCTTTCTCTGCTCATATCTGTAGATGATTAGAACACTCATTCAATGATGAGATTCTATCTCCGTTTCACCTTCTTCATCATCGTGTTAACTGCGAATCCGAAACTAATCGCGTCGTGGGATGATGATGAGACTCCGATGACATTCAACGGAAACTACACACCGTCGTCTCCATCGCCAGCGCCAGCGCCGGCGCCGGAGCCTGAATCTTCCGTTTCATGCGTCGATGAGCTACACGGCGTTGGCTCGTTAGACACCACGTGCGAACTCGTCGCCGATTTGAATCTCACACGTGACCATTACATCTCCGGTAAAGGCAACCTCGACGTCTTGCCAGGCGTTAGATTGGTTTGCAACGTTCCAGGATGTTCGGTTACGGTCAACATCTCCGGGAACTTCTCACTGGCTGAGAACTCCACGGTTATCGCCGGGAGTTTCCGTCTCGCGGCGGATAACGCTGATTTCGCCGTTGGCTCGGCGGTTGATACTACGGGATTGGGTGGAGAACCGCCGTCTGGGGCGAGCGGCACGCCGGAGGGAGTGGAAGGAGCCGGTGGAGGGTACGGTGGAAGAGGTGCTTGCTGTTTGTCTGATACGACGGCGAAGCTTCCGGGGGATGTGTGGGGTGGTGATGTGTACGGTTGGTCGTCTCTTGAGAAGCCGGAGGTTTATGGTAGCAGAGGTGGCTCCACGAGTAATGAGGTTGATTACGGTGGAGGTGGCGGCGGGACCGTGGCGATGGAGGTGTTAGGGCATGTGAGGTTAAACGGCAGCGTTTTAGCTGATGGGGACAGTGGTGGAGTCAAAGGTGGTGGTGGGTCCGGCGGCAGCATCTTCGTCATGGCACATAAAATGTAAATGTAAACTCTTTCTTTAATTAAATCTAATCTTAAATGGTTTCTTTCTATAATGGAAGAGAGTTTTGATTATTTTAGGCTTTAGTAATGTTAAGAACAAAAGATAAAGAAAGAGTTATATTACTCTTCTTATTCCACATTTGGTGGGTTGGTTGGTGGTAACTTAATGCAAACAAAGCTCTGCCTTTTTCTAAATCCACTTTGTTTTGTTTTGCTTTGCTTGTGAATAGTGACAACTTAATGCATTGAACTTTTATTGAGAGTTTTAGTTACATATATATTGTTAGAAACCACTTCCTCTATTATGCAATAGCTCCCTTGGTTCTTGATTTGATCTCTGAAAAATACTGTTTTTGGTTGATGCCACAGGGAAGGAAATGGTCGTATAAGTGCATCTGGAGGTGATGGTTATGCTGGTGGAGGTGGTGGACGAGTATCTGTCCATATATACAGCCGCCACTCTGACCCGAAAATCTTTATCCATGGTTAGACTTCAGTTTGGGTCTATAACCATTCCTTAAATTGATAATCTCTGCTTGGAAGTGTCTTGGCAACTCATTTTCAATTGTAATCTTTTTCTTTTTGCAGGAGGTAGTAGTTTTGGTTGTCAAGAAAATGCTGGAGCTTCTGGGACTCTGTATGATGTTGTTTCAGAGAGTTTAACTATAGACAACGAGAACAAGACAACATTTACAGACACTCTTCTCTTGGAGTTCCCTTACCATCGTCTTTTCACCAATTTGTACATCAAAAATATGGCCAAAGTTGCTGTTCCCTTGCGTTGGAGCCGTGTCCAGGTTTTGTGAAAATTAGATAGATTCCTGATTTGTAAGAATATTGTTTTAGATACTATAGAGGTTTACTGGTCTCTTACAGGTTCAAGGATCAATAAGTTTGTCAAATGGTGGAGAGTTGAACTTTGGTCTTGCTCGTTATGCTTCTTCAGAATTTGAATTATTCGCTGAGGAAGTCTTGATGACCAATTCTGCTATCAAGGTACCTTATTATTAAACTTGTAAAAAAGACACATGAGTTTTTTTTTTGTTTTTGCTTCTTCTATGTACTATGTGAATCTCTATGCTATATGTTAGGTGTTTGGGGCTTTGCGTATGACTGTGAAGGTGTTCTTAATGTTGAAGTCAAGAATGTTTATTGATGGTGGTGGAGTGACAATGTTGGGGACTTCAATGCTCGATATTAGTAATTTGTTAGTGCTCAAGGTATATCCTAATCATATTTTTATTTAATATGTTTTTCATTTCCGCTGGACAATCCTATAATTTGCTCTTTACTTTTTATACAGGAGTCATCTGTAATACAATCCAATGGAAACCTCGGAGTACATGGGCAGGGTCTGTTACATCTAAGAGGCGCTGGAGATACAATTGAAGCACAACGTCTGATCTTGTCTCTGTTTTATAGCATCAAGGTAAGAAAGATAACCTGCATCATATTTTTTTGTGGACTGTTACATCTAAGTGTTACTAGGTAAAAAGGGGTTGACGGTTTCCCACACTCTTTGTGAAGGTTGGAGCTGGAGCAGTTTTGCGTGGTCCTTTGCAGAATACATCAACTGGTGGCCTGTAAGTTCCGAAGGTTCGGATGATCCTTCTACAAAAGTCATTTTAACATTTTATGTTGTTGTACTGAGCTTGTAATTTTTTTATGTTTGGTTTTAATATTAAAGTACTCCAAAGCTTTATTGTCAACGTGAAGATTGTCCTGTTGAACTACTCCATCCGCCGGAGGATTGCAATGTCAATTCATCTCTTCCATTCACTCTTCAGGTGCTTGTTTACACAAGTAATATGAATATGATGAATGAATGAATATGTTGTAATAGTTTTATCTGTTGCAGATCTGCCGAGTTGAGGATATTACTGTTGAAGGTCTCATAAAAGGATCTGTTATACATTTCCATCTGGCAAGAACCGTCGTTGTCCGCTCTTCTGGAACAATAACTGGAGATGGGATGGGTAACTGAAGATGATTCTCCTCATTTGTGTCTTTACTTGTAATGTGAACCAGTTTTTGAGAGATTTAGTTTATGTACACAGGCTGCAAAGGTGGAGTTGGGACAGGTAGATATTTGAGAAGCGGTATTGGGAGTGGTGGTGGACATGGTGGTAAAGGTGGAAGTGGGTGTTACAATCATACTTGCATTGAGGGTGGTGATTCTTATGGAAATGCAGATCTACCGTGTGAACTTGGTAGTGGAAGTGGAAATGAAGAGTCAACAGATTCAGTTGCTGGTGGAGGAATCATTGGTAAGTCATTTTGCACATCATATTCATTAGTTTCAAATTTATCTCTTCCTAATAAGTTTTTTCTCTTTCTTACCATTTTGTGAAGTGATTGGTTCGCTTGAGCACCCACTCTCAAGCTTGTCACTTGAGGGATCGATAACAACTGATGGTGAAAGTCCCAGGAAGACACTTAAAACCATAAGTAGTAATACAAGTCTAGGACCAGGTGGTGGTTCAGGTGGAACAGTACTTTTGTTCTTGCGCACACTTGACATAGCGAAGTCTGCTATACTCTCTAGTATTGGGGGAAACGGTAGTCTAAAGGGAGGTGGTGGAGGAAGTGGTGGAAGGATTCATTTTCATTGGTCAGACATTCCAACTGGTGATGTCTATCATCACATTGCCAACGTAAAAGGAAGAGTTTTTGTAAGGTTTGTCATACACAACCACCTGTAACTTTTTAATACACAATTCATTCCTTTTATACTCTATTGTCTCTTCTTAATCCCTTCTCAAAACATAATATCTGATTTCTATAATTAATTACAGTGGAGGGTTAGGTGCCAGTGAAGATAACGTTGGAGAGGCAGGAACTTTGACTGGTAAAGCTTGTCCAGAAGGTCTCTATGGTCTATACTGCGAGGTATGTGTTATTGTTTCATTTTTGGTCGTTGGTTTATCATACTTCAACCATGTACATGTTTCAATATTTTACAGGAATGTCCAGTTGGGACTTATAAGAATGTTACTGGATCTGATAAATCTCTGTGTAATCTTTGTCCGGCTAGAGATCTTCCTCATCGTGCTGTATATGTCACTGTTCGAGGTACTTTTGTATGAGAAACTCTGGGCGGTCTATGAGCTTGAATTACATATAACTTAGATACTTGTTTCTTGACAGGTGGTGTTGCAGAAGCTCCTTGTCCATATCAATGCGTTTCGGATAGATACCACATGCCACATTGTTATACTACACTTGAGGAGTTAATATACACATTTGGTGGACCCTGGTTGTTTGGCATTCTTTTAGTAGTTGTGCTCCTTCTGCTAGCACTTGTCTTTAGCGTTGCTCGAATGAAATTTATTAGTGGCGAGGAGGTACATGGAGCTGCCACAACTCATCATGGCTCTCAGATTGATCACTCATTTCCATTCCTTGAGTCATTGAACGAGGTTTGCTTAGTCACTCATTTTTCATGTGAAGTTGAGGAAATAGTATTTGGTTGCTAGTTTCCTTTTATAGTTAATACTTGTGTCTCTTTTTTTGCAGGTGATGGAGACAAGCAGGGTGGAGGAATCACAGGGACACATGCATAGAATATATTTCTTAGGTCCTAATACATTTAGTGAACCTTGGCATCTTTCTCATACTCCCCCAGAGGAAATAAAAGAGATTGTGTAAGTTAGTTATTACCTTTTGACGAGATAGTGCCTGAAACTTGTTTGTGAATACCCTTTTTGCTTTGGTCTCCTCATTTGATTTTAGGTACGAGGCTGCGTTTAATGGATTTGTTGATGAGATCAATGCTATAGCTGCATACCAGTGGTGGGAGGGTGCGATTTACATCATGCTTTCAGTTCTTGTCTATCCTCTTGCCTGGTCCTGGCAGCAATCACGTAGGAGGCTGAAGTTTCAGAAACTACGCGACTTTGTTCGATCAGAATATGACCATTCTTGTCTACGCTCATGTCGTTCAAGGGCATTATATGAAGGGCTAAAGGTACATACTCTTATCTATTAGTAGTTACAGTTGTATTAGGATCTTAGTCAAGAGATGTAATCTTATGTTCTCCTCAAGTTGCATACACTATCATGTTACATTAACCTTTTTTCATTGTGATGTGAATGTGCAGGTAGCTGCTACCCCTGACTTAATGCTGGCTCATCTAGATTTCTTCCTTGGTGGGGATGAAAAGAGAAACGATCTTCCTCCTCCGGTTCATGAAAGATTCCCAATGCCTTTAGTTTTTGGAGGGGATGGAAGTTACATGGCCTATTACTCACTCCAAAGCGACGATATTCTGACCAGTCTTTTGAGCGAGGTTGGTCTTTTCTTGTTCCACAAGAATTTGAGTGCCAATGTCATACTGAATTTACTTTCTTTTTTTTATAGTTGGTCCCACCAACAACTTGGTACCGGTTTGTGGCTGGTCTGAACGCTCAGCTGCGCCTGGTTCAGCAAGGGAAACTGAGGTCCACTTTTCGCTCGGTTATGAGATGGATTGAAACTCACGGAAACCCTGCCTTAAAAAGAAATGGTGTACGTGTTGACCTAGCTAGGTTTCAGACCTCTCCTTCCTCGTCTTGTCAGTATGGAATCCTTGTTCAGACCATTGTCGATGATGTGGCATTAAATGAAACAGAACAGCAGCATCCATGGTAAGAAACCTCACTTCACTTCACTTCCCTGCCAAAGATGCAGGCAGACATTCACACAAATCTTTTGCAGGGGGGTACAAATTGATAACACGTCTGGTGGTGATTTAAGGGAGAATTTTCATTTCACACAATCTCCAAGTAGCTCAATGAATCACTTCAGGCACCGAGACTGCGGAGAAATCATAGACATTGGTAGCTTACAGTTTCTCAAAGAAGAAAAAGATGTCCTCTCTCTCATATCCTTCTTGATTCATAACACAAAACCTGTTGGCCATCAGGTAATAAAGTCTCCCCTATGATATTGCATTCTGTTTTTTTTCTATTCCTACCAAAGGGTTTTGAAATGTGTCGATGACAGGATCTGGTTGGTTTGGTTATCTCGGTGCTACTCCTTGGAGATCTAACTCTAATGTTACTCACACTGCTCCAACTCTACTCCATATCTATGCTGGAAGTTTTTCTCGCTCTGTTTATTTTACCTCTCAGCATCATTTTCCCGTTCCCTGCTGGAGTCAGCGCTTTGTTTAGCCACGGACCAAGGCGCTCTGCTGGTCGCACTCGCGTCTATGCTCTGTGGAACCTCACATCTTTAGTCAATGTTGTAAGTAAAGTGACCGACCTTTTGTGGTTTCTGCAGTCTCCTTCTCTTACATGACTAAAAAAAAAACTTTTGTGTCGCAGGTTGTTGCATTTGTGTGTGGATATATTCACTATCATGGCTCATCAGCTGGAAAAAAGATTCCTTATCTCCAGCCATGGAACATTAGCATGTGAGAAGGATCTTTAAAAACTCAAACTCCTAATAACACGTTTCTTTTTTTGCGACATCAACTAACATTTTTTTTTTGCAGGGACGAGAACGAATGGTGGATATTCCCGGGGG
Source organism: Sinapis alba (assembly GCA_012274485.2). Classification (NCBI taxonomy): domain Eukaryota; kingdom Viridiplantae; phylum Streptophyta; class Magnoliopsida; order Brassicales; family Brassicaceae; genus Sinapis; species Sinapis alba. The sequence goes on along the minus strand of MU105846.1, from coordinate 79,836 downwards.
CTTTGTTCTTGTGCAAAGTGTTGCAATCCCAACTAGTAAACTGGCACGTTGCGAATCTCGAGATACAAGATTACTCCTTGTACAGTGATGACTCCGAGCTGTTCTGGCAGTCGTAAGACACGAAACCAAACCATAACTTAATACGAAACACAGGGTGAAGGGAGCTGGTTTTTTTTTTATAAAAGGCGTCTTCTGGTGCAACAAGCTGATTCAAAGATTTTTCAGGTGAATATAGCTCTAACTCTTTAGGAAAGTAGTAAAAGGAATGAATAATCCTGAAAGATCGTGAGAACTAAACAAGCACACGCATGTATGTTATTCCCACACCAAAATCCATCTTGTGTTTTTTACTTTGATGGATTTTTTCAGATGATCCAGACTGGGATATTTGCTTTGCTGTTTTAAATGATGTCTGTTTTTTTTTAATACAAAGATTATTTTCTAGTGGTTCGGTGATTGTCTAGATACTCTCTTGCTGTCATATGCAATATCGTGGCAGCTTTAGTTCTATCCTAACCAATCTGAAGATCAAAAATAACATACAGAAGATCCTGGAACAAGAACCAGCGCTAAGGAGAATGAATTTCTTGATCCACCCAATCCAAAGAAGCAGCAAATGATAGACGCACACACCCACAAAGAACATCAACTATGATTCTACACATTAAAAGCTAAAAGATCATAAGCTGATAACTATTATATTCTCCTCTGTCGATTGAGTAGAGTATCTGATAAACTCACTCTATGTTTAGGACTTTAGGGACCTTTAATGGCTAAATTGAAACTCCCTCAAAGACTACAATTCTATCACCTCTGATAGTTCTCTCAACTGCATCATCATCTTTACTTTCACAATCAGTATTCAAACCAGTCTGTGTTTAGAGTCTATTTGATATGAAATTACAGAGTTGAATGTCATACGAACTGAAAGAAGAGATGGAGCTCGCAATTAAGCCTCTCATCCCAGCGCTAACATTCCTCCAGAAAAGCACGTCCGAGATTGGTTGCTAGAGCAAGTCTCACAGATCCAACAGCTTGAGAAGACAAATCAGATTCTATGAAGCCTGGTCTTATCCTTGCCATTGATGCTTCTTGTAGTTTGTTCAACATAAGGTTGGTCTGTGCTACATTCAACAGGGAATGCTCTGGCCAATTCAACAGCTTCAACTGTATAAGAAAACAAAACCTTTTTAAAGCTCTCATCTCTTTACGAATTAAATAAAAGGAAAAAACGATTTCAAATCTTTACGGAATCATGCAGCAGAGGAAGCCAGAAGCGTTGAGGAGTAGAGGGGCTCTTCATTAGCTGCAGTATTTACAAATGGCAGAGCAATATTAATAGGCGTGAGAAAAATGTTCCTGTAGGAAAGATAGAATTAAGAAAGAGGTTGTATTGTTACACACCGATACAAGTCTCTCCACAGCTTCATGAGCCGCATCTATAGCTTTTCCATCATTGACTAGCTTCAATGATCTCTTGAAATCTCTATACCTGAACAATATGGCAATAAACAGTTATTTTAGGATGGATTATTACGGAGAAAAAGTCACTAGCAAAGAAAGCAGAAGAGTGAGCGATGATTGATACTTGTGAAGAAAATCAAGACCACCAGAGATCTGCGAGTCGGAACCCAGCAGCTCGACCAGGCCTTCCCATTGCTGCATGTCAAAAGCATGAAATAACATAAAAGGACAAATACATAATGAAGTATGTTTCGAGTATGGCTTGGAGAATATATTTACCTTGAGACTTTCATCAGACAATGACTTTCCAACAGAATCAAACAGCTGTTGAGAAATCACTTTGAGACAGTGCTCGTCCCGGGCTTGCTGAAGCCAAAAAATCCCAGACCCTTTCCTCCCATGTTTCCAGTGATGCACTCCAGAGATCTAAGAAACATAACTTACTTCCAATTTTGAGATAAGAAAAAACAAGCGTAGAGTAGATTTTCAACAAATCAATACCTTCATAAGCTTAGCGCTGACATAATTAAGTTCATATAGACGGCAAATCTCTAGACTCTGCATCAGGAGAAATATAATTACCGTGTGAAGCTTTCTGACAAGATGATTTAAGCAACAATAGAGAATGTAAATAGATGAAACCTTAATAAGCAACTGATTGTCTTGAACTGGCTGCCTATAGAACAACAATTCTAATAAGCCTAATCCCTGTTTCTCGCAGGATGATAGATAGACAGGAGCTATCTGCAAAAATCCAAACACAAAGCTTCACACACAAACGGTACCAATATGATTAAGGTCTATGCAGATTTAGCTTGATATTTTTAAAGGAAAGGTACAAAATGTCATAAAAGAAAAGGTACCTGCCAAGTCAAAGCATGAGAAGAAAGAACTTGAGCATAAACAAGTCTATGGAGCTCTTCCATGTTGATTCCACCCAAGTTTCGCTGCTCCTCATGTACAAGAACTTCTCCTTCTTCGCTTCCAGCTGTCAATAACTCCATGGCATGTGCAACCATCCTAGCAACAAACACAAAATTAGTATCGTCCTGATCCGTTTCATTAAACAATATAGCATTCTCAATGGAGTTAGTAACAAGAAATAAAGACCGTCTAGCCTACCAGGAGCCAAACTCTTTGGAACACACTGCCAGCACAACCTGCATCATTTAATTACACCATGCCAAATTAGGGTGACAGAAAGCTGAGATAATTACACCTCTTATTGGGGTTAAAATCCATTTCTGACCTCAGTATTCTCTCCAAGAATTCCAATAAGCAGTCTCAGAAGCTTATGGGAAGTGTTAACTGGCTTTGACTGAACACATTTCTGAGCAAGATTATGCATGCCTTCTAGTCCCTGCAATGACATATGGTATAGTAGGGACTGAGTAAAAAACAACAAGGCTCAAATCTAAAATAGACAAACAATAAGTAAAACAATTCACCTTCGTGAATGGCCTGAGATAGAGAAAATGTGAAACAAAAAGCTCCATCCAGTTAGATGTCGCAGCTGAAAGGCAATCGGCATTTCCCATCATGATCTTCAACATATTTCTCAAGCCGTCGCGGGTCTGATGGTGAGCACATTGAACCCAGAAGGCACTGCACTCTAGTTTAGTTATCTGAGACTGCCATCTTTCTCGTGTCTGGCACAAAAGGCAAAAAGGGCAGGATGAGTCTAGACAACACTGAAAAGAGAGAATGATACGTCTTTTTAACATACCTTCATAAAATCAGGCTTTGCTGCAAAGCATTCACCAAACATCCCAGCTTCTAGTTTTGGACGCATCCGTGGCATTTTTGAAATAAGAACAGCGACAGCTTCTACCAGACCATTTTCTGTCTACTTCATCAAATTTTTATTACATTATGATCAGTCACGAATTTGCGCATATACAAGAGTGCTAGCATATAGATAGTCACTCCATATCATAAGACATGAACCTCAAACATGAACTACTTTACTAACCTCACGATTTCCTAGCTGGTCTAGTTGATAAGAGCCATGCAAGTGTAACAACTTCACCTGAAAATTAAAGTACGGGCAGCTTATTACTTAAACTGCAACTTTCAAAATCAAATTGAACAGAACCCGCTATCCCAAAGAGTACGAACCACTATTTCTAGCCAACCAACTGATAAAGCAGATGACATCACTTGCCAGTATCTCGGATCATCCTCGATGGACTGCAAATGCAAATAAAACGCACAAAGCAATTCAGTTCGTCATTCATTTGTTTAATCAAATTCTCACAGAAGACCATAAGGGCGTGGCCAGACCTGTAAGCCAACAAGTTCCTTTTGGAAATCCTCGAGCTTTGAGTAGGTAGTTGGATGTGAGCTTGAAAGAAGTACATCATAATCCTGCCATGATATCAATAATCAGTAACATATTCTACAAGGTTGCAAAAGCTTCAGTGATGGAGGAGGAAACTAATTACAGATAGCCAATCAACAAGCCGTTCTGGCAACCAAGACAGACACGTCTTGTCTGCATAAAATATTTCCATCAACTCCCACGCAGCCTTTAAACAAGTCGGTTCCTCAGCAGTCTGCAATTGAGAAAAAGCACCCACACTCAAAACTAACACTCACTTACATTAAAAAAAAAAGAAGCTTGATTAAAGTTCTGACCTTTAAAACTGAATTAGGATCTTCAATCAACGGAGCAAGGGAAGACACTGAATCACTAAGGAGAGATTTAATCTCCTTGCTGTATTCCATTACATACTCCCACCTGACACATACACACAACCATATTGTGAACTAATCTATTAATAAAAAGATCAAAACTTTCAATTAAATAGAAACTCTCCAGTATCCTCACCACGCAGTCTGGTACAGAGAAGGACTCGTATCCATCTTAAACAAACTCGAAATCGAGTTTCTCCTGCTCTGCAAAAGCGCAAACGGAGAGACGGATCCATAAGCGATCCTTCGCCACTGTGCGTCGCCGATCTCGCCATCCTCGCCGCTAAGCCTCACGTTTACAACCTCACCACCAGCTTCTCCGTCGTCATCGCGTGCCTCTTCCGGGTTCCGTAAAACCGTGACGCGAAGGTTGTTTCCGCAGCCCCAGGAGATGGAGAGCCTGTGAACACGAGACTTGAGCCCGTAGCGAAGAGGATACACCACCGGTGCTTTCTCCTTAGTAGAAAACGGAACCAGTTCTCCACCGTGAACTAATCCGTCGCCGGAATTCGAATTCATACCCGGCATTTCGGAGCTCCGGTGGCCGTTAGGGTTTTGAGAGAGAGAGAGCTCTAGCCGCCAGAATAGATAGAGGCGACATCAAAACGCACCGTGTCGATATTTATAGTAATTACATTAGTAGCTATATACTTTGAAAGGTTTTATAAATTCGACCGATATGTTTACTGAATTTTAATTTAATGCCAAACAACGCGTCGTTTTTAGTTTACGAATATGTACAGCTTGGGCGTTTTACGGTTATCGTGTCGATATTTATAGTAATTACATTAGCAGGTATATACTTTGAAAGATTTTATAAATTAGACCGTTATGTTTATCGAATTTTATTTTAAAACAAACAACGCGTCGTTTTTAGTTTATGAATATGGACAGCCTGGCGTTTACCGTTACAAAAGCTTCACTTATCTCTTCTTCATGGACTCATAGCTTCGATTTCAAAGGCTAAAGCTTTATTACTCTGTCGCAGCGGAGAAAATCGCCATGTGGTCTTCTTCTGGAAACTCTTCACAGCCTCAAGCTAAGGTACTTAATTTCGCTCTTCCTCTTCTTCTTAGCTTCGGTTTCCGAGAATTATCTTAGAAGCAAATTTTGTTAAAGACCAGACAAAACTAGATTGTTGAACGACTTCAAGATGTTCTGAAAGAGAAACCGAAACCATTTAGGTATAGTGCTCAAGGAATAGAAAGTCTGATTCTTTTTAAGTAATTTGGTTCATATTCCACACCACAAGTACTTATAGGTCTTGTATGTATGTCCGTGTTTGATTGGCAGATAAAAGTCTAGCGATTTGTGGTGTAACAATGTAGCTTTGTTTATCAGTTGATTCGATCATATGTTTAAAAATATTCTTGTGTTTTTTAAATTTTGTGGATTTTTTTCTTTCTCTGGTGAATGTGATCAGAAACAGGAGAGGAAGTCGATATCTGGGGGTTTTAAGGCAGAGAATCTGATACCAGGGGTTGTGATAGGTTTCATCATTGGTATGTTGTTGGATTTGTCACAGCAAGTGAAGTTACCAGTGAAAAAGAGCAGACTTTTGTCAAGTAAGACTCAGAACCAGAGTAGTTCCCTACCAAGCAGTGGCACTGAGAAAGAGCTCAAAATGGTTTGTATATATCTTTCCCATAGTCTCTCGTCTCTCGTCTCTAGCTCTAGATTTTATTAGATTTGAGCAAAGTATTGTCATTTGTCACTCGAGTGTGTTTATATACAAAACCTAGTGATATAATATGAGCTGATGATCTCCACACCCATTTATAAGATAAAAGTTGATCTTCATGGAAGAGACATACATTCATAATAACTGATTTGAGCTTCTTTTAATCACAGGTTTTAGTAGTTAGGCAAGACTTAAAGATGAGAACAGGCAAAATTGCTTCACAGTGTGCACGTAAGTGTCTTATAAGATGTGTTTGAAGTTTATAGACTCTGATATTTGACTTTCTTTTTTAATATTTGCAGATGCTGCCACTGGCATGTATGCAGAGTTAATGAATAGGTGGTGGTTTCCTCTGTAGTTGGTAATGAATTTTAATCATTCCAAAGCTTATGCCTTTATTCACATGATTCTTTCAGCGACCGATACCGTCTGAGGCAATGGGAGGAATGTGGGCAACCAAAGATAGCCGTCACTTGCAAAAACCAGCAAGAAATGTAAGCTTGACATCAACCACACATTATAGCTTTAGTTTCTTATGTCAATGAGTTGTGTTTCAATAAAATATTTTTATTTCTGATATCAGGAATAAGATTGCAGAAGCAGCTGAGAGCGTTGGCCTCCCGACTTTTGTTGTGACTGATGCGGGAAGAACAGAGGTAACACTAACTATAAGATTCTTAATTTTATACTTACTCCTGCTTGCTTGATTACATCTTGATAAATACGGTCCAACCGTAGCTAAACGTGAGGATAAACTAAACTCTTGCTCTCACAGGTTGCAGCTGGATCAAGAACGGTTCTTGCAGTTGGACCCGGTAGAGACAATAATAGTTTCTTTCTATAAAAATTATGTTTCTAGCTGAAGCAGAACAAATACAATGCCTCTCAAACATGTTCGTTACCTCTCTTTTTTTTTTTTTAATTTTCTGTGCAGGACCAAAACAGTTGGTTGATTCCATAACCGGTAAGCTGCCTTTACTCTGATGCCGGAGCTTTCTCCAGGATAATGTTGGTCCAGGCAAGTTAGTTGTTGTTCTGTAGTGAGTGACTAAACTCAAGGTACTATGTAAGGTAGTGATGGCAAATGGGTTGTCCCGCCCCGCTTCGTCCCGTCCCGCCGCGGGATTGTTGTCAAGCGGGTCACAGCGGGATAGACCCGTGCGGGCCGCGGTCTTTTGAAGGGCTGACCAAACCCGCCCCGCATATTACATATGCCTTAGCGGGTTGGCCCGCGGGACAGACACTAAACATGCTTCTTAATGTAATGCACCTCTGGTCAGTTCTAAACACAAAACAAAAAACTAACAACATGAGAAATACAAAGTTAATAGAGCAACACAATCAGATAATACATATGACTCAAAATATCCAACACGGCTACACAAACTAATCTATTTGACTAAAGTCACAAACTGAAAAAGAAAAGAAAAAAAGACAAACTCGACATACAAAATAAACCTACATCCGATAGTCTAACTTCTCTATTTCTGTGATTCATTATGAATCAATATTACCAATACTGAACCACACCTTGTATGACAGAGTGATGTCCATACTGTCTCTCTTGTCAGTAGACGTTAAACTCCTAAATAGAAAGTGATTTTGGTGTTTTTCATCACAAACACCAAAATCAAGAACAATTCAAAAAGTAAGAAAACAGAGAAATGCAGAGTAACACCAATGTGGATTGCTTTGATATATTTGCTTACTCTAAGATGTCAATTTATTATAAAAGGAAAATGAGCTCAGAACTTGAGTAACGCATTGATAAATGAATTCATTATGCCACCTGACGCCATCTTGCATGTTTTCTCACTATCTCTGTCACCACGATTCTTATTCTTCTTCCTCCCATATGCTCTTATTCATACTGCAATTTGAGCCTAACCATTGATAAATTATTCACGGATTTGAGACACATAACAAATCTATGGAAAAAAAAAATAAGAATGAATCTGGATAGCTCACCAGCAGATATCGGCTTTAGAACAAAGAAGTGAAGAATGATTTTTAAAATAACAATTCAACTAAAAAGATGAATCTGAGGTTGAGAAGAGGACAACGACACCAAATCAATGGCGATTGGAGGTTGAGAAGAAAAAAAGAAACTCTATTGGGGATAAGACTGAAGAGTTCTGGTTTGATCGGAGAAGAATTGCATGCTCGTCAAGCATCCAAATGAAAGTGTTGCGGATCACCCAAATACCGCGGGCCCGCCTTGGGCCTTCCCGCTCACAGCCCAACACCGCAGCAGATCATCCCGCTAGGCCCGCATTTATATGGGCCATGATTTTGGGTGACCAAACCCGCCCAGCGATGGGTCTTCTTGGGCCAGGCCCGCGGGACAGGACTCAGATTGCCATCTCTAATGTAAGGTATCTTGTTGGTTAATTTTTAGATATAGTTTTGTAAATCATTCGATTGAGTTATGATATTATCAAGTTTTTTTTACCGTGGTAACCAAATGATATGGTTTTTGTTTTTTTTACATCATCAAGTTATGATATTATCAATTTCCTTTTTCCTCATGAAAACATTGCTAAGATCATTATTAAAATTAGAGGTTTATATTATATATAAACTAAATAGTGTTTTATCTTTATCTCAGATACAATAACAGTGTAACTGAAGCTCAGTATGTGAATTAAGGAATAACGTTTGATTAGAAATAACTAAAAATAATTAAATAAAGAAAAGAACACAACATAACATGACAAAGCATAATTAATTAAGCTCCAACTAACATTCAATTAGTTGGATATACTATTAAGTGTTCTTTGAACGTCCGGTTAGCATAAATCAAACAAATTTAATATTCAAATATATTTTTTTTATTAGGGTTTGGCACATAACCCAACCAAACCAATCATACTATTAAATTCTAAGCCACAACTGAACTAATCATAAAGTTATTAAAAAAAAAAAAAATTAAAATAATCTTATAAAAGTCGAACTGAACTAGAAATCTTTGTGACGATCCTTCATATTCAAAATTCCTCTTCATGAAAAAAATATAACGTTTCATGTTGTTATTCATGAATTTGTTTCTCTCTATTGGTCAATTTTCTTTCAATAAAATGTGTATATCTTAATACTTTTTTGAATGTTCGTACGCTATACAATGATTTTTATGAGAATCTAATTGAGGAAATCTAGTACCAACATGTTCTGACTCTGAAGTCTCATCATTTTAAAGCTAGCTACCACACTTTTTACTAGAAACGTACTGACGTATTATGAGTCTGTGAACACACTAGATTTTCTTTTTATTGTATATAGGTGACTAACTTTCACATGGATTTGCTTTTGGTACTTTCTTTGAGTGACGTCGAAGTCTTCCCTAAAATTCAGAACGCGACGTTGGACCGTTATGATTCCACATAACAAATTATATAAATATAGAGGCACCACATGGCATACAGCATACGCAAACATAGTCACATGACTCCATAAATCTTTATACATGCTCGCTTTTACGTATCCTTTTTTATAATGTATAACATGGTGATGTGTAACAATGTATAATGCTCATAAACATTAATTAGACAAATAGAATAGGATTCAACATCTAGGTATTAGTCGTTTCCTAATGATCCGATGTTTATCCTAATAACATATGTATGTATATAAAATGTAGATATCCACTAGATAAACGTTAAAGGATACAAATTAAGTTGTATATAAAGTGAATATTACTGTTTTGCGTTTTAATGTCAAACTAAATAATAATATTATAATGTGATTTGTGATAATAATGCATAAAAGAAGAGGTGGTCTAACTTTCTTTCTATATATACGATAAACAAAAATATATATATATATACTTGAATATTATACATTTGAAGTACAGTCCGTGGACCTTTGCCTATATCTATCACGATAAAATATTTAATGTTGGCTAAGAGATGACTGTTTATATATCAATACTAAATTTCTCTCACTTGCTAGTTAGGTTCGCTTGCATGAGAACGCATGTGAGGAGCACCTCAATCTGTGCCCCATTTTCCTGTATTCTTCAACAATTTTTATTTTATTTAAGGCAATAATACTTATATATACTACTTTTGTGCTGTGCACATTTGTATTTTTCCCCTCTATTATACTATGTATATATATCAGACTATAATAAAAGCATCCGATTTCCTCGAATATCGTCAGAATATAAAAGAAAATAAAATTCGGGGAATAATTAAGTTTGTAATAAGCCATCTTAAAAATGAGTGAGCATATCCACCTTGGATCTCGGTGATGTTACTGTTAATTTAATTTAAATAAATATATAAGACACTAATTTCTATCCATACAAAATAGAAATACAATTAACCTGATCGGTTAACAAATACTAAGTTTCCTACATATCATACATACAATGGACCCGGTTTCGGAAATATTATGTATTTTCTTCACTTAAAACTATTAATTAACCTCAAATTTTACTCGGAATATGATTTTAAACTGAAAGGAATAATTCTTATTAGTAACCCGAGGACTTCTACAAAAAGAAATATACATGTTGAAATATATTACTCCCTCTGTTTCATAATAAATGTCGTTTTAACCTTTTGCACACAGATTAAAAAAATATTTAATTTTGCATATTTTCTATAGAAAAACATCATTACCCATACACCTAATCATATTTCAACCAATAGAAAATTAAACTGAAAAATAAAATCAATAAATTATGCATTAAAATCCTAAAACGACATTTATTTTGTAACGGAAATTTTCCACTAAAACGACACTCTTTACAAAACGGATGGAATATCAAAATAATAATTAGGAAAGCGAAAAGGAGTAACAACTATTTGGATTTATCCATTATGGATCCTGATTGTTTCAATTATTATCAAGTTAAGCAGAAACTAATGGATGCTTACACCCATTATTCAAAGGAATAATGCTTACTAACTCATTCTACCCAGTGTAGAATTCTTTTTAAATTTTTTATTTTCACTTAATAAAGTTTTCTCTTTCGAATAAAAAAAAGAAATTTATTAAATACCATTAGTACGTAGTCTGCAAATGTAAACAAAACAAAGGCGCTAAAAAACGTAAAAAATAACCATTAAGAAACTTATTCTTCTGAATTAATCCACGTGAAGGTTAGATTAAATGCCTAAAATCATGAGCCACGTGATTATTATTATTATTATTATTATTATTACGGATTAAGAAATCGTCACCGTTGGATCTAATATCCATCATGAGATTCTCACACCGAAGCTGACTCAGCAAATGCTCATCCCTCATCTCCTTCTGTCGCCGCAGCTCCATAACTTTCCGGTGAGAGTTCGAGTGCCTCGTCATCACAAACGTCGGACTCGAAGCCGGTCTATACTCCGGCACGAGCCTTCCTGATTTGTACCGTACTCCGCACGCGTTGCACAGCGTCTTAGGTCCCATCGGTCCCGTCCGCCACTGCGGCGTCTTATCCGTCGCGCAGTGAAGACACCGTCTCTCTCTTCCTCCTCCGACGGCTTCGCCTTCGAGTTCTCCGGCGCCGCCGTCGTCGTCGTGTTCTTTAGTTCTGAGTTGTTTCTTCTTGGGATGGGATTCGTCGGAGCAGGCGAGAAGACGGGAAGCCCACGTGGAGGCTGCAGAGCGTGGTCTCTTGCTTCTGGCTTTGGCGGGAATGGAGGATACATTGGAGTCGTCAGTGTCGGTGGAGATGAAGATTTGATCTAACTCCGGTTCCGGTTCCGGTTCTGGTTTAGTTTGGGTTAAACCGGTGGTGGTTTGAGGTTTTTGTAAACCGGACAGTAACTGAAGCTTGTCTTGGTCTTCTTTTGAGAATGATTCTTCCACGAAGTTCGATAGCCATTCTAACTCAGCTAAATCCTCACACTGATAAGTGAAGTCATTATCAAATAAATAATAAAATGTTAAATAGTATTTCAAAAATATAAATATATTGCCTATTTAAGAAACTAAAAAAAAATCATTTTAATAAATTCATGATTTTTTTAAAAGTGAGTTTATTTGATAAATTACCGGAACACAGAGGTCGTCGGAGAAGCCACTGGCGTCGGTGTAAAGCGAGGAGGAGGAGTTGGAGCTATCAGCAAGATTAGCGGCGGAGACGGTGGAAGAATCAGGAAAGGTTTCAAGTCCGTCGTCAGGTTGGCCGTTGTCGTTAGAAAAGTCAAGAAGGTCGTCGACGAGGAAGAGGTCCGGAGTTAGTTTTTGTTGTTCCATTGGTGCAAAAAAAAGAGAAGGTTATTAGTGTAAATAGATGAAAGAAAAAGGTGAGAGAGAGTTTTTTTTTGGGAGGATGTGAGCGAAGAATGTAATGGAGAGAAAGAGAAGGGAGAGAGAGGTCTATTTTGGGGGAAGGGAGAGTGATGTTAGAGAAAGGTATGGTTCATGTGACATGAGAACGAGACAGAAGACAGCTAAAACAGAGGAACTTTGACTATTGAGTTATACTCTTCCTTTCTCTTTATTTTTTGTATTATTAATTGATACAACCAACTAAATGTCTATAGGGACATTTGCTTAAACACAAGGGAAGGTGAATCCCAACAAAAAATATTAATTTCTAATTACAACATTAACCATTTTCACTGAGTACCCAAACCAACAAAGATGTCGACTGGAACCACCGTTGGTTGATTGAATTCACTGGAAGTTTTCGTATAAATAGTATAATTTATTGTATTGTCATATCTCTTTGCAGCCTTTTAATATACTATGCTTTAGCAATGGAGAAAGCAAACCATATGCAACAAATTCTACTTCCCACTTTTACTGTTTTGTTACCTCATTGTAAAAACAAATCCTAAATTGTAAATTCTTTCGTCCAAATGATATGCATGGTAGATAATGATGGTGCTTATGTGTTACAGTCGTATGGTGATGTAAACCATCAACACATATCCAAGTTGATATACTAATCTCTGCATTTTGATGGCAAACTGTTTACGGAAAATTAAAGGCCGATGGACCTTTAATCTTAGTAGCGTTGAAGGTTGAACAAACTATATTTTGATCATTGATTCATTGTGTTGGACCAAAATGTAATATATGAGAAAGCTATAGTAAAGCCCAATTCAACAAAAGAAATGAGGTTAAACAGAGGCCCAATATAAAAAACAGAAACCCATCTTTAAAGTAACGTTGTTATATGTGCACAAATAATTTGTTTTAGATATCCACATCAAATGTTCCAAAAAAAAGAAAAAAAAAAGATATCCACATTAATTGTGTAGAATATTATTTGTGTTGTTATTAGATGTTTTTAGGATAACATTAAATTGAAACAAGTCAAACAACCATCGTAGATGTTTATTAGGTATACAAGATCAATGTGATGTATTTTTGTTAAAGAAATATTTATAGAATTTATATTTTTTTTGTAACAGAAATATATTTCATATTTTCTATCAACGAAATGGAAGGTTTTAAAAATGATTAGTTATGTGTAATCTTATGTCGTTACGTTTATTCAGTAATAAATAAATAAATAACAAGCACATACAGATATAGCCTTTTAGCTAAATGAAATATTATATGGGAGATCCCACCTTTGTTAAAGAAAGAGATTTGCTTTGGCATAAAAGTGCGGCCGCTAGGATATTCTCCATAAAAATTCTAAAATAAATTATCTAAAGATTAGGGAATCAACTACTAATTTACAGGAGCATATACTTTTCATTATTTTGTAAAAAAAAAGCAATAATATGATATTCACACTGGGCCTTGGTGGCCCGTTTAGCCTCGATCTCAACTTAAAGTAGGACCCACCACCTCGTTGTCGGCCCACGCTGGGCACCGCTTTATTTTCCTTGTGCGCCTTGGCGTGGCCTTTTATTTTTATTTTATTTCCTCTCAGCTTTCGGTTTCTGTTAACATTTTCGATATGTATAAATTTATTATTTTATTCTTTAGGTTTACGGCTTCTTTTTTCTTTTTGCAGATGTCTGACTGTGGACAATTTAGTACTTTAAGGTGTTTTAAACGTATATTGTGAACAAAATTTAGCTGGTATTGCAGTGACATCACTATTGTAAACTACTAGTGTTTGGGTTAGATTTTTTTTTTTAATGATCTTATATATATTGCGGACTGTGATCCAACCGACTAATCTCTGAGAGTCTGATCACCAGCGTCAGCCATACTCGATTGCTCACAAAAGAAATTAGATACCTATGTGCATAGCTACACGTTAAAGTAATCTGAGAACAACATATTTGAATCCACGATCTTTAGAGTTATTGTGGCCGTCATGTATCATTCGACCACTAACACGTGGTTAGGTTAAATATTTGGTAAAGAAAAATATACCCAATTTCAAAAATAAATAAATAATTTATGCTCGTGATCCAAGGAAATGAAAAGACTGTGGAATATTGTCTCATCAACTTACCACATATGGAAGTGAAGTTGAGCTAAGAACACGTAACTGTTGAAATACCCGTTACGGTGACGGAGCAAACGGACGGCACGATCACCGAAAGGTTATGTCTGGAGGAAGCCAGTTCTTTAACAGCTTCGTCACGCCGAAATATGAGACATTTGTACTGTTCTCACGCGCTTCTGTTCTTCCTAAAGTTACATACATTCCTCGTTTCTTTACATTTTGATTTCATAAAAGCTAAAAAAAAATTCAGTTTTACATTTGAATAAATTAAAGTCAGTAATACCACTCTAGGGCTTACAATATACACAAGTTCGTATTGATTTATTTCTCGTTAACGTATTTTCTTTTTCAAGGGATCAAAGTTTCTCCATGAAAGATTTTCCATTATTTACAGGTTCAAGTTAATAAAAATCACTATATGAATTTCGAAGTGATCTTTATACATTTACGAGTTATTGTTGCTATTCTCAATAGTTACATAGTATGGGGTACTTTGATATAGATTTACACGGGTTAGCTGATGGACTAACCAACTCTTAACATCGTTACTTAATTACTTAATGGTGATAAGCGAATTTTGGGTTGTTTAGCAATTCGAGTTTGAAGGCACTTTACTATACTTTATTTTATAGTCATGCGAATATGAATCTATTTTACGATTCATTTGAATATCTAGAGTGAAAATACATCTCTGGATTATACTACCAATTTGAAATTAGTCGGCCTTGAAGTGTGCTTCTGTGACAACCCGTCCTGCGGACCCCAGATTTCACAGCGCTGCAGCGCACCGACCCTAACTCCTCACCGTGGGAGGAACTGCCTCCACATCCACTGGTAGGTTATTGATGCGCTTGGCGTTACTCGAACCCAAGACCTCACCCTTTAACAGCATTCTCACAGGACAAGCTGTCAGCAGTTCAGATCAATTGGTGACAGCTTGTCCTGTGAGAATGCTGTTAAAGGGTGAGGTCTTGGGTTCGAGTAACGCCAAGCGCATCAATAACCTACCGGTGGATGTGGAGGCAGTTCCTCCCACGGTGAGGGGTTAGGATCGATGCGCTGCAGCGCTGTGAGTCAGGGTTCCGAGTGAGCAGGACGGGATGTCACAGCTTCTTTTCATCGTCGGCCTTTGTCTCCAAAGAAGTGCGTTTCCGCTGACTTTAATTTCTGGAGGTTCTCTAACTTGCTGGCTTTGTTTGTACTTTGTTCTACTTTCATTTAATGAATTTCAGATGACAAAAAGACTTATCAAATTGTTTACCCAAAAAAGACTATTCTTGATATTGGGTAATAAAATTACTTTTATCTAACCTTGGATTCGTTAAAGAAACAAACCCACCAAACCTGGTCTGCCATTATTACCGTCTTTATCGATTTTGTTTTTCCTTCTGATTTCATCAACCATCAAAACAACATGTTCATATATTTGTTTTTGTTTTTTTGTCTTTAAATATTTCGTACGTAAAATAAATCTAAGAATATTAATTTGAAAAGTGAAATAGTTATGATACTTGAGGTGACTTAGAATTGACCTGAAAAAAACAAATCAGGCTGAAGGCATTGACTCTTTTGCCTTAATGTTGAAAACAAAATGATACCATAAAACAAAATTTGATTTCCTTTATTTTCTGGGTGGGGGAAAGCCTTTCAATTTACTCATCCTTCCGATAATTTTTTTTTAATCTTCCTCCACCCAAAAAGTTACATTTAGTTTAATTATAATTCTCATTTTCACCTTTTTCATTTTACTCCTTTGGATATTTTATTAGATTTCATTTTCCAAAATTAAGACAAGCTTATGCTGTTTTGAAGAGATTTATTCCATTTATATCATGTTATATACTTCCTTCATTCCAAAAAAAAAATATATATATGTTTAAGAGTTTTCACATATATTGTTAATTTATTTCAGTTATATTATATTCTGGACTGATTACTAGTACATTGTTTTGGTAAAAAGGATATTATAAGAGACAAGTTAAGTTAAAACGAATAATTTGCTTTCTAGATCTATATATGTAGATCATTGGTTGGCGAATGAAGCCTGTACACCCGCCATTTCTTAGAGTAATTTTCTTATGTAGTTGGTGTTTTCAATTTTCATGTAGAGTCGCTTGATCGAACTAAAGAAATGAAAACAAAGGAATTAAGAAACGAATGTATATACACTTACACAAAAATTGCGGATGTTCGATAATCGATAATATCATGTTATCATATATTGATGTCATTGGTATTAATATGGCAATCACAAAAGATTAAAAAGAAAATAGAGATAACGACCACTAAACTAGTGGAAACTTTGGACTTTGCTTGCTTTATACTCTTATGCATACACCTCACTATTAGATGGTCCACCTCTATTTTTTCTATAAGCTTTATGAAAAGTGTTTTCTAGATAATATTATTTATTAATAACTGTTTAGAAAAATAGATATACACATGTTTACATATGCCCGTTGTGTTTTCTTTATAGAAAGCTAACGGTCCCTTAACACCGTTGACATATAATCACATGCCAATCGACGTTTTAAAAAGTCCCCATTAGAGAACTTATGATGAGTGACAACTAACTTGGTGCTTTATTTCCAATACCTGATACATAATAACTTAGCTGATCTCTTATTTTCAAAAGTATTAACGTTTTAACATAATCATTAAATAATATTAGTATTTGTTAAATATTAACTTTATTGAGAATCAAAAAAAAAATTATATATATTATCTACGAAGGAGATTTAAGTTGAAATTTATAAGAGCATTATCAATGCTGAGGTGATTTTTAGAATTCTAAAAAATAATTAATTAATATTTTAAGAGAAATTACCTAAAATGACACATATTTTACTTGTAATGACTAAACTAATGCATATTATTTTATAATTACTAGAATAACTTTCATAGAAGGTCAAAATACACAAATACCCTTGTAATTTTATTTACGGTGCTGTTTACATTGTTTTTGAAAAATTAAAAGCATTATATCTAAAAAAACCTAAAAACATTGTTTCCTCACACGCGCTTCTCCGTTTCGTCTTTCAGATCTGATGTTTTTTCTGGCGGCGGTGCTCTTACATGTGCTGTGAGAAGGCCTCTATGAGTCCTCTTTACTTTTAATTGATCTCCTGTAGTTTTAAGGTCTTCGGCTGTACTGGAAGGCGATGGAACAATGGTGATATGGTGTGGTTGAACAACGGTTGATTTCTGCCTTGTTACCAGTGAGGTCGAGTTCGTCGTCAGGGCGTGATCTATCCGCCTGTAGGCGATGTGAATCTAACTGTCCGGTGGGGTTTGAGTCCAGCTCGGTGGTTCCGTGTCCAGAGGGGGCCTCTACTTTCATCACTTAGTTGAATTTGTCTTTGATTGACGTATCCTGCATCAGTGTTGAAGATCTGGGTGGAAGGACTAGTTGCTTGTCGCAGTTCCAGTTCGACTTATAAGGTACACTAATTGTGGTTCTTGTGCTGATATCTTGTTCTTTCTCAATTATCTTCTGGCTTTTCATATTTTTGGTTTCTTTTAGAAAAAGAATGTTATCGGCATTGCTAAGCTAGATTTTGTCTCCTAAAATGTGGAAGAAAAGTGAGAAGCAGTTCAGGGTGCAAAGACAGAAGAACATACCGCAAGATCTGAACCTCAGAGACTGTGGGTTTATACATCTTTGAAGTATATTGACTGTTTACCAATAGGATGCATGTTTTAACGGCTTGAACGACGATATTATTACGGTTCAACATCTGTATATGGCTGTAGAAATCTACGAGGAGGTTCCTGAAGTTTGCTAAGTAGTATGCATGTTAATTTTAAATTGCTTATGTAGTTTTTGTTGTGTTTTTGTATTGGATGTACAAGTAGTCTAGTACGCAGGCTGATGTTCTTTTAGTCGGATTATTGTATATGCCAACCGTGAGTGTTGTTACTCCAGCTTTTATAATTTCATCAAGAATCTCATACAGATTTTTATTTAGTTTGCCCGTAGGAACACTATTTATAGAAGCATATTTGTAGTGACAAAATAATTGAGGACTCTTAAGTTAAATCCAGACCTTATGCTTCAGGTGCTGAAAGAAGCTTGGAAAATGATACGTGAGACAATTCTATATGTATACATATACACAGAAAAGACGTCAAATACTCAAATATACCAACGAAAAAACTTAAGAGTTTGTTGATGTTTCATAAATTGATACCTGATTTTGAAAAGACGTCAAATATAACAATGAAAGAACTTAGAGTTTGTTGGTACTTTATAAATTAATACCGAATTCTGATCTTAATTAACCGAAAACAAACCAGATTCAAAACTAATATAAACAGATCGAAATTAAATATTAAATTAAAATAATGACGACTGTTATCAAAAAATTTATCTAATTCTGATTTTAATTAACCTAAAAATAAACCAGAGGCGAAATTAGTGTAAACCAAGAAAATCAAACATTAAATTAGGTTTAGTTAACATAAATCTAGATTTCCATCAATAAATCTGCCACAACGTAAATTAAAAAATCTGTCACCACATAAAATAAAAAGTCTATCATCCATTTTAAGTCGGTTATATATATCTACCATAAGAAAATAAGTAGACCATAAGAAAATAAATCGACCGTAAGAAAATAAAGTCGACCACAAAAATCGATCATTTAATGCAAATCTGCCACTTCATTCGCCAGACATATTCCTAAAAATCTGTTTTCTATTCAAATCGGACAATTAACAGTAGATTTATTTTTCTAAACATATTTTTTTACACAGACTTATTAGTCGATAGATTTATTTTTTTGGAAATAAATCTGCCGTCGACTAAATGTTAAGGGTACTCTCGTAATAATTTTTTTTTGTTATAACTATGAACAAGGGTAATTTCGACCAGAAAAATATTCTAATAATTTTTGAAAAATATGAGTCATTCTAGTAATAACACAATTAATTTGAGTCATTCTAGTAAACTTCCCATATTTTAATTATAAATAGTAAACTATTTATATATTTGTCACATAGGTTTTTAGTTTTACTGGACGATCTTTTCCTTCTTTCTTATATTTTTTTTTTTAAAAATTGTTTATAGCTGAAAGATTCCGCGAGAGCTTTTCCACTGAAGATGTTTTAAATACAAAATGTTTAGAAATTTTCCACCTAAAATGTTACGTGAAGAGATCAGAGAGTTTTTGAAGCGAACCACAAGGATATCGATCATATCACTGGTTTTTAGCGTAGCCACTCTCTGCACATGTTCAATAAGATAGCAGCTCATTGGCCTACCAAAAGGACTGAATATAAATTTACAGAGCTTAGTTAGTCCCCATCACTTCATATGGTTTCCCCTTGAACCAATATATTTCCATTTATTTTATTTTTTTGAATGAATTATTTCCTTTTATTTTTTACATGTATTAACTGGTTTTTGTCATTTTTTAGATTATAACCTTCCAAATATGTTGGAAGCTAGGCCTCTTTGTTGCGTATGTATGTATATACTTAGAGGTCGATTGACTTAAAGGGAACAACAAGAATGTATGCTTATGCAGAATATCTCCTTCCTTGAGCAGAATATACCCTCAAAATTTGGAACCGCGGATGTGAAATAATGAGTGAGATGAGAAAATCGTGCATGGGCTTGGATATAGTGTGCCTTATTACAGGGGACAATACAGAATTTTTTTTGCATGCATGTCTCATCTGGTTCGCAGAATTTTCGATATAAAATTTTACAACAATGATCATATTATTCATATCTATTATGAACATTTCTAAGTTTGTATCAGGAATGATGATGACAACATGGGGTTTTATCTGCGTTACAAGACATCAAGGACGCATGCAACTTTTTCATCATTCTGTCCTTTTCTTCAACTACCAGCTATATTGCTTACTTGTTCCGAAAAATTGTTTTTAAAGTGGAACTGGAAGTGTTTTTGGATTTCTTACTTTCATTTTACGTTATTTTTTTATCATTTGTATCAAAGAAACTGTATAACATGATATATATACAGATAGTTTACTTGTGCCAAAATAGTTAAATGGCCGAACATTATGAATATACAGGATCTCCAAAACGACCAGCTTTTAATCTACATGATCTAATGTGAGTTTTATAAAAGTTGATCATGCCGAAATTTAGAAACACTATTTTCAACCTCAGTTACTTCAAATATGCAATAACTTCACTCACTTCAAATACCAGTTAAGTTTTGAGTCTTTTTAGACGAACTAATGATGGTAAAACTAATTATTTCAAATTCAGTTTGATTTGAAAGATGTCGAGTTTCAAAAGATTAAGTACCATTTAGTGATTTTCATCAAGAGAAAACTATCATAATCTGATGAGTATTCAAACATATGTTCATTTTAAACAAGTCAATATCTACCATGAAGTCCTAATCGCCTTCTAATCTGCTTAGCCATCCAAGCGTGTTAATATGTTAGCTTTTTGTCAATCTCTTTTCGATTGATTAAACCAAAAGCACAACGTTAAGATGCTTATGTACATAACCTAAAGATAAGAAGCTGGGGCGGCGCCTCCTGCCAGAAACATTCCATCTGAATGGTGGAGAAGAATAATAAGTTACAAGGAGGAAATCAATTTTGTTATTGCCATGACCATACTGAAAAATAATGCGATTAAGGTTTTGAATTCAATACTTGTGTTTCTGTTTGTGATGGCGACGTGACGTATTTTAGGCGATACTTGGAAAATATTCTTGTGTGTGACTTTTACATTGTATTGGAACAGAAACACTTCAAAATAGAAAAAAAAAAAGAAGAAGCCAGAAGTGGTGGTTGTCTGGTATGAAGGGTACTCACTTCTCTCTTTTTCAACTCAGCCCGACACACATGTCTTCTCTCATTTTCCATACACACATTTCTATTCTATTAATTCCATAAATTAAAATGAAATTAAAAAAGCCCACCCACCCATAAAAAAAGGTATTTCTCTCTCTTTTTCCTCCCACTACAAATTGTTATATACAAGTTTCACAAATCTTTGACTCTTCACGTTGTGGATCTATCTAGAGAGGGAGTGAGGAAGAAAGTGGTTGAACTGTAGAAGAGTCTAAGGTTTGAATCTTGTAGTTCCCATTGTGAAGCATGCTTCACCGATTTTTCCGAAGGAAGTTACTCATCCATTGTTTCTAGAGAGGGAGAAAGAAAAAGAAAAAAAGGCCTTTGGAACTTTTAGAGAGAGAAATCCTCAGAAGGGTTTGTGAGAATTCACAGCAAGAACAAGAAACACTTATATCATTCTTTCTTTCTTTGCTTCCAGAGATCGGGTTGATCAGAAACAAGTCTACGGTATAATAATCCTTCTCTCTCCCTCTCTTTCTTTTCTTCTTTATTGGTTAAAAGATTTGGATCTTTGTTAGGTTCAGAAGGAATATGCAAAAGAAAGTTACTATTTTGGTGCTGTCGTTGGTCCTTTTTAGGATCTATTTTTACTTTGATCCATGAAGCCATGATCATAATAAACACCTATCCTTAAGGGATCTCGAAAATAATCAATTATAACGTTATTAATTAATTAATTACATCTCAAATTTCACTACTAAAAATAAAACACATGTTTTTTTAGAATATCAAGAAAATTATTTGAAATATACCAAAAAGTTCATAATGTCAATAATACATACATACTTATATATAATTTTTTTGGATTTTGTTAATTAATTATTTTGTTTTCTTTTGCATATAGTATCAAAGATGGGAGGAGGGAGCAATAGTAGTCACAATATTGACAACGGGAAGTACGTGAGGTACACTCCTGAACAAGTGGAAGCCCTAGAGAGGCTCTACAATGACTGTCCTAAACCGAGCTCTATGCGCCGCCAACAGCTAATCCGTGAATGTCCTATCCTCTCCAACATCGAGCCTAAACAGATCAAAGTCTGGTTCCAAAACCGCAGGTCATTCTCATTACTTCTCATCAATTTTCTTGACATCCAAGAAACCCTTTAGGTTGTGACTTTGGTATTATTATTGTTGTGTGTTGCAGGTGTAGAGAGAAGCAGCGGAAAGAGGCGTCACGGCTTCAAGCTGTAAACCGTAAGCTAACGGCTATGAACAAGCTTTTAATGGAAGAGAATGATCGTTTGCAAAAGCAAGTGTCTCACTTGGTTTATGAGAACAGCTATTTTCGCCAACACCCTCAAAACGTATATACAAATATTAATTCATTTTTTGGTTAATTAACCTAAAACGTGACGCATAAGTTATGTATATTGATAGTCTCTCTCTATGGTTTCTTGTGATTGGTGAATAGCAAGGGAACTTGGCAACCACGGATACGAGTTGTGAGTCAGTGGTGACAAGTGGTCAGCACCACTTGACCCCTCAACATCAGCCTCGTGATGCTAGTCCTGCTGGGTAAGTTATAATTCATGTTCTCTTTATCACCATAGAAAGCTTCCATCTGGTGACTTTAAGAGCATGTCTATAGGAGGGTTCTTAAGGAGGGATTCTTAGCGGAAGTTAAGAACCCCTCCGTAAGAACCCCTAGTAGAGATAGTCTAATGAATGAAACTCTTTGTGTCTTTCTTCAGACTATTGTCCATTGCGGATGAAACTTTAACAGAGTTCATTTCTAAGGCCACTGGAACCGCTGTCGAGTGGGTCCAAATGCCTGGGATGAAGGTACTTTACATAAGTCTCTAGCTTGTCTTCGTGTCATCCTTCATTGTTTTACTAACTAATGAGTTTGCAGCCTGGTCCGGATTCCATTGGAATCGTTGCTATTTCTCATGGATGCACAGGAATTGCAGCTCGTGCTTGTGGCCTCGTGGGTCTTGACCCCACAAGAGTTGCAGAGATCTTAAAAGATAAGCCTTCTTGGTTACGTGATTGCAGATCTCTTGATATCGTTAACGTCCTCTCCACGGCAAATGGTGGAACCCTAGAACTAATCTACATGCAGGTATATATATTAATGAATGATGATTAAACATTTTCAAGAAATCATATCCAAATAATAACCAAAAATGAGTAAGAACATACTAACATTTCCTCTTGTTTCTTTTCTTTCTTTGTTATGAAAAATAAGCTTTATGCACCGACAACATTGGCACCAGCTCGTGATTTTTGGATGCTACGTTACACATCTGTAATGGAAGACGGTAGCCTTGTGGTATATCATCTTAACACCTATGTTTTTTTTCTTTCTTTTTTATCGATCAATCAATGATACTGATTTGATTGGTGCAGATATGCGAAAGGTCGTTGAACAATACACAAAACGGGCCAAGTATGCCTCCATCTCCTCATTTCGTTAGAGCAGAGATTTTACCAAGTGGATATCTCATTAGACCCTGTGAAGGAGGTGGATCCATTCTTCACATTGTCGATCATTTTGATCTTGAGGTACAACAACCTTCACCATTTACATTCTTTCTTGGTACACAAGAAACCTAGTTCTTGGGTCTGAAAGTGAAGTGTTTCCTCTGTTTCTTTCCACATTCCATACTTCATGTCTCTTATAAATCTTTTGTAGCCTTGGAGTGTGCCTGACGTTCTTCGTTCTCTTTATGAGTCTTCAACGTTACTCGCCCAAAGAACCACCATGGCCGTAAGATTCACAATCTACTTGTTGTTCGAAATAATCGCAACCTTGTTCTTGAAAAAAGGATAAGTGATATAACATATGGTGTCTTATTTGCTACAGGCTCTACGCTATTTGAGACAAATATCTCAAGAGATTTCACAGCCTAACGTATCTGGTTGGGGAAGAAGACCAGCGGCTCTTAGAGCACTTAGCCAAAGACTCAGCAAGTAATTGAAGCTTCTCACCTTTAAAAACACTTCAAAAAAACATGTGTTCTTCTAAAACCTAAACTTAATTTGTTTCTTTATATTCTCAGAGGATTCAACGAAGCAGTCAATGGGTTCAGCGATGAAGGCTGGTCGATGCTAGAGAGTGATGGTATTGATGATGTTACTCTTCTTGTGAACTCCTCTCCCACAAAGATGATGATGACTTCAAGTCTCCCATTCTCCAATGGCTTCACTTCTATGCCTAGCGCTGTTCTTTGTGCCAAAGCTTCCATGTTATTACAAGTAACTATAAGCTCATATATTCAGATTCTCAATTTCCTCCTTTTGATCTTGTCATTAAGGATGTCATTGTTTGTGTAGAATGTTCCACCCTCGATTCTCTTGCGGTTCTTGAGGGAACATAGGCAAGAATGGGCAGATAATAGCATTGATGCGTACTCAGCTGCAGCTATCAAAGAAGGACCTTGTAGCTTACCAATCCCTCGCCCAGGGAGCTTTGGCGGTCAAGTCATTCTTCCTCTAGCTCACACGATAGAGAATGAAGAGGTAAGTGAGACTTAAGGAACCTCAATATTACATTTAATTTGTGACAGAAAAAAAAGAAACTCATGCATTTTTCTTAATTTCCTCTGTTATTGGCAGTTCATGGAAGTGATTAAGCTTGAGAGCTTGGGGCATTACCAAGAAGATATGATGATGCCTGCTGATATCTTTCTTCTGCAAGTAAGACCTCATTGTTTCTTTCATACCTTAATTTTTGTGTTCATGTTTGCTTTTACTCATAAAAAATACAGTTCACAAAATACTTTAGAAAAAGTACTAAAGGTTCTGTCTCTCAGTGATTCATTTTTGTATTAGTTTTGAGTTTCTTCTCCTTCTTGTAATTCATCTTATTGCAACAAATTTTTCTTATGATTCTAATATAATTTTTTATGGTTTGATGCTTTAGATGTGCAGTGGAGTGGATGAGAACGCAGTTGAATCGTGCGCAGAGCTTATCTTTGCACCTATTGACGCCTCTTTCTCTGATGATGCCCCAATCATTCCCTCGGGTTTCCGCATCATTCCACTAGATTCCAAATCGGTAATGTTACAGTTCATATTATAAAGTATAATCAAAACATATAACGAACCAGAGACTAATCCAACAAACAAAAAAAATGTTTATAGGAGGGATTGAGTCCTAACCGAACGCTAGACTTAGCATCAGCACTAGACATAGGGAGCAGAACAGCCGGGGACTCATGTGGAAGCAGAGGAAATACAAAGTCAGTAATGACAATAGCGTTTCAGCTAGCTTTTGAGATGCATATGCAAGAGAATGTAGCTTCAATGGCTAGACAATATGTGAGAAGTGTGATTGACTCAGTCCAACGAGTCGCACTTGCTCTCTCTCCTTCTTCTCATCATCAGCTAAGTGGATCGGGCTTACGTCCACCACCTGCATCACCTGAAG
Source organism: Sinapis alba (assembly GCA_012274485.2). Lineage (NCBI taxonomy): Eukaryota > Viridiplantae > Streptophyta > Magnoliopsida > Brassicales > Brassicaceae > Sinapis > Sinapis alba. Next base: position 54,417 of record MU105846.1, on the reverse strand, counting down.
CTCACACACTCGCTCGTTGGATTTCTCATTCGTATAGATGCTACCTTGGCGTTGAACTACTTAAACCTAATGGAAATGATCTTCTCAAATCTCTTTGGCACCATCCTGAGGCACTCATGTGTTGTTCACTCAAGGTAATTTATCTATTTGCTCTTGTTTGCATGAATCACATAATATTATATTTCCCTTAAAGTTTTTGTCTATAGAAGAAGTAAAATTATGAAAAGTTAATGAATGTTTAGGTGCTCTTGGCGCTATAAAATGTTAAATGTATGATTTAGGCTTAGTGATCAATGAAGATACTTAAGAGCATCATTATTCTCAGTCTCTTAACCGAGGTTCTTAGTTTCGGATAAGAGACGGTTCTTAGTTTTTCTTAGTTTTTAACTTAAAAAAACTAAGAACCGTCTCTTAAGTAAGAGATATAAAAGCTGTCTCTTAGCCGAAAAGTGTAAAAAAAAAGTCAAATCATATGTTAAGAACTCCGGTTAAGAGGCCCTTATATATACTTTTGAAAATTACAACTTTTCTAACTAGGACTGGTTTGTCATTGCAGGCCTTACCGCCGGTATTCACATTTGCGAACCAGGCTGGTTTAGACATGCTGGAGACGACGTTGGTGGCACTTCAAGATATCACTCTCGAGAAAGTCTTCGACAACAACGGGAAGAAGACGTTCTGCTCTGACTTCCCTCAAATCATGCAACAGGTACGTTAAATCGATCTAAGCATAATATAAAACCTCAAGTTTGAAACATTATTCATACAAAGACAGGCTAAAACACTATATTTTAATAATTGTTAAAATAATGGTGATTTTTTCAGGGGTTTATGTGTATTGATGGAGGAATATGCATGTCGAGCATGGGAAGAGCAGTAACGTACGAAAAGGCTGTTGCATGGAAAGTGTTAAACGACGACGAAGATCCTCACTGTATCTGCTTCATGTTCCTCAACTGGTCTTTTATTTGAATTTCTTATTAAGTTTTTTTCTTTTTTTTGTTAATTATCAAAACACAGAGACACCTTTTCTTCAGAGATATATTTATATACGTTCTTATCTCTTAGTTAATTTGTATTTAGTTATATAGTCCGGAAAATGAGTATCATACCCCATTCCCTTGGACGTTGGTGAACACAACTAGGACCATGATCATTCTCTATAGCTGAATCCCTTTTAAAAGAAACTTAATTTGTCAAAGTAACAATTTTATTGTACAATTACTAGCTAGGACCGAGTCTGCGTGGTTGATGGCTAATTTATTCACGAAAGTATCAACGAGTGCATATGGCCGAAGCAAAGTCCAAATAAGCTCATGGACTCATTAAAACCAAACAATGAAGTACACTGGCGTATAGCGGGTAAAAGCTACTCCCTCCGTTTCAGATTAGATTAAGTGTCGAGTGTCGTTGTAGAGTAAAAATTTCGTTTCAAAATAAGTGTCGTTTTATAGTTTCAATGCAAAATTTATTGATTTTTTATTTTAATCTAATTTTCTATTGGTTGAAATGTGGTTATGTGTATTGGTAGTTGTGTTTTTATTTTGGAAATATGCAAAATTAAATATTTTCTTAATATGTGTGTCGAAATCTAAAACGACAACTAAAATGAAACGGAGGGAGTAGTATTGATTCTTTTTGAAAATGACTGTATTTAATGCTGCTGTTTCCAATAAAATTCTTAAGAGATACTAGTACCAATACTTTGTCATTGTGTGATTAATACTCAATATTCTCTCTCTTTTTAAATTACTACTAGTAGATTTTTTTTTAAAGTAGATTTTTAAAAAAATTCCACATATATTACAATTTTAATGTTTAGCTATAAATACCAAAGTGCACCAGAATAAAACTAGAAATACATCATTTTATAGTAAGCAATCCCATAATTTTAAACTACTAATAATTTCATTTCATTTTATCAATTAATATTTAAAAGATTTACAATTCTTTATTACTAGTTATGAAAATGCATAAAATCTATTTTTATGGAAGAACCAATGAAAGATGTGTAAATTATTTCTTTATGAAAAGAAAGGTATATACTTATAGAACATTTTTGTATGGTTATTATGCTTTTGCATCTTTTATTGTTTGAAAACCAGCTGTTATGAACGTAAAAATCAAGCTAAATGTAACGGAACAGGTTGTCAAGTGTCAATAGAAAAATGTAACGAAGAAATTACTTGTTAGATTACTCTTAATGAAGTTCCATAGAATGATAGAATCATAGAACACACCAAAAGTCAAAATGTATCTTTATATCACCATTTAACACGAAAACCACAAGCTAAATTCACAATCACACGGTAGAAAACAATGAGCTTTTCACATACTTTTTATTATGAAAAACATACACAAAAGATTTTACAGATTCATTTCCATTTTATTAGCCATATGTTTAAGACAAAACCCCACGTAGGATTCAAGGTCTTCCTTCTTCCAACCATCAACAGGATCAGACACAAACGACCACTCGATTCGACAGACTTCTCCACCGTCCGATTCATCTCCACCGTCCACTTGCATGACTTTGACCGTCGCCACGTAAGATCTGAACCCCACGTTATTCTCGAGGACCTCATAGCTCAAACACCGTTGGATTGGGTCGATCTCTACCAAACGCTCTTTAGCCCATTTGGTTTCCTCTTCTTCTTTCTTGGTTGTGGTGGAGGCGCAGTATCTGACTAGACCCTTCTCACCATCGGTTCCTTCGACTCTGCGACACGTGTCAACAGTTGGGAACCACTTGTGGACGTTGCAGAAATCTGAAAGAACCAACCAGGCTTGCTCGGCCGTGACACCGTTGACTTGGGTGGCTTGTTTGCCTTCCCATTTAAACGATGCCGTTTCTTGTTCCATTGTCCAATGAGTTTGATGATTCTTGTTTAGTTTAGTATAGTTAGTGCTTCGTCGTTCCAATGTTAGGCTGGTAGCACGAAGCTATTTATGCTCAAAGACAAGCTGTAATGGAGAGTATTAATTATGATTTTACCCTAATTATAGTTACAAACCAAGTACAGCCCAATAAAGCCCAAAACTAAGTTTAGTCTCAACGCATGCATGGTCCAAATCTATTTATGTAACGTAACCCACAAACGCAACCCAAAATCTCCAACTATTTTTTTTTTCAGTTTTTCCACATCTTTGGTTCACTATTGATTACTATGATAGTGGGAGTGTTTATAATAAAAAAGATTCAAAGTAACTGTTTATATTATATTGTAATTTCTATTTCTCTCCAAACTAAAACTTTTCAGACCCACTATCCGACACTGCAAAGATACTCCACTAATAAAGAAATTACGAGACATTACGGGTTTAACTGGTGAACACCAAAAAAACATTTAAAATGAGTAAGAAAAAAACACAGAATAATGAAACTATAGAAATGAAAAGGATAGTTATTTCTTATTAATTTTAGTGAAGAAGAAATTTGTTTTATATTTTTCTAGAATAAAATGAATGATAAGGAATAAAAAGAAAAAAATATTCTTTATAAATGATAAAATAAATTTCTTCTTAAAAAAATACATTATTCTCTTTTATTCATTGGTCACCAGTTAGACCCTACAACTATATATATCGTTTTAGCCATCATTAGCTAACCGAAAGTGTACAGAAACCTTACAAATATGTGTCCTCAAAGTGAGATTATAACCAAGCTTTTGTTAACTAAAATATAAAAGGATAATGTTAGCCACCGGAAGTGCTGAATAAGCTTGCGTATTATCCGGTTTGCATATGAAGTGAACTCACCAACCGCTGAAAAATCTAGACGTACGAAGCTCTTCAAACTTGATTGGTTATCTTTGAGCTTAATTCCCAATAAAGCTTGATCATTAAATCTGATACACGATTTGCATAATTGAAAGACAAAGCTAAATACAAAACACACACAAGGTTTAGTGGATTAATTACTAATACAATTATGAAGCAACACAAACATACTAGAGTTGGAAATGTACATGAAGCAAGAAATTAAATACATGAGAAAAAGTTTATATATGAAAATAAGAAATTTAAGTATCACGAAAAGAAAGTGAAGGTCGACTATCTTTTATATAATCTTAAAAACGATCAGATCAGTTCGATGATCGTCCATGTAGCACACCTATTTTGACGGTCTATAAATCAATGAAATATTGAATTATACACATTATCTCTCGGTCACAGAACTTAAACTGTATCCTCTTCCACTAAGCATGATATAAACACATATATATTCAGGTAAATATCATTCATCTCTTAAAAATATAGGAGTATAAGATGTTCTTAACCCTTGCTTGAGAAGGTATCAAACTTGAAAATGTAAAAAAGGTTTTTTTACTTCTTCTTTTTTTCCAAGCAGTAGGACCCTTATTCTTTTTTTCCAAGCAGTAGAATTGCCTAAACCTTAAAATACTAAAATAGACTATTTTATTGAGGAACAAAAAAGAAGGATAATTTGTTATAACTAATGATGACATTTTATGTCCAAATTATTAAGCACTCATTGCTAACAAATAGCCTGACTATTTACAATATCTATGCCTAATTCTTGGTCGGATAATGTGTTTTTTTATATATATATCCATCCAGCTCATTGACACTTCTTCTGGGCGTAATAATCATCTCGTTATTTTATCAAATATGATGATAACTAGTAATTTCATACTCCATTATAATACAGCTAGTGAAAAGCCACCAAAAAGTTTAAGTTACATGTTCAACTTTACGTGAGGGTTTACTCATAAGAGTCAACGAACTCATACTATTCACATAATTAACACATCCATTCAGGTAAAAGTGTCATCATGATGCACCTGTTTACAGATTTTAATTACTTGATTCTTGGATAACATAAATTCCCACATACAGTATTTATTCCTTTTTAATCAACCAAAAGAACGAAAAATATCGTTTGGTCTACTTTTGTAAAAGCACACTTTTTGGTTCAAATCCAGTATTATCATGGTTATTGCAACTTTTACATTCAAAACTATATAAGCTAAATCGTTATATATTTTATTAATCACTTATATACTTCATTATTAAAAAAAATCAGGATATGAACAAATATACCAAGTTTTGTAGTAATATAAAATAGTGTCGACCGTCGAAGTATCTATACGAAACTTGGGAGCCCGAAACATCCAAGTTGGAAAAAACAGATCACTGTTTTCTTGTTTTTACAAAGAATATTAATTATTTAATTTTCTCGATAAGATTTTAACTCTTTCGAAAAAACAATCAAAATCAGCTTTTCTGATTAAAAATATATCAAAATATGACCAATGGAACCCTACCCGTATTACACTTTTTGCATATGTGAACAACTTAGAGAGACTAAATACAATTACATAACAAAAAGAAAGAATGTTAGTTTAATATAATCTATCCCTTCTTTATTTTTCAACCTGACAAAAAAAAAATTAAAGTAAAGACATATAAAAAGAAAAGGAAACCAACTATTAAAATCCAAAAAGACAGACACGGTTCAAATAAAATTGGTATAATGCAGCTGTTATCATTACACTATTTAAATATTGTTTTGCTTTAAATGTGAATTTATATACTAGTAATCGAGTCGCTTTATTGATGGTAAGATCAATCGTCAGTATCTGTATTTACCAGATATTTTCTCCAATGGCTAAACGTGTTAGATGTGCTAGGTATTACATAAACTATATAGAAATGACTGTTTATGATTTTAGTTATTTATATTCTTAAAAATAGTTTACAATCAATTTCTTCTGTTTCTAGTTTTGAAATTTGAAGTTTCTATTGATCTCATTCGTAACAATTCATATGTGGATTCAAAATTTTCTGGCTGTAGTTTTTATATCATAAATTCATGTATTCTCCACATGGGAAATCCATTCACATTCTTTATAGATCTTTTAATATAAGAAATTCTTACTATATGTTTTACTCCGGACAACGCAATATTCTTGTGATGAAAATTTAAATTATATCGCGAAAAAGAATTCTTAAGAAATAATCTATTCATAGTGGTGAGGATTTGCTCCATTAGTTAGAGACTATAGTTTCATTTATTCCATTCTTTTTTTTTGTAACACTTGATTTATTCCATTCTATTTCAAGAAATTTAAGTCACTATTTCACAAAAAAAAAAACGAAATAGTCTTGTATTATTTATAAAGTATCAAATTGCCAATTTTTATAACCACAACTTACAAAAAATATACATGGAATTTTATTCTTGGATAGTTTGAAATTACAAACATATATATTATGATCTATATTGCATGGAGTTCTTCTTTTCTTAAATCACAAAACCATGGTGGGAGACTCAAAAAACAGGAGTCTCTTAAAATAAAACCAAGAATGTTTTTTAACGGTTGAGATAATAACTATTGGACCCATCAACTTCTTTGTTACTATAAAACTCCTATAGAGGAATAAATAATTAATGTGTTTCCGTTATATAAAGACCATCATAAGTTTCATCATTAATCTCACTTTAGTTTCTTTAAATCACATATATCCCTTCAACCTTACGCCAAAGCTCCTCCTCTCTTTCTCTCTTTTGTCTCTATCTATCTTTCTATTACGAGATGGATGATAATTGTTCACCAGCCACGACCAAGAAGCTCTCAAGACTCGCTAAGCTATTCCTCTACACCATCCAGAAGGTCTCAGACGCCTCACGTCACAAACTCCAAACAACCCTCGCGAAACGTGGCAAGACCCTACGCAAATCCCTAAACGAAGCCGTTTCAACTTCCCACTCCCACATCACGTGCCGTCCCTCTGACCACGACGATGTTCGATCCTCCTTCATCTCACCTGTACCGCTCCAGCTCGACTACGAGTTCAGCTGCAGCAGCACCCCACCAAGGCGTTCCTCCTACGCCTCGACCACCACCACCGACGGGCGACGCAAACCGCTTATCAACAAACGCCAACGCCACGTGTATATGCGTTACAACACGCTCCCTAAGGTTCCTCGGGAACGGCATGCGGCAGCGGCTGTGTTTCCTGACGTAGCTAGCAGCGTGGGAACGGTGGATAGCTGCCACGTGGACAGAGCGGCTGAGGAGTTTATACAGAGGTTTCATAGAGAGTTGAGGTTGCAGAGGTGGATGATGGCTCACGAGGTTTAAACACATGTTTCGTTACACCAAACTATCAAATCATATGAGAAAAAAAAAAACTGTAATATGTAACTTTAGTAGTCTTGTTTTGACTTTTTTAATCTCTCTGTAGAGTATATATTTCCCTAGTTTTAGTTTTTCATTTTTGATCTTTCATTTGTTTTGTGTAATCAATGAATATCCATGATCGTGCTTATTTCAGTTATGCTTGGAAAAAAATTGTAGGAAAAAATCAATTTTCGAAATGCTATTTTTGTGTGTATATTGTCGAATATATACGAATATATATGTTCATGACAAATTTAAAGTACGATAGATATCAATGTTTTATTTATTGATCCCTTAAACTCCTTACAGAGACTGTCATAGTACCGACGCTTCGGGGGAAAATATCCATACATGCGTTGAGTTTGTTGTATGTTTCTGAAAACATTTAATTTGTCGTTTACTATGCTTTAGCTACACATAGAGTTGTCAAAAACAAAAGCGACACATCGTTGTAAATCTACTTAATCCCTATTTTAATCAGTTAATAACATATACTTCGGTTGCATAAGCCAATATTGTAGTAAGATTGGTAGAGTCTAACAACTCAAAAGTTACTGTAAAAGCTTCTCCAAAGTATAGCATCGCTCCACCGAATCCCACTAAAGATCTAGAGGGTCGGATCCTAGAACTCGAACTATATTTTGTTTTGCCATTAATTGTAAAAGCTTCACTAATGTTTTTAAACATTAACTTTGTGTGAGGAAGAATACACACAGTAGCGTATGTCTGGAATATCCAAAAAAAAAACTAATATTTTCATTTAGATGAGTAGTAGTTCTCTTCAGTATTATGCATATCCAATTATGTTGTTTTGCACATGATGCAGACTTGACATATAACATCCGTATGTATAATATTTTCCCAAAATGTGTAAAAACACTTTGGAATAATATCTTTGGTTGTATAATATTCTGATCGGGACACTTTGTCATGTTATGGATGTTGTTATGATTAAAAAGAACCATCACTAAATGAAACTTAGAAGTAGCTATCCATTTGAAATGTGTTCACTATCTGTGATTAAGTAGGTCGTTTTCTTCTTCTTAGTCTTCAAATCTTTGGCATGTTGTATGATTTTTAGACAAGTCCACAAAACAGGTTTCTGATGCATGTCCACATTAAATGCTGTCTAAGGAGAAACTAGGAACGTCCATGTGTTTCTTACTTCTTGTATAAATTCACATGTATGTGGAATTATCATTATCTGAAAACATTAAATTTGATAAGCTTTCTTTCATTATTCATCTACCAACTGTACTCAAGCAGGCGAACAATTTTCAATCATTTCCATCAAAAATTGAAAGATTAAACGAGTCTTCAAAGTAAAGATTACATACTAATCATTTGGTATCAGATCAGAAACCTCTTTTATTTTGCAATTTTTTTTTAAAGCCTTGCATTGTACTACTCATCTAATCATATAGGGAAACACATTCTTATATACATAAAACGGGAATATATAAAACACAACGATTCAAGTCAAACCTCAAAAAGCCATCTTAAGTACCAAAACAGGTGTCTGAAACAGCCGAACAAAAAAAAACAAAGCATTCAACATTATAAATCAAACCCCTCTCCAGAAGTCTTAATATGAGTGATGATCATTGCCCCACCACCTCGTGACGCATATTGAGTTTTGATCTTCCACTCAACAAAACAAATCCATCCAACGTTCCTTGCTTATCTAATTTTTGTTTACTTTTTTCTCTTTTTTTTTTGGATTTTTCAAATGTCCTTTTTTTACTTTTTTTTTTCTCATAAAAATTTAACTTACCAAAGGTTATGCACTCTGTCGTCTGTCCACCGCTTGATCTTTCAGTCTTGGTTATCACGTCAATAGCCTAAAGGACGTTCACACAGTGGACTTTAAGCTCAACCTGCTGCTGCTATAAAAGCACCACGAAAACAAAAAAAACAATAATATAAAGACATCATGATTTTGCCTCATCTGTGACTTCTGCAAAGAGTCTGACCTAGCTCCGTCTTCTGCCTTCTCCATCCCGGTGACCAATGACTTTGACTAAGACAACCAAGAATACGAGCAAGAACATACGTTAGTAAGATGTATATTTCTCAAAAAAACTAAAGAGAGAAAAAATCTATTTTCAAGCGGAGTTGCCTGATACACACAACAAAAGCATTGCAGGGTAAGACCTGCCAACTATTATATGCACCAAGTTAGTCGGTATGCAGAAACAACACAAGGCAAGTGAAAACACAGCAGAAATATTGACCTCTTAAGTAGCAAAAAGAGGTAACCATGGAAATTCAAACTTAGCTCCACCCTATCTCTTGACTATGAAACCAAATATGGGATTCTCTTAAAATCCAATGTAATGTGGAGCTTTGATGATCACATATATTAGCAAGTTGATATTAAACTAGCCAGAACATGTTAATAATTCAAAAGCCACTATTCTGGAGGTAGCTTACGAACCTGAAGTTCTGACTTAGTTGCAGGAAACTCGAATCCCTATAAAAAAACCATCATCACTATTCCCGTCTGTTCCAAGCAAAAGGTTGCTAATTTCCTGGTCACACTTTTGAACCCTTAAACATGCAAAAATAAAACTCACCTCGTAATCATGGTTCTGCCCGCAAGATCTGCTCAGCTGAACACTCTCGGCAACTTCCCCAGTTATCCGCGTACCACCATACGACTTTGATTCCATCTCAACTTCATCGACAACGCTGATCGATACAGACCTCAAATCACGATCTAAGTTTTCTTCCTGACCACTTTCAGTTGCTACCACATCACTAGAATCAGGTGTCACACACTTTCCAAAAGCCTCAGCCGGATCAGAGCATTCCTGAACAAGAGCCATACTATCTACTTCCAGAGCTTGCTCGCTGCCAGAGTTACACTCATCTCGAGCAAAGTTTGTGAGTTCCGCACTCTCTATGTTCAAATCTGCAGCCTCATTCCCCTCACCAGGTGACCTTCCAAGGTTACATACAGGAGGGGTACAACCAGTAGTGATAGCACTATTGTCAGGAGAAACAATGTCTAAACTGTGTGGACTAAGAGATGCGCGCTTCTCAGGTTTCTCTGGCCGAGCATCCATCATTTCATTATAATTCTTTCTCTTCACATTCCTCTCCACCACAGAGCTGGGATTGGAAACTGGACCATCTTCACCAGATTTTCCACCCGGTTGATTTTGGTGCCTAGAAGGCCGTGGCCTTCTGTATCCCACTGGGAAAACAAAAGATGGAAGCTGTCGCCTACGAACATGAGAAACATACACATCCATCCCAGGCTTCCAGAACATATACATGTTTACTTCTTGTCTGAACTCATCGACCGTACCACGGATATCAAACTGTTGACATTCTTGACCACCAACTCCCTCTGCCCTCTGCAGGCCCATGAAGAAGGCACAATGCAGAAACTCCCTAGACGTGTCGACGTACTCATTTGGTTGGGGATGGCACATTAACATTCCATTTGTGTCTCTTTCTATCTACATAGTCAAAATTAGAGACGAAATCGATAACCATACAATATTTTTTTCTATAAAGAAGTATAAATAAACACTGAGGATTCAGCAGGTTTACTGCTGTAATGAACAGAGGACGGTATCTACCTTTAAGGTCAGCTGCCTGAACCGTGACTCCACCCAACCCTTCCAAGCCAATAAATCCTCTGCATCGGCTGCTACTATATCAACCTGCAGGTAGTTTTTATATGCCTCGAAGAACATGTATTGTTCAAATAAAGAGCTCCAGTGTTGTTTATTTAATTCAATCTCCTGCATTAAAAATTATGCTTAAAGATAGGATCCTAAATAAAAGTTTGAGGAAACAAGAGAAAAGATTTACCGTCTTACTTGCAAGATATTGTTACCATACTGGAACTGCTCTGTCATAACGCGAAGAGTGCTTTGAGAGACATTGTAACTGGAATTCATGCATGGGTAAGCTGGAGTGATTATTGGCATAAGGTGATAGCGATCGCGGTGGTTCTTGCGAGGGTCCCAAACAGGAAATCCAAGCTCATCCTCTTCAATAGCACAAAGCATAACCGGGTTCGGCCACCGCCACTGAGTATATACTCTGAAAAACCGAGAAACAAGCATACTAGGAATTGCATTTGGATAGAGCTGGCACACACGAGCTACCAAAAGTGCCCAGTTTACACCGCCCAGAAATCCAGTCACCTGCATAAAATGAGAAAGATGACGATAACTTAAATACGAGTATTTTCAATAAATATGGATTTCAGGAAGGTATGATCTTACATTTGAATAGACTCCACGCCTCTTAGCCCAATACTTCAGGCATCTTAATGTTGTCCGAAAGTGCTACAGTTGCACAAAAGATCAGCGAAGGCAACAATTGTTCTTTAATACGTCAAAACAATGTGAATAGCATTTTGCAGGTATACCTCAAAATTTGGAACGAGTTTAAGAATCTGATCAGCAACTCTACAACCATTAAGACTCCTAACGGTTGGCTCATCAACATCACACAGCACAGAAGAGTTGGATATATCGAGATCCTGTTGATAAATCATGTCCATGAAGAGATTCGATTCAGCAAGCAGTTACCACCAATTGTGAAAGGGCTACGTTTCCATCTAAATCAAACTTATATGCTAAAAACAACCAGCAAACTTCACAGTTTTTTTTTAAGTCAGAAACTACACTAAATTTCTCTAATATATCAGTCTTTAGATGAAGAGCTCACATTATCAGCCCCCATCAACATGCAAACACTAACAAATATAACATATTATCTACAAGACTAACATAAAGTTACCATATATCAACGAAAAATGATACATACGATTCGCAGATAAAGTTACCTGTGGCACAACTAAACGTGATATGCTAGCATAGAGCAGATCAATCGATATTCCTTGAAACTTAAATTTCATGACCGGAACATGAGCGTCCGGAACAGGTTGAAGTTCAGTCACTTCTTCCATCTCAGCCAACATATCATGCAAGATGATAAAGAAATCCTCCTGCACAAAAAAGCGTTAAGAACGCAAGAAAACCAAACTTTTGCATCGAAAAAGAGGTAAATAGCAAGAGTCACCTCCCGGTTAACATAAGATGGCCCAACACACAAAGTGTCAATGTCAGCCCCAGGCCCATGTACCTGCAAGTCAACAAGCCTCAAGACTCGAGAGAGTAGAATCCCATTGCAGAGAAAGAAACAGAGCTAGCACTCAAGGATATATTTTTGGATGTTCAAAAGGTAGTTGATAATCATACGTCTATGAGAGCACTAAGATAAAGGCAAGTGAAATGGTAAACATGGATCACTTACTCCAAGTCGGTAAGAACCAAAGGTGAAAATAACAGCATTAGCCTCCTCCAGCATCTGGTCAGTATAGCCCCTTTGCTGGGTTAACTGCTTCACCCAGTGCTTCACAATCTAAAAGAGTATTAACAAAAACATTAAATGAAAGAGTTAACACCAGAAAAATCACAGTGAACGGCACATGAAAAACACTTGAAACAGCAAATAAAGGACAAGCAGACCAAACACGAGTAAGAACCAATACGATGAAAGATCAACGACCATAAAAAGACATAGTTTTTAAAGCTCAAGGGACATTTTGCAATTGTAAGAACCTAACGATCAAAACAAGAAGACGTTCCTACGTAAACAGATAACAAAAATGAAACCAAAAAACTCACCTGATCAATGCGTCCCAGAACTTCCTCTCTCCGCATGGTATCTTCCTCGCTCTCATATAGTCCCTCGTCAACCAAGTACTGTTAACAAACACACATCAGAAAAAAACGTAAGCGAAACACACAAACTAGAAGCTTATTAATAATATACCTTCTCAAGCTCGAGGTTACGCTTGAAATCAGCGGCGGAAGGGCCAGCAAGGGAGAGAGGCTTCGTAATTCCATAGCTTTTAGGAGAATTCACGGAGCCATCATCTACACGTTGAGTACCCACCATCATACCACAAAATCCGAAGCGATCTCAAGACGAAGAGGAGCAGAAACACATATTCTCAAGGGAGATCGGATCAGATGCAGTGAACGAAAGGGAACCGAAAAGAGGAAAATCAAAAACCGAAAGTTTAATGTTTTAAGCGGAAACCCTAAATCGAAGGAAGGAAGGAAAGGGGGGGAAAGCGAGAGACTATGGGTGTCAAAGAAAAGTCAAAAGGGCGAAGGAGAGAATCTGAGAGAGGTGAAATTGATGCCAGAGAGGAGAGAAAGGGATCGAGATGAATGGGGGAGTTATGTATTGTTTTGTATGATGAGGAAAGGTAGATGAAGAGAGAGAGAGAGGAGAGGCTGTGTGTTTCGGAAGATGATATTAGTTTAGGTACCACGCCGATCCGATTTTTTTATTAATTTTAACTTTAATTTAATTTTAATTACTGGAAGATTCTGGCTAAATTAATGTGAATTACTTAACTGCGGAAGCCGAGAAGTCTCCGTTTAAATAAACGGACATATAATTTGGGAGATCTAATGGGCTTCTTCCACCCTAGTTACGGCCTGTAGACATCGCGGCCCACATAACAAATCATCTCCTAATGAAAGGGTATATAATAATCTTCCTTTAGATCAAAATAAATAAATAATAATCTTCTTAATTATTGTTGCATAATACTCTCTCCGTTTCAAAATAATACATATTATAAAGTTATTACACATATTAATAAAATATATTAAATTTTAATTATGAATACATAATTTTATGTAGTTATATATTTTCCACCACTTTAAATCAATTAAATTTTAGTGAATGTAATCAATTTTAAAAAAATTTACAATATTCATTTTTTATTGAAAAATATGTATAAAAAATATAAATAATTTTTTAGAAATATTTTTTTTCTATAACATGTATCTTTTTGAAACAGTAGGAGTATGAATCAATGAAATTTCTCATGAGGAATAAGGATACTAGTAATCTTGTTTAGTGCATTGCTCCAAAGATGATTATGCTGGTTTTTGGAGTTAAATTCGTCTAACACACATCAATGAGAGCATATCAAATTAGATGTTAAATATATTGAGTGAAAAGGAGATTTTTAATTTAAAAAGGAAAATATTAGTGGTAATCATTTTTTCAGAGTTTGGTGTGTTCAATATCTATAGAATTTTTTTTGTTTACCGATTATCTTACTGGACTTTTTAAGAAAAAAGATCAAACAGAAAGAATAATAAGATACTATTTTACAAAATTTTGTCCAATTTTTGCCAATTATTATATATTGTAGAGATTTATACTAATCTAATAAATAGACACATAATACAGGAAAAAAAAATGAAACTCACTACAGAAAAATAAGAAGAAAACTTTACAAAATTTTATCCAGTATTTTCCAAATAAACATCTGTAAAAATTTAAAACACACGAATGATTTTCTGAAAACCGGAAAGGGACAAGAGATAAAACCAGCCGCCGTTTCCGCTGGTTTTTACGTGATGTTCTAATTCATACTCTCTCTCTCTCTCTCTCTCTCTCTCTCTCTCTCTCTCTCTCTCTCTCTTCTTTACTTCGAAACCACTCTGAACAGAATAACGCTTCAAACTCACGTTGGCCTTTCTTTCTTAACGTGACCAGAGAAAAGAAAAACAAGGTCTTGAGCAAGACAAGAGAGATATGGATTCGAATGGCGTCGATGAGCAGCAGATGAAGTTGGTGCAAGGAGCTGCTGGTTATGTACTCGAAGATGTTCCTCACTTGAGTGATTACATTCTCGATCTCCCCGTACTACTTCCTCCTCTCTTTACTCTTTATTCCTTCAAATCGAACTTTTTCTAGATCGGCGGTGCTTTTACACCGCCTGACACGTGTGCGAATCTGATGCTTCCTTAAAGTTCAATACTTTGGGATGAGATCATGGAGAGTTACATTCTCATAGTGCATACGAATGTTAAATCAATGTAATGTATAGATTGGTGCGTATGTGCATACTTGTTGGTGTAATGTTTGGTCAGATCTATTTGATAGATTTATTTTATTCAATATGAATATCTCTCCGCAGGCTAAGGATTCATTCTAGAATTAATGGAAGGATTGGATTATAATCTGAGATTGTAATGTTTTTGTGTGTTCAATTTGATTTAAAAATGAGATTTTTTGGAACATATGTGAATGCATTAGCTCCATATAAGTTTCAGTTCTATTGGTGATATTCAACTTTTGCTGATTATTTTTTTTTTTTTTTTGTATCCAGACTTATCCTAACCCGTTGCAGTCAAATCCTGCTTATTCAGTAGTTAGGTAAGTTAAGAGATTATTATTGTTATACTTGTAAACTTCATTGATCTGACAGATGATGTATCTGTTAATTTAGTTCATGTTCTGTACTTTTTTTGCAGGCAGTATTTTGTTGATGAGGACGACACAGTCCCACAAAAGGTGAGTCTCTTGGCCGTGTTTTGTGTCTCTTGTTATCTGTGTTATGTTAGGACATTGCTAATTTTTATGTTCTTTATCAGATTGTTGTTCACAAGGATTCTCCTAGAGGGACACATTTTAGACGTGCAGGACCACGCCAAAAGGTATTTCTTTCGTCTCTTCCATGAGTTTTTCCCCATATGCTCTGAGCTTCCCTATGTAAATGGTGTTAACTTGCTGATGTTTAGGTGTATTTCAAGCCGGCTGATGTACGGGCATGTATTGTCACATGTGGTGGTCTTTGCCCTGGTCTTAATACAGTCATCAGGGAGATTGTCTGTGGTCTTCACTACATGTATGGTGTCACTGAAGTACTTGGTGTCAATGTGAGTTGACTTCAATATCATTACCAACAATTAATGTTTTTTAGACTGTTTTTTTTTTGTGTGGGGATGATGATCTTTGTTGTAGTGTGAATACTCTGTTCTGTCGCTAGCTTATAATAACTGTTATGCTATTATGAATTCAAATATGATCTATGTGGCTCATATGTTTTTTTATGCTGCAGTGTGGGTTCAGCGGATTCTATTCCAAAAACACTGTCACTCTGACACCGAAGGTTGTTAGTGACATTCACAAGCGCGGGGGAACCATGTTAGGAACATCTCGAGGGGGGCATGATACATCAAAGATCGTTGACAACATACAGGATCGTGAAATTAATCAGGTTTTTCTAAGGACTTATATATTTTAGTTTCTTTACGTTTGTTTCTGTTGAGTGGAGTATACTTCTGCTAATAAGATTCATTTGTATTATGTGTTATCTTGGAATAGGTTTACATCATTGGAGGTGATGGAACCCAAAAGGGAGCATCTGCAATATATAAGGTTAGTTAGTGAACAGCGAGCTCAAACGACTGTTATGGATGCTTCTTTTGAGTTTAAATGTTGTGTATTATTGTTAGATGGTACCTACCTAGATTATTGAATGAAGAGAATATTCTAATTATCCATGGAAGACACTCTGCTATAAGTAAAATGAACGTCTATTTGCTTGTATGTATATAATGGGCGATACAGCTTCCTTATAATGTTATTGGACTGGTAGAGCAGTGGTGTTCTTTTGACAATCGTTTTAAGTGGGTGAAACAAATGTTTTTGACTTATGTTGCAGGAAATTAGACGTCGTGGACTTAAAGTTGCTGTGGCAGGAATACCAAAAACCATCGACAATGACATCCCAGTAAGTCTCTGATCTAGTAATTGTACTCTCAAACCTTAAGCTCATCCCTCATTCTGGTTAGTTTACATGTAACTCTCTCTCTCTCTCTCTGTGTCCGTATCTTTAAAATTCAGGTTATTGACAAGTCGTTTGGATTTGATACTGCGGTTGAGGAGGCTCAACGTGCTATTAATGCAGCGCATGTTGAAGCGACCAGTGTGGAAAACGGCATTGGACTTGTCAAGCTTATGGGTCGCTACAGTGGTAAGTACCTCGAAGGATACAAATTATGCATATATAAAAAAATAGTCACAAAAGTATCTAATTTATTGTTTCCACACTGCAGGGTTCATTGCAATGTACGCGACTCTGGCCAGCCGGGACGTTGACTGCTGTCTGATTCCTGAGTCACCTTTTTACCTTGAAGGCAAAGGAGGGCTTTACGAGTTCATTGCAAAACGGCTCAGAGAAAACGGCCACATGGTTATAGTGGTTGCTGAAGGTGCAGGACAAGATCTCGTTGCCGAGAGCATTGAACAGCAAGATGCTTCAGGGAACAAGCTCCTTAAAGATGTTGGGCTATGGATGAGTCTTAAAATCAAGGTAACTTCTAGCAAATAAGAAACCTTCAGTTCCATATTTCTTAACCTTTCTTCACTTCTGGCTTTTTATAAAAGGAACACTTTGCGAAGCAGAGGAAAATGGACATTACTCTGAAATACATTGGTACGTTTTGTCCTCCCAAACTTCATTTCAAGCTACTTAGATTCATGAAATATTAATTTGATTGATTCCATGTTTCAGATCCGACATACATGATAAGAGCTATTCCAGCTAACGCATCTGACAACGTCTATTCTACTCTCCTCGCCCAAAGTGCAGTCCATGGTGCAATGGCGGGCTATACCGGCTTCATCTCTGGTCTTGTTAATGGAAGACACACTTACATTCCCTTCAACGTAAGTTTCTCTTCGCCTAGATACCTCTCTATCTTATCCCATTGGATCATCAGCTCTCAAAAGTTTCAACCCTTTTTTTTTTAATTCTTGCAGCGAATAACGGAAAAACAGAACAAAGTTGTGATTACAGACAGAATGTGGGCGCGGATGCTGTCATCCACGAACCAGCCCAGCTTCATGAACCCTCCTAATGGAACCACCTAGGCGACAAGCTAATGCCAAAAAAACTGTTGGCAGAGTTTTATATCTTCATTTGTAATTTTGACTGCATTGAGATTGAATCATTTAGGTGACAAAAGTGTTTATTAATATCGTGGACGGTCGCGTTATGAAGGATTTTTTTGTTTGTTCTACATTGTCTTCCTTTTACAATGATCAGAATTTTAAATGAACAACAATATGGCTCGAGACTGCCAGGAACTGAAGAAGCGTTTGAACAGAGAGAATGAATAAAAAAACTGGTTCGTTTTCAACCTCTGTAGATTCCAGAAGGATCAGCGTTCTGCACAATCCATGGGTGCTCGAGAAGTTTGTGCAATGGCAGACGTTGTGCAGACTCCTTGACAAGCATCTATATGATATGAAGTTGTGAAATGTGTAAGATGTCAGATTCAGTCTTCAGTGACTACTACTTCCATAAAACGGAAAGTAATCTACAAACCTGGCTAATAAGATCCTTTGCAGATGGAGATACAATTGGTGAAGGAGGGAACTTGAGGTCCACCTGCACAATCCTGTTATAGATCATTTGTGTTAACAAGTACCAACAACAAGAAACAACATCCTGTAAATGTAGATTAGGAATGCAGATTCTGCACTATACCTTCTGTATGTGTCTGAGTGTTCAACGGCTTCAAAAGGAGGAACACCATAAAGAAACTCGTAACAGAGAATCCCTAGGCTCCAGATATCTACACTTGCATCATGTTCCACGCTTTCCACTGTAAGAAAAAAAGGAAGTCGTGAATACATTATCTTAGTAGGATTAACTATCAAGAGAAGAAGTCTTCAACTATACCCATCTCAGGAGGAAGGTAATCAAGCGTGCCACACATGGTCCTTCTCCGGTTAAAGGTGTGGACTGACCAACCAAAGTCTGCAATCTTGAGCTCACCCTGAAAGTAAAAGTCGATGAATATTATTATTATTTGGCTGGTTTCAGATCAAATGGAGAAATGTGGTAAAAACTTATCTAACCTGAGCACCAATTAACAGATTCTCTGGTTTGATATCTCTGTGTATCACATGCTTGCCATGGCAATAGATGAGAGCCCTCGCCAAAGATGCAACATACTATGACAGTAAACATATAAAAATGTCAGTTTTCTTCACTAACAAAAGTGTTGATAACAGTAGAGAAAAGAAGGAAAGGGAGACTAACAGTTGCAGCTCGTCTCTCGCTGAAGTACTTGCATTTCTGAAGCTCCTTGTAAAGCTCGCCTCTAGCAGCATACTCAAGTATCAAATAAACTCTTTTCTGCAACCATAAGACAACAAAGTCTGTTATGTTGAAAAGGATTGATTAGTATTGTCTGTCAAAACTGAAGAAACGAGCTATAGCTTTACCTGATCATAGAAATAACCATAGAGACGCAGTATATTGGGGTGGCGAAGATGAGACTGAATCTCAACTTCTCTTCTTAGCTGATGCTCAACTTGAGATTGTTGAAGCTGAGTCTTGAAAAGAACCTTTAGAGCGACAATGTGATTGCTCTGTTTTCACATATGTGTGAGATACTAAAGAGTGTTGAATTGTTGTACAGCAAAGGAATGGGAATGAATCAAAAAAAAAACTGACCCGCTTTTCTCGAGCAAGATAAACGTGACCAAATTTGCCTCTACCAAGAGCCTTTCCTATATCAAAATCACTCAGATTCCATCTCTTTTGTGCAGCATCTGAAGAAGCCTCCTGATGATAACAAAAGTCAATTTCACAAAAATTTCAAACCCTAATCTTGGGAATCTCGCTGAATTCAAAAGTCTAAACCCAAAGAAAATCAAAATCGAGGAAATAGGTTTTTCTTTTTACCCAGAAAAAGAATCAATCAACGCAACAATAATCCCCAGATCTCATCCTAAAACTCACAAGGGATTAAATAAAGCTCAAAACTTTGTCAATTATACGAAAGAATGAATCGTAAAGCGAAGCAATCGGGAAAAGATTGTTCCTTTTTTTTTACCTTCTCCTCCTGGTGTTGTTGTTGTGTCTCCGTAGCGATCGCCATGGAAGAGAGAGGGAGATGACAAGATTTGAGAAGATAGGAGCGGGGCTCAAAGCTTTTTTAAACAAACTTGAGACCGTTTTCAAATATTTATAAAAATATATTTTTCGCTACAACGGTCGAACTTGCCACTTGCCAGGGTGTCTGTGGACCCGATTTCCATTTTTTTTTTTTAAAGACAGTTTCCGGTTTTATCGGTTCATTTACTAACCACGTTCCCCTAAACCGACAACTACCTAGTGTTATAAAGATTTACATTACTAAGGTTTGTGGTCACTAATTTTTGTGTTGTGAATATATACTATATTATGCAAGAAAGTATTTGTGTACAAAATAATAATTTTTTTTTGTTTTTTTCCCAAACTTAATAACCAAATATATTTAATATATTATGCGTTTGATTGTAAAAAAATAATTTCAACTGATAATCAAATAATAAAAATAATATTAGATAAATTTAACAAAAAAAAAATAGTAAGTAAAATTATAGAGTTAGTTGAATAATCCAATTTTAGTTCATACAACTAGATACATAAATATATCTCCATATTCCACTAATTAGAAATAGTGTGAGATAACCGAGTTAGTATATAAGATAGAATGTTTAATAATAATAATAATAAAAAATGTTTAATAATCTGAGAGTATTGGTGACATCATTCTTTAGATTGGAGACAAATGTGAAAGTAGAGGGCTTAAATTATAATTGTAAAAAAATAAGAAGAACTTTATATTAAAATCATAAACTAAAACACCTCTTTTGCAAATTGTCCATTACATTACCGGAATTCACAGTGGGAAGAAGAGACTACGAAGAAACGAAACCGTCATCATATGACATGAGAATTTTAAAAACCCTAATGGCCATTACTAATCTCAGAAGATAGAAGAAGATTCGGCGCATAGAACTCTGCTGAGTAACTGAAAATACCCCCCAACCAAGTGACCTTTGACTCTCTATCAAGATGGTAATGATGATTTTGCCCAATTCTCAATTCGTGATTCCTTTTAAGCAATTAGGGTTTCGAATTTTGAATTTTTGTTCCTTTCTCCAGTTTTCGATTGCAGCGATCAATGATACGGAGTCCAAAGAGAAGTGGGAGCCTTTAGCTCCTAGCAAAGAAGCTCAGGTTTTGTTTTTTTATTTTTTATCTAGGGCGGCTTTTTGATTTCTCTCGCAACTTCAATTAGGTCTGCTAGAAAAAATAAAGTTGGAGTCTTTTTAGTTGATTTGAAACTTTTTTTTTTTTTTTTTTTTGGTTCTTGCCGTTGTCAGGAGTTTCATCTGTCACAAACATATCACGATGGTCTTCTAAAGCTGCAAGCTAAAGACTACGAAAAGGCTCGGGAGCTGCTTGAGTCTATCCTTAAGGATCCTATTATAGCTAACTCCAAAGTAAACTTGTTTGATTTGATTACTCTTTTTGAATAGTGTGAACTGTTTGTTATAAGCGAGCAAGTCGTTTCTTTGCAGGTGGAGACTATCGCAACCGACAATCATCTCCATCATCTCAGGTCAAGCTCCTTTTTTCTTTATATTCATCTAGTTACATTTGGATATATATGTCTAGTAATTGTAGTTTAAATATGTTTTGTTTATTAGTACTCTGGTCGCTTATAAATTAACTTTTCTGTATACCTCTTTTGCAGATTTTTGGCTTTGAAGAATCTTGCCACTGTATTTCTTGAGCTGGGTTCAAGTCATTACGAGGATGCTCTAAACTGTTATCTTCAAGCTATAGACATAGATGCAAAAGATTCTGTGTTGTGGAACCATCTTGGAACTCTATCATGCTCTATGGGATTGCTGAGTATTTCACGATGGGCATTTGAACAAGGACTTATCTGCAGCCCAAATAATTGTACGCGCTGTTCCTTCCTCTCTCAATAATATTTCACATTATTGAATCCTTAGTTGGTCTTATACCTTTTTCAGTAGATGTTGAATCTATGATTACTCTCTGTTCCTGGGTTTACGGACTGTTGCATGTATGCTTCACTCACCCTCCCCTGAATACTGAATGTGCTAATGTGCAGGGAACTGCATGGAGAAACTTCTAGAAGTTCTCATCGCCATAGGTGATGAAGTTTCCTGTCTTTCAGTTGCAAATCTGATTTTGAGGTCTTGGCCATCACATTCTCGTGCTTTGCATGTTAAACATTCTATTGAAGAAACAGATTCAGCACCTTTTGCGCCCAAGGGTATAGATAAGCTTGAACCTCAGCACGTTCGACTCAAATTTCTTGGTAAAAGAAAGGTGTCTGACAAGAATCAGGACAGGAATGCTGCTTCCAAGAAGTTGAAAAAAAGAGTGCAAGTTAAACTTCCTGAAGCGTCATGGGTGGCACTATTAGATACTCTACTTGGGATAGTGCATCCTCCGTGTGATACTGTGGGCATATCAGCGGACATACCAATCACCATTGAATTAGATCTTAGTACAGAAGCTGTAATGCAGGGTCCGGAAAAGAATAATCATTGTGTGGAACCAGATTCAAGTAATGTGTCTGTTAAGGATTGCAACATCGAAAGAGAAAGTGGTGGTCAGGTTAAAGAAAAAGAGCCTGCGTTTTCTGAAGAACACCCTCAAGAGAGGCGGAGTACTCGGCTTGAACGTCTTCGGAACCAGAAACCTGAGAAGGCAGAGCTAGAGTATGATAATAGCAAGGATCCTAGCAGTGACATCCTTCAGTATCTTGAGACGTTTGTCCTTGAAAGTGGATTCAGCAGAGTGTCTGTCGGTTCTCACTGCCTTGATAAACCTGATCCGATTTCTGAACACGCTGTCGTTTCTAATTTTGTGAAGGAAACTTCAGAAAATTATGGTGCTTATCATATGGGTCACTTGCTTTTAGAGTATATTGCAAGTAAATGTGAACATCTGTTGAGTCGTGATGCAGCCTTAAAACTTTTGGAGTTAGAAAAGCTCACTAGACACTGGGGCCTAGATCGGAAACGTGAATGTAGTCTTTTTCTCGCTGAGCTGTACTATGACCTCGAATCTAAAGGATCAGATATTCCTGAATCCCCATCATGTATGGTAGAAGTGACATACCATCTCTCTAAGATAATTGAATCCGTTTCCCTTGATCATGCCATCGAACCTACCCCTAATTCCTGGGAGAAAAGTTTTCCTGACTCATCTAAGAGTTGTCAAGGTGATCAGACTTCTAAGGAGGTGTTAGATTATAATAAAAGATCCTTCTGGGCTCGATATTTCTGGCTGAGTGCACGGTTATCAATATTGGAGGGTAAAAAATCTAAAGCTCTTGAAGAACTTTTCAGGTGTTTGTCATTGTTGGACAAGGAAGGTATTGGAGAATCTCCTGTCTTAATTCAACTGCCTCATTGCAGAAGAATTCGAGAGCTGAACATCAATAGAATCGTCCATGAAATAAATCTGCTTAAGATTGATGTCTTGCTAGAAAAGACCATACCTGAGATGATGGAGAAAGAATTATATTCCGAGTGTGTAAATTTACTTGCATCACTTTTATTTCCAGATAAAGACATCTGGACTGCATCCTCTTTGAAAATAGAAGAAGGGATCTCCTCTACCGAGTTATCAGCATTGGAAGTTTTAATAAAAGCATGCCAGAAGAGTAAGCCTATAGATGTAGAGGTTTATCTGAACTGTCATAGAAGAAAGTTGCAAGTACTCTTGGAATCAACTGGTACGGGGCAACCTGTTTTGACCTCATATACAAATTTGAGTGAGAATTGGAATCATTTGGTGGCAGAGGAAATCAAGGCAATTCTTCTTTGTATCACTCAAGTGAAGAACTTTCTTGACCAGTTAGATAACTCTGTAAGTCTGAAATTTGTTTTGGCATAGATGGTATGGTTCTAGAAGATATTTGAAAAGCTAATTATCTTGTTTGCTTGGGGTATCTGAGACTGATCATGCTAGCACAAGGGTATGCGAGAAATTATACGGTCACTAACTTTGTTTGAATCAGGAACTGCATTATCTGCTTGTTATTGCTTGATATGCTAATTAAAACTTGACAATCTCCAGGCTCTTGTACCGAAGACTACTTAAAGAGTATGATATATAAATAAAATTTGCATGTGTAGTTATTAGGCACTAATATGTACAAGAGATTAATATCAGTAAAGCTTTGTGGTTGTCCTAATACAAGAACTTTGTCACCGTATTGATGCGTATGTCTAATGTGCAGAATGACGTGGTTGCCCCAAGAGATTGTATAGCCGGTATACAATCTTTGCTTTTGACAGTCATGTCAAATACCGTGAGGCATTTTCTTTCTAAGAGATATTCAGATTCTCAAATTGCTGACGAGATTGAAGAAGAGCAGAAATCTTGCTTTCTCGATGCAGCTATTGGATTTTGTAAACTTCAACACCTTGATTCTACCATATCTACCAAATACCAAGTAAGTCATGGCTTTCTAGGAGAGTCCTTACTATCAGTCATGACACTAAAAGCTATTTCGGTCTGCTTCTTTATGATATTGGACTTTCTCAAATTTGTTCTTTCAGGTTGAGTTGATCATATGTCTCCATGATTTACTTGCTGAATATGGGCTCTGCTGCGCTGGTAAAAATTGTGCGGGGGAGGAAGGATCTTTTCTCAGATTTGCAATTAAGCATTTATTGGCTGTGGACATGAAAGTAAAATCCAGTATCAACTCCCCGGATGGCCTTGGACATGATTTGAAACTATGCAGAAATGAAATAAAATCATTTGTCGCAGATGTGCATGTTGAGAGAAACGAAAACACAAAAACCGATTTTAAGAAGGCTGATTCTGAAGGAAAGGTTATTGATAAGGAGAAAGAAGATCTTGAACAAGAAAACAAAAAGATTCCTGATCACACAGTAGAAGTTGCTGAAGAAGAAAAAGATGAACTTGAGTTGCTAATCAATAATGCTTTAGATCAATGCTTTTTCTGTCTGTATGGTCTAAATCTTAGAGTTGATGGTTCATACCAAGATGAGCTTGCTGCGCACGAAAACACTAGCCGGGGAGATTATCAGACCAAGGAACAATGTGTTGATGTTTTCCAGTACATACTACCGTATGCCAAGGCTTCTTCTGTGAGTGAAATTTCTTCAACTTGGTAGACCCATTTGCATATGTGTGTCATAAGTGCGTGCCAAACTTTATTTTCCTTATACTTGGTGCATATACACTGGAAGCTACCCAGTGTCAGCAGAAGTTGGTTGGTTCAAGTTTTTTTTTTCTGTTCAAGTAAAATATCCTGTTGCAGTTTACTAAAATAGCTATTCACTAGTACAACTAGGCTCACATGTCAACTGGTGTTTACCAAATAATGCATATAGATTTAAGGATGCATGAGCAACCGACATGGCACGCAGAAATTGGAATGTGTTGCAAGTTGTGTTCAGTAGATAAGTCATACGTGTTCGTGATTTATTCTCTGGTAGACTTATAGCATATCCTTCATTGATCTTCCTATTGTGACTCATGTAGCTAAAATCGCTTAATATCTGGGGTTTAACAAACAAGTTATAAGTATGCACTCCTCAACCGTAAGACAGAATGTGATGCTAGCAGTTCCCCAAACATAGTCTCTGGTAATCTTATTACTTATATCTATCTTTCTTGTCTCAGAGAACTGCACTAGTTAAACTCCGGAGAGTCTTGAGAGCAATTAAAAAGCACTTTTCACAACCACCAGATGATCTCCTAGTTGGCAATGTGATAGATACATTCTTAGATGACCCTGATTTATGTGAAGACAAACTCTCATACGAGGCTGGTTCTGAAGGTTTCCTTGAAACGATAACTAAAGTTGTAATTCACAGCAAAACTCTCAGCGAGTACAAGGTGTCACTGCTCCACAGGTATAACCAATCATTTTTTGTATGAGTTCCTCTTCCCAAAGATAACGTCCATAGTCTGACATCGTTTCAGTTGACTCTTGCATTATAATATATTGCTGAGCAGAGATGGCCATGTAAGATGATCCGAATGTTATGTGTATTCTCTAGATCTTATTTTGTCTAGAAAGCTTCACATGTTTGATTTTAGTGACAAGCTGAAGCGGAATGGATAACTTTCCTAGAATCTTTTTTTGTTCTCGTTAAAAATAGTGATCCTCTTTAAGAGAAATTTTGGTCACTGACAAATAAGAAATATTGAATCTTAGATGTTTATAATGTTGGAATACATAAGGGTGTTGTTTTAACTTTCTTGCAGTTCCGACCCCTATTTGGATGTCTACCGCAATTTATATTATTTCTTGGCTCAGTCTGAGGAAGTTAGTGCTAGTGATAAATGGCCCGGCTTTGTTCTCACGAAGGAAGGAGAAGAATTTGTACAGCAGAATGCAAATCTGTTCAAATATGATCTGCTCTATAATCCTCTGCGCTTTGAGAGTTGGGAAAAGCTTGGCAATATTTACGATGAGGCAAGTTCTTTCATTCGTTGTTGGTACTGTATTTCTATTTCAACTTGTAGAATGTTTTGAATTGTATCTTTAAATATCAGTTATGAAATGTTCCTTTTTCGTTAGGTAGCTTTTAGAGGAGTTATAACCCCAGAATAAGAGAGGGTGGCTATTTGTCTTTCATTGATGGGTCTCCACTCATGTATTGATAATTTCTTAATTAACCATTTGGTTTTTCACCTATATCAGGAAGTAGATTTGTTGCTAAATGATGGGAGTAAGCACATAAATGTCGTAGGATGGAGGAAGAATGCTGCTCTTTCGCAAAGAGTTGAAACAAGCAGAAGAAGAAGCAGACGTTGCCTGCTAATGAGTTTGGCGTTGGCAAATTCACCAGAACAACAGGTTTCATTTTCCACCTTCATTCATGCTTAATTACTTAGTGGATAGCATATAGTTAGATGTTGCTGCTACTTTTTCTTCCCCTATCTATCTTTTTCCTAAAACCTTTTACTCATATTTCTAATGTTAGTATGGTTAACTTGAATTCAATACCTACCATATTTCTGGGTGTAGCTTTAGTAGTCTTTACCAAAATGTGAATTTGCATTAAACCTAAAAATACTTTGCTATGTAGAAAGTACAAGTTGAAGCTTGTTTATATACCTCTTTGTGATGCAAAAATGAGCATAAGTTGCAGGAAGTACTTGTACAGCTTTGATTTTGATGGAGGAATGTTTTTTTAAAGAGTTATCAGTTTTATTTTTGCAGTATGTTATAATATCATGTTGCTGTTATTGATGATGTTTAAGTGTGATCCTCTATTGTAGTCTGAGATACATGAGCTATTGGCGCTGGTATACTATGACAGCCTTCAGAGTGTTGTGCCGTCTTATGATCAGCGGTCCGTGCTACCTTCGAAGGATGCAACGTGGACGAAATTTTGTGAGAACTCAATGAAGCATTTCAAGAAAGCCTTTGCACATAGGTATAACTTAGTGTACTGTGTATTCATAGTTTCTTCATTTTGGTATATTACTTAAGATGCTGATTAATTATTTTTCTTAACCCATCCTGTACAGACAAGATTGGTCACATGCATTCTACATGGGAAAACTCAGTGAGAAGCTTGGGCACCCGTATGAAATTTCGTTATCCTATTATGAGCAAGCCATGACATTGAATCCGTCTGCAGTAGATCCTGTGTATAGAATGCATGCTTCTCGTTTGAAGCTTCTAAATGCTTGTGGGAAACAGAACCTAGAGGCCTTAAAGGTTTGTTGTTGTCAACGCTACTGTTTTTCTCTCTTTCTGATCTGCAACCAGCATTACAATCGTCGTTTGTTCAATTTGTAACAACAGCATCATGGTTTTAGAAGAAAAATCATGCTTAAATCCAATCTCAGCTTAAGCAGTCTACTATTGATTTACTTTTCTGCTTTGAGGTCCTGAATGGACTGTTTGATTTCCTATTGACCTTTCAGGTCCTCGTCTCATATTGCTTTGATGAATCTATAAAGGATACTGCTATGGCAATCATTGGTACAACGACTTTTGGATCCTCTCGTCCACTTGAAGAAGGTCAAGATGGCAATTTGGAGGCAAGTTATGCTAAAATTGGAGAGGGATCAATTCAGATGGAAGGGGTATGGCATATGCTCTACAACGACAGCCTTTCTGCACTGGGAACCTGTGTAGAAGGAGATCTGAAACATTTTCATAAGGCGAGATACATGCTTGCCCAAGGGTTGTATAAAAGGGGTGGGAGCAGTGATTTGCAAAGAGCAAAAGAAGAACTTTCTTTTTGTTTCAAATCATCGCGGTCAAGTTTTACAATCAATATGTGGGAGATTGATGGCATGGTTAAAAAGGGAAGGTACAAACACATTCTCACTCGCCCTGAAATTTTTNTTATATACCTCTTTGTGATGCAAAAATGAGCATAAGTTGCAGGAAGTACTTGTACAGCTTTGATTTTGATGGAGGAATGTTTTTTTAAAGAGTTATCAGTTTTATTTTTGCAGTATGTTATAATATCATGTTGCTGTTATTGATGATGTTTAAGTGTGATCCTCTATTGTAGTCTGAGATACATGAGCTATTGGCGCTGGTATACTATGACAGCCTTCAGAGTGTTGTGCCGTCTTATGATCAGCGGTCCGTGCTACCTTCGAAGGATGCAACGTGGACGAAATTTTGTGAGAACTCAATGAAGCATTTCAAGAAAGCCTTTGCACATAGGTATAACTTAGTGTACTGTGTATTCATAGTTTCTTCATTTTGGTATATTACTTAAGATGCTGATTAATTATTTTTCTTAACCCATCCTGTACAGACAAGATTGGTCACATGCATTCTACATGGGAAAACTCAGTGAGAAGCTTGGGCACCCGTATGAAATTTCGTTATCCTATTATGAGCAAGCCATGACATTGAATCCGTCTGCAGTAGATCCTGTGTATAGAATGCATGCTTCTCGTTTGAAGCTTCTAAATGCTTGTGGGAAACAGAACCTAGAGGCCTTAAAGGTTTGTTGTTGTCAACGCTACTGTTTTTCTCTCTTTCTGATCTGCAACCAGCATTACAATCGTCGTTTGTTCAATTTGTAACAACAGCATCATGGTTTTAGAAGAAAAATCATGCTTAAATCCAATCTCAGCTTAAGCAGTCTACTATTGATTTACTTTTCTGCTTTGAGGTCCTGAATGGACTGTTTGATTTCCTATTGACCTTTCAGGTCCTCGTCTCATATTGCTTTGATGAATCTATAAAGGATACTGCTATGGCAATCATTGGTACAACGACTTTTGGATCCTCTCGTCCACTTGAAGAAGGTCAAGATGGCAATTTGGAGGCAAGTTATGCTAAAATTGGAGAGGGATCAATTCAGATGGAAGGGGTATGGCATATGCTCTACAACGACAGCCTTTCTGCACTGGGAACCTGTGTAGAAGGAGATCTGAAACATTTTCATAAGGCGAGATACATGCTTGCCCAAGGGTTGTATAAAAGGGGTGGGAGCAGTGATTTGCAAAGAGCAAAAGAAGAACTTTCTTTTTGTTTCAAATCATCGCGGTCAAGTTTTACAATCAATATGTGGGAGATTGATGGCATGGTTAAAAAGGGAAGGTACAAACACATTCTTACTCGCCCTGAAATTTTTGAGTTAAGCTTCACAGATATGATTATGTGATTGTTTCATATATTTGATTCTTCTTTTTCTGTTTAGGCGGAAAACTCCAGGTTTGGCTGGGAACAAGAAGGTTCTTGAAGTTAACCTGCCAGAAAGTTCACGGAAATTCATTACTTGTATCCGCAAATACTTACTGTTCTATTTGAGACTATTGGAGGAAACTGGAGACGTCAACACACTAGAACGAGCCTTTAATTCTCTTCGATCAGATAAAAGGGTAAGGAATCGACATTTCTATGAAAGTCTTTTTTGGTACCCTAGGGTAGTCGTTTTCTGATACATGATACAGTGTTGATGATCCAAGAGTTTGTCAAAGCATGTGCACTGGATTGTTGCATGCTGAAAGCTTGACTTGGTAGATTTTAGTTATTTACGTGCTATGTCCTAATCAAGTTGTCATAATTTTGAACGCAGTTTGCTCTATGCGTTGAAGACCTAGTGCCAGTTGCAATAGGAAGATACATAAATGCACTGGTTGCCTCGATGAGTCAGGTTGAGTCTGGAGGAGCGAAAATCAATCCTGATAGTCAGCTAGAGAAAATATTTTCCCTTTTTATAGAACAAGGAAGCATATGGCCAGACATACGCAATTTCCCTGAAACAAAAGATCCAGAAACCTCAGAGAGGATCTTACACAGGTAAAATCCATTTTGCATGGGCAAATGAATATATGTCATCCACTATCCGACATTGATTTTTCCTTTTGCAGATTTCTACACCAATACATCGTATCTCTTGAACTAGACAACAAGGTTGAGACCCTGGAAACCATAAATGAAAAGATTAGAAAGCGTTTCAAGAATCCAAAGTTGTCTAATAGCTTTTCAGCTAAAGTTGGCAGACATGCTTCTCTTGCTTGGTGTCGAGCTCTGATAATAAGCTTGGCATCAATAACCCCATTGCAGCAGGTATCCTCAGCGGAAAGTCAAGCGATAAATCCATCATCATCATCATCATCTGATTATCTGGAAAACAGACGGGTGCTTTGTGTTGATCTCCAGTCAGGATTCTGGAATTCTTCATTCGAGAATCCCTCAGAATCCCAAATGCTTGAGGCAAAATGGGGACCTGTTCTGTCCAAGATCAAGAACGTACTCATTGCGAATAAAGCCTCGGAGGAGAATCTGGAGATAGCTAATTCTTTGCTTAAAAGTTGTTACAGTTACTTCCGAGAAACTGCGTCAGTGACACTTCCTTCTGAAATAAACCTCTATTTCGCACTGCCTCGGCTAGTGACAGCGGGGAAACTTCTTCCAGGCACCGAAGGAGTTGAAGTCATTGATGTAAGCATCCCACGGAAGCTTCTTTTGTGGGCTTACACGCTGTTTCATGGACATTGTGGAAGCATCTCTCAGGTCGTGAAACATATGGAAGAAAATACCAAGGTACGGAATACCATTCTGCTCATTATTTTAGTCTTGGACCTGCAAAGAATCGTGTTATTTATGAAACCTACTCCCCTAGGTTACGATTTCTGGACTACAAGTCTACAACAGTCATATTGATTTACAAACTCGTTTTTTTTTAGAATTGTTGCTAGATACTGAAGTTTTCTAAAATTCAGTTCATTATAAAACTCTTTATATATTTGCAGCCAAAAATGAAGAGAGGAGCGACAACTTCATCAGTGGTTCCTTCAGTTCAATCAGGTTTAGCTAAAGTTGATTTATTTTTGACGTTTGTATCCTCTAGTTCCTTCTCGTTGATTTTGTCAAAGAGAGAGTCCTTTCGATTTTATCTCTTTTACTCTTCAAACCAACTATCTATTTGCTAATGGATAGGTGGAAACAATGAACCAGAAGCAGCTCCTAAACATGTGCAGGTGATGGTATCAGATTCACTGGGTGGGGATAGTTGTGGCTCCACATCTGCACCAATGTAACAATGTTTTATCTGCAGAGAAGAGAAGTGGCTGAGATTTGTCATCATTGTGTTGTAACTTGTTGTGAGCAAGGAAAATTGAAAACTGAGCAAATTGTCATATATTGTGTATCCATTGGTTGGATGTATTAATTTATAGTAAAATGATGTAAATAACAACCGAATTGCAATTTTATTTAGTCTATCCACCACAATTCGTTTTTTCTATTTGGTTTCGTATATTACATATGATTCTTTTATTAAAAAAATATATAACACAAGCTGACCACAACTTACAAAACCTGCACATGTATAATATAGTTATTATACAAGTTTGTATAAACAAATATCCATATATGAGATGAAAAAAAAATAACATAAGGCACAACAACAATTTAAAAAACCTGCACATGTATAATATAGTAATTATACAAATTTCTATGAATAAATATTACACATCTTTGTGTTTTGTATAGTGAAAGTATCTTTGTTGAGATTGTAGTGATCAATGTTTGGGGATCCAGCAACCATGTAAGCCATAAGGAAGACCATAAGGAAACTGGGCTCTTGCTATTTCTTCAAAGGAGCTTCCATCAAGTAATATCGCATAGCTTCCTCCATTTTCTTCACTTACTATCGATATCACCACTCCTTTCATAACGCAAAACGAGTATTAAACACAATATATATCGAAAAAACGAAATCTATGCGTTTTGAACTAACCATCATCTTCTTGAGATGCGCCTGGACGAGGCACAAAGAATGGCTCAGATGGTATAATGCCGTGTTCATGCCAGATCTTCACATTCTTCTCCATAATATCAACCTGTCTCATACAATTATACAAAACGTTAGCTAATTGCTCTATATATGTAGACTTTGAATGCTGACTACCTGAATGAAGATTCTTTTATAGAACATGATTAGCAATGTGTTTCAAAAAAAAAGAAAAAAATATATAACATGATCAGCATCACACAAATCCCACTAACACTATATAAAACTAAAATAATATAGGGAACAACTTGTTTAGCTAAATACTCTATAGTCTGTATAAGTTATACCTTGGAGAGAGCATTAGGGAAGTTGCAAGGTCGTTTAGCACCACACGCATAAACGTAACGATATTTTAGACCCAAATACAAAGGGTTGATGCTGCACATATCCATCGCCCTTCCATGCTTCTCTGCCTCCACTGCCGTCTCCAGCTTCCCATACTTGCTTCCATCCAACGGTATCCTGAATCTCCCAATCCTAACACATATATTTATGTTAAGTATGCATACGATTACATTAGTATATCCAGCTATAATCAAAAGTAAAAATATAGGTATGGTAATTTTGAAAAAAGCTGAAGCATAAATATACCTAGCATCGGGTAAAACGTCGTCACCATGTGAGGAACGTAATGTGTGGAGGCGGAGCATATCAAGTATCCGCGTATCTGCGTTGTGTTCGCAACAATCTGCAATGATGACCGTCGCTTTTCCTTCTCCATTTTCATCTTCTTCGTATGCGTTTATGAAGTGAAACGTTACGTACGCAGGGACCTCCACGCTTGCCACCTATAGGTCACGAATGAATATCATATTCATAATGTGCTTTAGTTTCATGTAGACTCTATAAGAGCACTCCTAATGGAGGATTTTACTCTTGAGTTTCCTAAAAATATACAATTATATGTATATACTAATACTAATATTAGTATTTTATTATGAAGTTATTAACTTTACGAAAAATCTAAAGTTTCTTAAAACTAATTATTTAAGAAACTTTGAGTTGAGTTTCTCGTACAATTAATAATTTCATAATAAAATACTAATATTAATAGAGAAATTCCCTTAGATAGTTCATTTTAGTTTGTTTGTCACAAAAATAGCTTTTAAGGAAGAAAATGACCAAAATGTTTTTTTAGAAGCTAAAAATTCATTTATATGCATTTATATCCTTAGGGTTAACTAATTTGGACTTTAGGATTTAGAGTTAAGGGATGGGTTTGGGGTTATGGTTTCAAATTTCAAAAAAAAAATAAAAAAAAAATCAAAATTTCAAAAAAAATGTCTATTTTGGTCATTTTATTTTTTGAGAGCTATTTTTGTGACAAAAACTTAAAAAAAACTATTTAAGAGAATTGCCCATATTAATATATACGTATATATTTATATATTTTTTTAGGAAATCCAAGAGTAAAATCTTCATTAGGGTTACTCTAACACATGTAAAACCTAAGAGCATGATTAATGGAGATTTCTTAAGGAGAGTCTCTTAGCGGGATTTAAGAGACGGTCTCTTAAATCCCGCTAAGAGACTCTCCCTAAGAAACCTCCATTAATCATGCTCTAAAAGATTTATAGTCTACGAAAAAGTGATCGTTGAAAATTGGCTTAGTTAAAAAAAAAAGGCTTAGTAATAATATAGAACAACACTTTTTCAAATAGAAATATATATCTACAGAACGACACTGCATTAACTTAATACACACATTAGATTTTTCCTATTCTCGTAACTAATTATATATGCACATATGTTTAGGAGATCAAGCAGCAGTACATGTCACATAACTACCACCTTCGTTATCTAAGTACAAATAATATAGGATTAAGAAAACATGAACATTATCTCTTTGACTGAACTTAAATAAATATGTACTGTAACCAACAAATCCAAAACTGAATTAAATTTAAGTAAGAAGTCAATCCATTGACTTTATTAAAACGTTCACTTACAATTTCTCCGGTGAGTTTGGACATGACATGAACAAAAGCTCCGTCGTTAGGACACCACTCAAACTTGTAAAGTGGTGTCGGCTCAGCTCTAAGTAGATTCCTCACCGAATACCTCAGGGGCATTTCCGGAATCAAAACATAATTTTCCGTCACAGCAAACGAGTGAACCCAGCCGGGTCCCCACGACCCGGACCGACACTTAACCCGGCCCACAACCTTCCTTTTATTCGACCCTGCCTCCATCCTCACGACCCGGTAACCAGGCTTAACAAGATCCGGTATCAACGTCCACATCTCCGTCTCCGTCACGATGGGATGCGCCGAGTGGATCATGTGATCACACAACACGTCGTCGTATTCGAACTTCCCTATAGTCTCTAACGTATCATGGTCGATAAGAATCGATCCTTTTTGAGTCTCCGTGAGACATAAGACACGTCCGTCACCGAGACGGATCACTCCAGTGTTGGCGTTGTCCGTTAAAGACTCGCCGGAGAAAAGTTTGACGATCTCTCCGATGCCGGAGAAAGGGTTGCTTCTCGACGGTTTTGGAGTCTCGGAGAATTCGCGGTAACAGAGCTTCTTGTGTTTCTTGGCGGCTTTGTAGGCGTCGGATTCAAGGAGACGGTGGCCGGAGAATATACGACCGTCGTTGAATTCGAGCTTGACGAGTGTGGAGTAACCGTCGAAGAGATGTCGGAAGTCGTGGTCTCCGATGTTCCATAGTCCCGGTCCGTTTCTTAGATACGTACCATTCTGCATGTTACCTTATAATCATTAATTGTCTCATTTTTACCATATTCTTTAGGGAAAAATGTTTAATCGTTTATTACATTGGAGTTTTGTTTTGGTAAAACTGTTGTCTGAGATATTAAAAACTAAAAATGAAAAGTATGTGAACGCTTTATGTTACTACTCAGATGAAATATATACAAAAAGTCGACATTAATTCAATTGTGTATAAACAGAGCATATACTATAAGAACATGATTATTGCGGGGTTTTTAGGGTGAGTTTTTAACGTAAGAGAAGAACGTCTTTTAATTTTAACTAAAAAAAGTTAAGAGACAATTTTTATATATCTTATTTAAAAATTGTCTCTTAACTTTTTTCTTAGTTAAAGTTAAAACACGGTTCGTTAAAAACTTTACCCTAAGAATCCCACAATAATCATGCTTTAAGGTTTTAGTAACACGTTAATGTACTTGTTGGTGTCTAACTTGGAACATGACTGAATGTACGCTGTTTTTGAATTGCAATGGTGAAGAGTATCACTCGTAGACGTGTGCCTAACATGCCTTAGCACCGTAATATATCTATGTAAACATATTGATTAACCTACTCCTTTAGCCTTTTTTTTGTAATGAAATCATGTATAAGAATATAAATAAATTTACATGCAATGATATAGAAGTAAAAAATGGTTTTGTCTTGTAATATATACAGATGCATGTGCCAGTGTGAGTGTGTCTTGTGTGCACGATACATATTTGTATGAAATTCCACAAGAATATAGCTAAAATATATTTGGAAGATATAATAAAGGATAAAAAAGACAAACCAGCCAAGTGGGGATCTTTCCTTGGACAGTAAGCTCACCCTCCCACTTCTCTTGTTGTACACTTGTCCACGCAACATGACACCGTCTCTCCTCTTCCACCGTCTCTTTCTCCGGTACCGGCGACGCTGAATTGATTAGAGCTGCAGATATTGCCCGGCGGGAGAAAAGTGGGTGAGAGATCTGGAGTTTTGTTTTACTTTGTTGGTTAATGTCGATGGCTTTGTCGGAACAAAGAGTAGTGATTCTAGTTGAGGACAAAACATGATGATAACTCATCATTGCTTTGGTTGTGATCAACGAAGCCATCCTGGCAGAAGGTGGGTTTATATATAAATAAATAGTTAAAGTGGATCTGAATGTATTGAAAAGAGGGCACAGAGAGGAATTCAAGAAAGGAAATGAAGTGTTAGTGATGTTTGGTGCAACACATATGAAGTATTTATAGGGCCTCGCTTAAGGGATCTTACTATAAATAATGCATGTTTATTCAAGTAGGTATATTATTAATTTTTATGAATAGGCGTAATTTGGTTAAACACTGAATTATATTAACCCTCAATCGAGTGGAAATCGGAAACCGTCCATATAGGGCTTTCTTAGCTAAATTGGCCGCCATACAAAATATATTGAAAAGAGTCAAATTGAAAATAATATTTTTAATAAATAAAAAAGCTCAGGAAATTAGCTTCACCTAAAGAGATAGCTTTAGACACTAAAAACAGACTAGTGAACAAAAAAAAGAGACACTAATAAAAACAGACTTGAAGGAGATCTTCTTGCTCGCGCAGTTGACGTTTCTGCCATAGCTTCCCAAAAGAAAACACACTTTACAAAAAACATTTGTATCTAGATCTTAGATCACATTCAATATATTTTGCTATTTTTTTTAATATAGATAAAGTTTAGTCTAATGTATTTCTCTAAAATATCATTCCTTTAAATGTTTATAATAAAATACTGATTAACTAATCTGTCTAGACGTGAAGCATCAACGTTCCACTACTACAGTACTACGAGAGACATTCGCTTAAATTAGGTAGGTGGGATCGTTGAGTAAGTTTAACACTAACGTTGAAAACATTCCAAGTGTGAATGAAAATACTTTGGCACTAACAAAATTAAATAAACCTGTAAATGTGAAATTCTTTTTTTTTTGTCAACTTATATATATGAGTATAAGAAATATATATATATGAGTATATCTTCCCGTTAGATGCGTGAATGTGTGGTTTAGGGTAAATCAACTTGTGTTAGTTTGTACGTTTATACTGTTTTATAGGGGCCATGGAAAGTGGGTTTATTCAAACGTTTTGGGAATTCGTATGAGTATGATTAATTTCTGAAATTAACGCATAAAGATAATCAATCAACTAAAGAAAGAACTATATTACACCATGCTTTTTTTAAAATAAAAAATCTTTTAGATAGTCATTTTTACTTTATTTTCACAAAAATAGCTTTGAAAATGACTAAAATAGTTTTTACTAAAGGGTAAAATATGTATTTATATTCTTAGGATTAATTAATCTAGACTTAAGTTTTAGATTTAAGGGATGGATTTTGGGGATGAAGTTTCAAATTTTAAAAAATAAAAAATAAATAAATTTTAAAATAAAATGATTATTTTGGTCATTTTATTTTTTGAGTGCTATTTTGTGATAATTTTTTTTTAAAAAAAATTATCTGAGAGAATTGACTTTTTTTGCTACGAATATTACACCATTTTTTATATCTGAGAGAATTGACTTTTTTTGCTACGAATATTACACCATTTTTTAATATTACACCATTTTTAGCCAAAAAAAATATTACACCAGGAATCTGTTATGTAAATAAGATCCAGATTCATTAGCCAAATCAGTAGATTGTTATATGTCATGATCATTTGTTCTATCATTTATGTTTTTAAGTTTGGTGGTATGTATCAATATAGTTTCTGATAGTGTAAGTTTCTAATTGACATGTATGAAAATATATAATTTGTGTTATCACCATCATATATTTTCGTGTTAACATAATATAAAACATAGATAAACTCTGATAACTAAACATGTACTTCCATATCAACATTATGCCACATGAATTTTGCAAAAAATAATAACCCTCTACCATGCATGTTTTATTGAATTTCTATAATACCTTTGATTGATAGCATTTTTCAAAATAGTAGTATAAACTCACACTTGTTCTCACGCAATCGATAAAAATGATGATAAAAGTTCTTATTTATATATAATGGTACTATCATGATTGTTCAGCATATCTGATTAAGTGTGTCATCAAAAAGAAAAAAGAAATATAAATTTCGTTTTGGTCGCTAGCTATATATAATTCTGCTTTATATAACTTGTTTTGAGAACATGGCCCTCTATTATTCCTAGTCCATATACCCAATTGGGAAAATGGAAAGTATTCAATTTTATCATATATATTACCATATTCGAAATTTTATATTATATACTAGTACAAAGCCCCATGACAACTACTAAGAGATTCCTTATAAAATAAAACTGCAATTTGGGTCCATATGTTTGCCACATCTGTTTGTCACATCTGTTATGTGTCTCTAGTCTTAAGAATAATCACTTCTTTTAATCATTATCGGTTATCTCATTCCTCTTCATTAAAATGCTAGTGAATAAAATCACTCTATTTATATTGATTTTCTAGGTTAAAATATGTTCATATGAAATGTCAACTCAGCACCTTAGAGCATTAGCATTGATCATAGCTCTACCGTAATCTCTTCCATATATAATAATGATATATGGTTATATTGTAACTAAATTTAATCTATAAAAATTAGATTAAATATTAAAGTGATACTTTTTACTAAAAGCTCTTAAATTTGATACAGCAGCTCTATGTAGAAAGCATTTCTAGTCAATTTTCTTAACTTTTTCTTCTCTCTCATATTATTTGTATTTGTTTTATTATTTAACTGTGTAAAGCTTCTTTGAGAGCACATTGGTTGTGGATGCCCTTATGCGGTGTTACTAGTTTTCTTTCTTTCACCTAAATATAAATCTGTAAACAGAGTGACTACTCAATTTTATTTTTTATTATAAAAAGCTGCTATTTAGGTTGCAGTTCGCAAATGATAGCAGAAGATACGATCCAAGTCCCAATACAACACTGAATAAGAAACTTTAAAATTAAACTTTGACTAATCAATCTGGCACAGACAAAGATGCAGTTAGATCAATCTATACTCGTGGCTCTACTTATTAAACATTATGAGTCACCCTTTGTGGACTTTTTTTTAGACCCATGGTACCAAGTTAATCGAATCAATTTTTCCATAGATATTCATGTCAAGCATCTTTAAAAAATAATTTTAAATATGAAAATTTTTGCTTTCTAAAAAGAAATTTCAAAACTTCAAATTTAAAATTTTTAGTTGTGAAACTTCAAATATAAAGTGTTACTATTATAAACTTTAAATTTGAAGTTTTATATTTTTATTTGCATTTTGATTCTTACATATTTTGTATTTTATCTTTTTAATTCTTAAAAAAATTATATCTCATATATATTTTAAATGTGCTTTATAAATTTTAATTTTACACACAGAAAATTAAATAAAAACTTTAAATAAGATTTAAAATATTTTAAAATAAGATTTAGACAACAACAATATTACAAAAAAGTAACAAATTGATCATAAAAGTATTACTAAAATAGTTTTATAGAATAATGTTGTATTTTACTTGCAATTTAATATCTGACTATGTATCTCCATGTAAAAAGTTATATTTTTAATGTAATGTTTTATTAATTAATTACTATAATATTTTTACATATATTAATTATGATAAATATAATGATTATGTATAAAATAGAAATACTTTTAAAATCAAGTTTGAAATTTTGATTTTGGAGAAAATTAACTTTAAATTTGAAGATGCTTTAAATAATAAAAAAGGAAACTCATATTTTCTTTTAGTGTATACATAGGGTCCGATGCTTCCTTTAATAACTGAAAACAAAAAAAAAAGCATTTGAAATACAAAATTTGCCGATGAGGCACTAAACCCTAAAAATGCCATCACTAAAGCGTCATGGTGCATGAGATGAGTTGCATTTTAGAACTCGTTGTTTTATATGCAACGCCCTTTTTTATTGCGTAATGTCCCTTCATGCCCCAATTTATTCCTACAATGTAATTAACCAAGAGTACCAAATAATGTTATTTAATTGATTTTGGTCAGTTGTGTGGCGGACAAAATCAGGTTTCCCCACAAACAAAGCTCCATATTTATTTTTTAATACATACTTATTGCCTTCTTTATCAAGTTATTCCATGAGTGATGAATGTTGTTGGGTCAACGATGCTTAATATTTTATACAGATTTGTATAGTGCCATTTGTCATCGTGCATAGTATTTTGGTCTTTGTGAAATTAACAAATTAGACATAACTATAGTTCGTATCTCTGCTTGAAAGACAATAATCTAGCGTTGAAAACTAAACAGTGTATTTGACCAAAAAAGTCTAGCAATGTTTATTATATTCGTGATTACCACTTTGATTAATACATAGAAATATATGATATATCATGCATAAATTCATTCGATGGGAAGGTGGAGGACTAAGTGTCCCTTTGAATAGCAATGTTTTTGTAAAAAAAAATTGGACATAACAATTCGTTTTGCTGTACAGATCGTTAACAAACTCATTTACAATTGTTCTACATATAATGAAGATGCGACTTTATTAGTGGTCATAATTATTTTTTGTTAGTTTTACCAAATTTGTCGATATGTGAAATTAAAACAGTAAAAAGTAAAAAACACAACACAGACATTACCAGCTAGGGATTCTCTTTATTCACTCTATTTATATTACTAATTATGTTTCAATATAAGTATTATTTGACATTTTTCACATAAATTAAAAAATATTAAAATGTAATTGTTAGTAAGTATATCTATTTGATCAATAATATTTAGGATAAATAAAATTATTTATAAAATCAATATAATTTGTAATTAATTTTAAACTAAAAATATAATTTGTATTAGAATTGTAGAGTGATATTTTTGTATAATAAAAAATGCTAGAATGATAATTATTATAAAACTTCTAAGGAAGTACTCCTATATCTTAATCATAAATGGAAAACAGGTTAGTTGTACATTTTCTAAAATTGTGTGCAAGGTGAATGTCTTAGGAACTTAGATCATGATTAACTCCAGGTTCTTAGCGTAATTTAAGAACCGGTTCTTAACTTTAACAAAGAAAAAGTTAAAAACTGATTCTTAAATAAGACATTTAAAAACTGGTTCTTAATTTTTTCTTTTTTAAAATTAAAAATCAATTCTTAAATTATGCTAAGAACCTTAAGAACGCGGGGTTAATCATGATGTTATATCTTGACGTTTTTCATTTATCGTTCGAGTGGCTCCAATAAATGGTTCAACTTGTGTACGCGTTAGGGCTAATTTATTGCAGATATTACCTGAATTAATTAATTTCCCATAATTTTTCATTGGTCAGCTCTCTTTTCGAGATTGCATGTAAGAAGAAACGAAAGTAAACTGAAACCAATTAAAGAAAATAAGTTCTGAGGACCCGTTTAATAAAGCACGAGATAAAATGAAAGCTCACGTAAGAAGTCAAAGGCGGTAAGCACAGCCCATATATATTTCTGATTTTTTTACAATTTAATCAGATAGGAATCTAAACATCGGGGCCCTGACGCAGCTGACTTCTTAATACCGTAAGCTTGGCCCATATTCGCATCTAAGAAAGCTCATATTATTGTTTTACTTCTTCGATATAGTTTCTAATTTTTACAAATTAGGTGAAGGATTTGGATTCAGTGGGCTTAAACACCCTACTAGGCCATAAGGCTCATAACTTTAACAATTAGTTACAGTGTTACTATTTGGGCTTGTTGTCCGATCATAATATAGTGTAAAGAACTTTAAAGATTTCTCAGTTGAATGGTACATAAAATAGGGAAAATGATATTGAGAAGCACCAATTGAAACAACGTGAACAGAAGTGTGAATCTAATGTTGTCTACAAAGCACTTAAAGCAGCATTATCGGGTGGTTTTCAAAATGAGGTTTTAATTTTTTTTTTACTTTTGTCCGAATTTTTTAAAAAAAATAATAAGGAACCAATTGCGGGCCTCCACGTGTCAGTGGGATCTGCGAACAGTACAAAAACTCACCCATAAACGTTTCTTATTTGGTGACTTTGGACACCTTCTTTTCTTGGTTCTCTCATTTTTGTGGACCCCTCTTTCTAAAAACCCTCTAAGACCAACCCGATAATTGTGCTCTTAGGGTACTATCACAAGAACATCATAACCAAATAGAAATGAAAATAAATAAATGTTCATTCCAAATTTAGTGAAAACAATTTTATTTTATAATGTTCTAAGAAAACAGAAAACTACACGCAGTCATGTGCTAAACTAAATTATATGATAACCCAAAATAAATAATAATAATAATAATAATAATAACACCGATACAACAATTTAAATATGAAAAAAATAATTATTGTTAAGATTTCGCTGTCAACGAATATAAACACAAAGTACATGGAAATTTACTAGAAAAGTAATCAAAAGCCAAATGCAATAATTCATGTGACCATAGAAAAATTAGATTGTCGCATAAAAGATGAATTTTGATTTAGCTCGTCGCCTAACCCATGCTGACGATCATACATATGCAATAATTCATGCAAGATACAATGCAGCATTTATGAATTTTGATGAAGAAAGAGTTATTGATCCAACCAAATAACTGGAAGAAATATGAAAAGAGGTTCCCATTTAAATTACACCAATGTAAAAGGTCCTTTTTCTTTTGATTTCCTAACATCAAGAGTCAAGGGTCCGACTAATACTAAGAAAAGTTTACTTTGCATAATCAACAATATCTTTTAGAAAACAAAAGTCTTAAATGCACACTTAAAATGCTTCCTATAGCTACTAAGACGGTGTGTATTTAAGCTCCTATCTTGTTTAGTGCTATCATCGGCCAATGATGCGACCTTACTTTTCTAAAAAGGACAGAAAATGAAACAAAAAAAAACTGAGATTTAATTGGGAACACGACAATGCGAGTGATAACTGGACCAATCAAGATTTGAATTTATTTCTGTCATTATCTTCTTTTGGTCTTCCATGATAAATAATCTTTAATTATTTTTGTTATGGGACAATCTGCAGATTTTATTTGCCTTCCAAAAATCAAACATGCACGTGGGCGTTTCCCTTCACGAATTCATGGAACCATCCAAAATCTAGACGTCTGTTTTCTTTATAAACTCACTGTCGGTTAACCAGCTGAGCATCTCTCTGAACCATTTTATTAATGAATCACTCTCAATATAAATTATAATTAGCGATCATACGAGTTAAAGTTAATGAATTGATAACATGATTCTTGAACGTTAACCCAATAACATTATGAGTAATTATCATGAACGTCTTCAGTTATGGGTATACATAGACGTGAATCATCTATGTACTTTGGTACGCTCTAAAACTCAATATAGTTGTTGGCCCTAGTTAATGTTACTATATTCTACCTTTTCAACAAAATGGTTCTACTTTACAAATGTATATGCATATTAGGTTTACTATAGTGGAAACGTTTTACAATTCGTTATTTTGTATTCATTATGCTTGTTCGGTGAGTATTTGACTGTCATTTAAATATCAGAGTAATAATGTTTTGGTAGGAGACATTTATTAAACTTGTGTATGATTGATATGATCATAGGATCGACCTTACATTTTTCAAATTTAAGAAAAAAATCAGAATAAGAAGTTATAGGATTTGTGTCTCGGTTGTTTTTTGTGCACGTTTGCGCCTGCGTGTTATTATATAGAATGATGTTTTCATAAAATGAAACACAACCTATATTAATATTAGAAAAGGTAATAATAACATCAAAATGGAAAGAAACTATGTTTGGACCTTAAAAAGATGTTTTACAAACAATATTTAGTTTACAGATATTTTGTTTTGAAAACTTTTAGGGAAAAAGTCACATATAATTATATAAACACAACTGAAAATGGTGTTTCGGTGATCAGAACCCTAATAATTATTATAGATTAAGTGCTTAACTGTTGGGAGAGAATATCCCATATTGAAAATATGAATATGACAAATTATAAGGGATTTGAACTAATCTACTAATTTCTAATTGGTTTTAAATTAGAAGTCTGTAACAAACTCAAATCTAACATGGTATCAGAGCAGGTCCATCACACTGACCCATTAATCCAACTCAAACAGTGGTCTGATCATCCAATTAGCTGATAGTCCATAGAAGATCCAGTTCTGCCGAGATTGCAAAAAAATAAAAAAAATATTGTTTCGGAGGGATATGATGGATTATGCGAGATTAATGGTTATACGCACCATTATCTCGAGAGAGTGTTGGAGAAAAAATCTCACATTAAAAATATGAACAGAACATGAATAATATATAAGAGATTTAGATAAATCCACTAATTGTTAATTGGTTTTAAGTTGAAAGTCCAAAAAAATTATCATTAACTAATTAGCTAATGAAGTAAATTTTTATTTGATTGAGAATAATTTAGTATACCAACCTCCTACCCATTCCCCTCCCCCCCCCCCCCCCCCCCCCCCCCCCAACAAGTTTTGTTTTGTGGCACATGTTAGATATGTATTTAATTACGCTCAAAGTATAAATTATAGAGAAGCTTTAAATAATGCATCACTTATACATCAATTAGTTTTTCAGTAATAAATAAAGTACCTCACGGTTTACTTCTTCCAGGTAATTAAATGTCAAAGTTTGAATTGTTGCGTAATGCGTATGTCAAAAATTAGAAAACATGGTGTATCAAAGCTGGAGGGGCGGGCCACGTTACTATTTTTCAAATAGTAGAATTTATATTGATCTTGCAAAAATAATGAAAAATCGGAAGGTTTAAGACGCACAATTTCGGCTAAACCATATAAACACTTACATTTCATAAAATTATCAATGCCACAGCGCTACCATACCATCTTAGAGATATCTCATCACTCAATGTGAAAAAAAAAAGAACAGAGAGATTCATATGGAACCAAACCAACGAAATAAAACAAAATAAAAAAGAGAGAAAAATACACAAATTTTATTTTTCAGAAAAAATGTTACCAAGAAAAGCTTTCATCGAAAACCGAGTTCAACGGAGAATCATCATTATTATTATACGTAAAATCATCTTCCACACCACCACGTAACCATGACGGCATGAACACCAAATCATCCAACGTGTCAAAAAACACGAACTCGTTCGACTCGTCAAGACTCGTTCCTAGACTCGGCAGCTCGACTATTTTCTCCAAATCTTCCGACACTGTACTTCCCTCGTCAATGCTCGTCACACACGACGACGA
Source organism: Sinapis alba (assembly GCA_012274485.2). Taxonomy (NCBI): domain Eukaryota; kingdom Viridiplantae; phylum Streptophyta; class Magnoliopsida; order Brassicales; family Brassicaceae; genus Sinapis; species Sinapis alba. The sequence continues at coordinate 9,425 of MU105846.1, read as the reverse complement.
CGCCGTTTCACTACTCTCACTCTCCGACCCTTTATCAAACGCCACCGTTTCGTTACTCTCGCTCTCAGACGTCACGTGACACACCTGCTTCGTACCGAAGTCCATGAGAGCCGCTTTGGTCGCCGCAGCTCTGACGTCACGTGGGCTGAGCGAAACGGGACGTGGCAGAGAATCCGAGAGCTCAGGGAAGTTGAGAATGGCTGAAGATCCTTTGATGCTAAGAGCCGCCACGTCGTGAGCACGCATAGCCATCTCTGCTGTCTGAAAAGTCCCTAGCCAGATCCTAGACTTCTTACGTGGCTCACGAATCTCAGATACCCATTTTCCCCAGCTCCTCATGCGTACTCCACGATACACAGGCTGCTTACTTCCTCCTCCTTTCTTCTCCTTGTCGGAACCAAGTGAAGAATCCACCATTGTTTAAGTTGTGTTACTTCCACTAGCTGTCGGAAGGAGCTGGAATGAGGTTTTAGATTTGGGTTTGTTATAAAAAGAAAGAATATAATATGTAACGCGGAATGAGTGAGGAATTGTTATATAAGAGTTAAAAGATTGTTCTTGTTTGTATCACTATTTGGTGAAATTTATAAGTCTTAGTTTTTTTTGGATGTTTCCAAATCTCTCAATGATTTCTCTCAAATGTTTAGTATTAACTTATATATAACATGTTTACGTACTCTCGTATATATGTGGTGGAAAGAGATGGACCCATGCGTACCTACGAGATAGGTTGGTGTGGATGTAATGTAATATAACTAGTTTTATTTTTTGTTAAAAAGTTTTTTAAAATCTTTTCAATTGTATAACGCAAAACACGAGATGATGTTTTCTAATCTTTTGCTTTTACTTTTTTCTTTTGTGATGTGACACTTAGAGGTTCCTAGATTTTTCTCCCACAACTGCATTTTCTTCTATTATTCGCCAAAAAAGAAAAAGAGTTTTATACAAAGAAAAAAGGAAGCAATTATACAATAAGACTCGGATCTTCTTCAGTATATTAACTTGTACGACTTGCAACGTGCAATGATTCGAATCTATGGTAGAAGAGTACATAGTTAGCAGTCTACTGAACTCATCAGTAGGAAGAATTTTTCATTTTAAGTATTTGTGTCATTATTACTCCACAAATATTTTACTATAAATATAATAAATGAATTGGTTAAGTCGGCAACCTAGGCTAGGACGTAATAAATTTCTAACTAATTAAGTAACAAGTACTACATGCATTGTGTCACGTTTCTTGAACCGTTGCTGAATCCTTTCCCATCAAAACATAAAATAAACTTTTCTTAAACTTCATGAACGTTACCATCAAACTTACACTAATCGACCTATATAGTGGGAACACCTTACTCTTTTAATTTAATGTAATCCGTATTCTGGCTATATTACATTTTGTGTGTCGGCTAGATACGAATGTTTAATATGTTAATCAAATACAACCAAAGGTCAATTTTTATCATACGATATAGATACCATCATTGCATTATTGCAGTATGGATCTATTCAAAAGATTATATTATGAAGTTGTCGTTTTCTATATCTCCTTCGGTGGTGGGGTTCTAAAAGGGCCTTCGTTTTTATAAAAAAGGTTGCTCCATTATTATTACATCATCAACAGTGTCGACAATATCATGTAGTGATAACGCGGACTTCTCAAGTTTTTTTTTTTTTTTTGTGCTTATATTGCTGAGAAAATGTCAGTTCGTCTGTCTAGCTATATTTGTTTTGCACGAATGTTTTATTTGTATGATAACTTTGTTCAGAATGTAAGAACTGAGAAGAGAAGGCTGTAGCCGTATATATCCACGAAAAAGTACTATTGCTTGTAAAATCCATAAAAATACTGAACATATTAGTTTAGATGTACGATGATCGATCAACCAATATGCACGATAGCTTATAAAGCATGCATACTTATAATGTCGTTTTATATGTCTATAGTCTTCACTTAGTTCTTAAAGCTCTCAGGCAATGCTGATCCTATCAAACTTTTATTGTGTGTGAACATTACGAACTATAACAGCCAAAGCTGTTTTTGCTCTTCTTTCAATTATTAGCATAAAATGCTTGGTAGATAGTTTTCAACTTGTTTAAAAAAACATGACAACGGTTAATTTCTTTTCAATGAGTTTTAAGCAAGTGATTTTTTTTCTCTACAATAAAATTAAAGCTTCGAATAAGTAGATATACGATAAAGTAGCTTTGAAAATAAACCAGTATTTCTACATTTAAAAATAAGAAATTGATGTAATATGTAAGAAATCTATAATGATAATGAAAAACCCAAATTCTTCTCATGATATAGGTCTTCTAAAAGTGTTGAGCACACTCAACATTGTTAATCTTTTTAAAGTAGGAATGTTCTGTTATTAACACTGTCGATGTTTGATTTTAGAGTAGGAATGTTCTGTTATTAAAAACCATAAGCTGTTTTACTATGAGTTTGACCGGTGAGAGAATAATTAGAGGTACAATAATATAGAGTAATTTATAGGAGATAAAAAGTAAAAGTAATTGGAAGGAAAATTAACTATTCAATTTAATTATATTTTATGTGTTATTCTAAATTCTTTTTTTTTTTACAAAAGGAGAAGGAAAATTTTATCACAAAATAAAGAAAAGACAAAACAACAACGATTATTGTAAATTGGAAATGAATGAATATAACTTTTCTTTTCTTTTTTCGACTACTAAAAGCTAGAGGGAATTAGAATAACTACAAATTTTTTTATCTCACACTTTTACTGTAATAGCATTTATATGGAACCTGCATAGAACTAGAGAAGCAATGATTTAATTAATGGAACTCTTTAGGTTGAAAGAATGATTCTGATACTAATCAGATATTAGAGTTTGAGTTCTTTCTAACAAACGCAAAAGGCTCTAATTAACACATATTCACTAGGTTAGATTATTTCATACACTTATAATTAAACAACTTGTCGTCACCAGTCATTGTCTTTTGTGTACTATTTTGCAATCGTCGTTTACAATCCACACAGTTTTTTCTTGATATTAATTTGTCGACGTCAAGCTTTTTCTTTTGTTTTTCCTTCCCATCCACTGAAATTCCATGAGCTGGAATCAGGTTTTAACAGCCCAAAATTGAAATGAATTTAGGGAATGCTACAATATACTATTTTATGAATAATAATTAAAAAGGACTATAATATTAAAAAAAAAGAGAGAGAAGAAGTCGACAAAAGTTGAAGAAGAAGAAAAACAAAAGTTGTACGGACAAGGCAATCCAGCTGTCTTGTTGAGTTGCACTGCTCGAGTCCTTGACAACTCTTGGACGCGTTTTGCACTATGGTTTACACGTGTCCTAGCCGCGACCAAACACGGTCTCACGTGATTCAATTATTGCACCCTGCTACCATTGTAACAAGGTATTATAATATAAAGTTTTGGTCATTGTTAAAAGTACAATTTGACTAGTCGTCACAAGAAAAAAATACAATAAACTCACAGCAATCCACAACTTCTTAAGCTGACAATACCTTTTACAAATATTCATCATCAACCTCTACTACATATACACATAGAGACTCAAAAGCTCTAACATAATGCTACCAAAATAAAGACATTGAGACGAGCTTACTATTGCTGTTTTCTTATAACTTTGTGGTCACTCATGTCGATTATTTCATTGGCTAACTCAAAGCCAGCCCTAAGATTTTAGGGATTATAGATAGTTTAATAAAAATTTCAATAGTTTGAACATCTAAATTTTTTTAAAAATAAATTTGGAAATTTATTTATATATAATTTTTAAAAAAAAATTTGGGAGATTGAAGCAAATGTTTAATCGCTCATGACCGGCCCTGGCTAACTCCAACCGATAATGTAGCCACAGTCCTTCTTGAATTATATCTTGAATAGCCTTCAACTTCTAGGCCCAAGTATCACATGGATCTTGTTTTTTTTACCATTTACTTGACCATACGAACAAATGTTTATTTATTTCTTACTCTTTTTTTGGTAACCTATTTATTTCTTACTTTCATGATCTACATTGTACGTATAGATGTATCTACGTGATCAATAAACTTGAATGTATAACATTTTAAAAGACTCAGGAAAAGATAATTCTAAGATCTATATCGCACACGTTATGTGGTCCTCTTTTGAAAAATTTGTGCAGATGGTGGTTACAAGCAATACCTACTTGGTCGATCCTGACCACTGTAATTGATGTACGTCTACGTAACCAAAATAGGATTCTAACTTTAACGTAGGACACAATATACACAAAAAAAGATATTCCATTAAACACATGACCAATTGAAAAGTAGCTGCATAGCCCATACATATCTTTTTTTTTACGCCATTGAAAAGTATGCCATTATGTTATGTCCAAAGCAATATTTGTCGTCGAGCATCCACAAGTCAATTATGTAGACGTTCTTTTGTTAAAGATGAATGAATAAAAAAAATCAAATATTCTACACGCTTATTTCGCTGTTTTGAGACCTAAAGATCGATCTCTTTCAACCGGCAACATGATATGGTTATATTTATATGTTTATTTGGCGTCTACGATGACGATAAATCATAAACAATATTCAAGATACAATCATATGAAAAGGATGATTTATAGAAGATGGAGCATAACAGAATTGTATCAGACGTTTTGTTCCTGTGGGAACACTCAAATGACGTAAGTTTAGTTGTAACTAAAAATAGTAAGAAACATTCTCAATAAATTAACCAAGTGGCTTTGGTCTAGTGGTAAATGGCTCACAGCTGTGAGTACCGCTCTGGATTCGAATCCTCTTGGCCACCCAGGGCGCTTTAAGTGGTAAGAAAACACGGATCCTGCGGGCTTCGTGGTAATTAGTTCTTGGGCCTAGAAAGCCTATGGGATCACACCACAGTTATCAAAAAAAAAAAAAAAAAAAATTACTTGGCTAAATTTAAAAATTTGATCTAATTAGTGAAAGATGTGTCCTATTGTCAGCGATCTGAAGTGACTGGTGACGAGCTAAAGGTGGTTTAGTGCCATCTCTAAAGGTGTGGGGGAGACAAACGATGTGATATCGATCCTCGGGCATAATCTCGTGTCTCTTGTGGAAGAAGCATCTTAGCTTAGTGGACAAAACGATGTGATATCCTCGGGCATAATCTCGTGTTCTTGTGGAAGAAGCTTCTTAGCTCAGTGGTTTAACTAAACATTTTATTAATATTTGTTTAACAACACGTTTAATTTCAAGTCCCATAGAAGGTGAATTTATATAAATTAGTGTAGAAAAATCTTACAAGGAATTTTTTAACATTACGCAAAAAGTACCGTTAATTGTAGATTCCATATGATAGTTTAAACAAATATGAATCCTCTTAAAACATATATAATTATCTGTAATATTTTTCATAGTTTGTAATAACATAAATTTCATTTTTAGTAGTTAAAAATTCAAATTTTTAATATATGTACTTTTATATAAAAATAAGAAAAATGGTTTAAAAATATTTTACACGAGTACATATTTTTGTTTTCATCATAGATTTATAAAAATATTATTCATAATATTCTTAAAATAATTATAAATAAATAAATAAAAGGATCCATATTTTTTTTTTGCTCAAAAGCCTATAAAATTGTTGAGCCGGATATCTCTAGGCAAATGGTTCGTCTGCATATTGGTTTTAAGTGACTTGCAGCGACGAGTTTTGAAACACACCTTACCGAGTCATATCTCTTAATTAAATCTAATCCGACCGAATTGTTATGGATTCCACTTTAAAATTAGTTCTGGATTGTTAATTAAACCGTTAAACCGGACACAAACCACTAGACCACTTTCACAATTATTTAAGTTGATTACACAAGAAACAAAAGATTTTGACAAATCACATAGGACACAGGGATTACATTATTACATACTTTCCTCAACACACGCGAAACAGAAAGTTCAATCTTCATCACATGATGTAATTTTCAACCATGGTTTAGTCCTTTTGATTCACACCACCTAATGTTTTCCAGTGAACACTATAGAACCGGTTTCAAGTGAGCTAAGAAGCTGTTGAATCCCTTCAATCCACATCTGTTTCTCTCTTTTGTTTACACATTCGAATTCAATCACCCTTTCATCGGTTTTTACCCCAAAGTAGGCTCTCCTCTCGACCATTTTGTCTACTCTTCCTCCTCTATGCGCCCATTCAGGTATATCCCGGCACACTCCACTGATAACGCCTGCATCGAAAATACCCAACCCATGATTCTTGGTTTCTAGAATAAGGTGGTAAAAAATGATTAAACGGTTTTCGCTAGAAGGCCAGTTTCATATTAACCTACTGTTAATGAAAGAACGAACTTCCACGTAAAAAAAATTATTCAATCCGTAAACATATTAATAAAACATATAATTTTATATATTTTCAATATAAAAATACAATTATTATACATCTAACTATATTTTGGACAATAGAAAAATAAATTGAAGAATTTTCTTAATAAATTTTACATTAAAACTATAAAACAATACTTATTTTAAAACAAATTTTTTTCCTATATAACGACAATTAAATCGAAACGGAAAAATTGTTAACTAATATATAAAGCAATGGTCAAATCCATTTATAGCCAATTAATCTTAAGTTAGAAATCTACTATAATTCCAAATTTAACACTTACATTTCTTTGTCTTTGTGAAAGTCCCACCCACGTGTTTGCTCTTCATTTTAAGTACCACCTATCTCAAAATGAAAGAATCTATATATAAGAAGAGGACATAAAATTTATATATCAAATCTTGATGAAACAATTTTCCAAGCAAATGAACTTACTTGCCAGTTCGAGTTGATGTTAAAGGAAACTTGCTTCCAATGAAGATCCCCTGTCACAAACCATTTTTGTGTTAGCTTCTTGAAATGATCAAAATAGATTTCTTGGATCACAAGTTACCTTTTCGGGTACGTTTAAGAAGCTCTTCTCCTCTAGAAACGAAAGTCATCGCTCCAAATACATTCCTCTCTTCCCTTTCTACATTCTCCTTTGTTGCATATAACATTGCTTTGCTCTCATGATTATTCCTTTCCATTCTTGCCCTTAAAATCGCAGCTCCTCGTAACGCTACGTTCAAATCTCTCAAAATCAGCCCAAACATAACAAACCAAAACGGTAAACTAAGAGCATGATTATTGCGGGGTTTTTACGGTGAGGTTCTTAACTAAAAAAAGTTAAGAGATAGACAAACGGTTCTTATATTACGATAAGAACTACGTCCTAAGAACCATGAGATAATCATGGCCTAAGCCATAAAAGAATCATTACTACTACACCTGTTGCAGCACTTGCCGTTAAAGCCATGATGTCTCCGTTAGTTCTAGCGTTAGTCGCAGAGCTAACGGCTGTTTCTATCTGGTTATAACCCGCTCCAATCTCTCCCGCCATCTCGATGCAATGTGAAGCGATGAGAGCGGCTGCAGACGCGACCGCAGCAGCCACTGCTGTTGATGCAACCGTATGTTCTGAGGCTGCAACCGCGTTAGATGCTGCGTTCGCGGCTACGGCAGCAGCTACTCCTGCGACAGAGACTGCAGCGTGAATCTCAGCGTTACGTGTTCTGGTTTCTTGTTTCTTCTTCTCCTTCTGATCTTTGAGTCTTCTTCCCATTGTTCTTCCTCTTACCATGCTCTTGTACAAATGCTGCATCACTCATATTAAAAACTTTTGTATATAATAAGTTCCATTAATATATATCTTTTTTGGTGCTACTAATATATTTTCCTAGGTAAAATCATTTATATAATGATGTTTTAGTTGAACTCGTTTTTTTCAACTCTTATTATCAAATTTCATTTCAATTCAAATTATTTTGAAGTAAAGAAAGATAAGTAGATAAATCATTATATTCACCTTTAGCATAACAAAAAGAAAAGAAAATGGATTGAGTTAACAAGTGCATGTATTTCATCATGACAACTATTATAATGCCGTCTCTTTTCTCTCGGTTATTTTTTTTATATACCAAAAACTCCAAAACCAACCAGCTTTTTTCCTTCTTTATGTGGACTTCTTTTAATAAAGACATGATTGATTTAAGACAAAAGATAAACCGAACGAAACCGGTTTAATAGATTTTACCTTCATTTCTCTGCCGGTTCTTGGAGAAATTGGAGGGCTGGTTTTGTTTCCTATGTGTGGGAGCAGCTGAAAAAATGATTCATAAGTGTGAGTTTTATATTCAAGTAATGAAAGTGTAACCAATCTCATACTTTCAAGTAAAATCGATTTTCTTCTTGACTAAAACACAACAACAACCACCGAAAAAATCATTGACAAAATTCACATAAAAATGTCAATACACAAAGTTTAGTTACTTTTGACCAGATACAAATAATCAACCTGTGAGGTCGTGTACTATAAATATAAAGGAAATTTTTTTATTAAATAATATTTTTAATTTTAGTTTAGTAAACTTAATACATTAAAAATTCTTCTTCTGCAAATTTAAAACAATACGAGCAATGTTTTAGGTGAAATTTTATTGATTGTACATTTACAAACAAAAATATCTTGTACTTGTAGAGAGTATATATCATCTATCACGATAAAATAACATATTTATGAATATGCATAAAATCATCCATCACGATGTCAAAAAAAAAAGACATCCATCATATACTATTTAAATATCATACGAATAATATTTCCATCTATTTTGTTTATACTGTAGAAAAATTTCACATTGTCATTTTAAAGTATCATATTTTCTATTGCTTCTAGACTAGAGGCTCTAGTGCAATTTCTCATAGAAAAAAAACATAATCATACCGAACTAGACCAACTGGTCCGGTTTAAAATATAGGAAGAGATGGCTAGCTTACAAGGTCACGAGAAGAAGCCATGGAAGTAGAATCTTCTTCATCTTCTTTAACTTCTTTATTGGTATTAACTATAGTAGAGAGCATAAAAGAGTTAGTGTCAGCTGCTGAGTTGCTGAAGAAAGCCTTAGTGAGTTCAACGGCTGAAATGCTCCATGATCTCCCTAGAAACTCCATCGTTTCCGTCGGTGTCTCCGGTGGTAACGCCGTCTTCACTTCACGCGCCACCATTGCTGGACCTTCTTCTTCTATGTTCTCTAGTTTTTTCCATGAACTATCTTTTCCCGTATGGCACATCATCACTGAAAAAAATCACATACCACCACAATTAATTTGAATGATTAAAGAAATTAATCAAGGATAAGGGAAAAAAACTTACATTGGTCTAAAGTCCCTAAAGTAGTGGGATTATGTGTGAAGAGGGTTTTGTGCAAACTTGTCATTGTTGATAGAGATTTCAGATTTGATTGGAGAAGAATCACTATGTGACTTTGGCACTATATATGTATAATTAATTGATTCCCTCTTTTCCTATTTTCTTGCATTTCTACATAAAGTAATAACTCCTTTTGTAAGTAAAAAATAAAAGTAAT
>MU105845.1:201736-270052 GCA_012274485.2 Sinapis alba | reverse complement strand
TGGTTTGATTAGAAGCTTGAAGAACTTGCGATATGTCAAACAAGCTCAACATGGATATCATGATTAGAAAGTGGAATAACTTCTTCAACATAACTCCTATGAGATTTGTTCAACTTCATGAAAGACTCTTCACTGATTAATGGTTCCAAATCAAGCTTCTTACATAGTGTTTCATCCTGGTTTGTTTAGAAGCTTGAAGAACTTGTTATATATCCAAACAGGCTAAACATGGATATCCTGATTAGAAAGTGGAATAACTTCTTCAACATAACTCCTATGAGATTTATTACAATTCATGAAAGACTCTCCTCTGAATAATGGTTCCAAATCAAGCTTCTTACATAGTGATTCATCCTGGTTTGATTAGAAGCTTGAAGAACTTGCCATATGTCCAAACTGTCTAAACATGGATATCATGATTAGAGAGTGGAATAACTTCTTCAACATTACTCCTATGAGATTTATTCAACTTCATGAAAGACTCTTCACTGATAAAATAGTTCCAAATCAAGCTTCTTACATACTGATTCATCCTGGTTCGATTAAAAGCTTGAAGAACTTGCCATATGTCCAAACAGGCTAAACATGGATATCATGATTAAAAAGTGGAATAACATCTTCAACATAACTCCTATGAGATTTATTCAACTTCATGAAAGACTCTACACTGAATAATGGTTCCAAATCAAGCTTCTTACATAGTGATTCATCCTGGTTTGATTAGAAGCTTGAAGAACTTGCCATATGTCCAAAACAGGCTAAACATGGATATCATCATTAAAAAGTGGAATAACTTCTTCAACATAACTCCTATGAGATTTATTCAACTTCATGAAAGACTCTCCACTGATTAATAGTTCCAAATCAAGCTTCTTACATAGTGATTCATACTGGTTTGACTAGAAGCTTAAAGAATTTTTCATATGTCCAAACAAGATAAACATGGATATCCTGATTAGAAAGTGGAATAACTTCTTCAACATAACTCCTATGAGATTTAATAAACTTCATGAAAGACTCTCCACTGATTAATAGTTGCAAATAAAGCTTCTTACATAGTGATTCATCCTTGTTTGATTAGAAGCTTGAAGAACTTGCCAAATGTCCAAACAGGCTAAACATGGATGTCATGATTAGAAAGTGGAATAACTTCTTCAACATAACTCCTATGAGTTTTATTCAACTTCATGAAAGAATATCCACTGATTAATGGTTCAAAATAAAGCTTCTTACATAGTGATTCATCCTGGTTCGATTAGAAGCTTGAAGAACTTGCCATATGTCCAAACAGACTAAACATGGATATCCTGATTAGAAAGTGGAATAACTTCTTCAACGTAACTCCTATGAGATTTATTCAACTTCATGAAAGACTCTACACTGAATAATGGTTTCAAATCAAGCTTCTTACATAGTGATTTATCCTGGTTTGATTAGAAGCTTGAAGAACTTGCCATATGCCCAAACAAGCTAAACATGGATATCATGATTAGAAAGTGGAATAACTTCTTCAACATAACTCCTTTGAGATTTATTCAACTTCTTGAAAGACTCTCCACTGAATAATGGTTCCAAATAAAGCTTCTTACATAGTGATTCATCCTGGTTTGATTAGAAGCTTGAAGAACTTGTTATATGTCCAAACATGCTAAACATGGATATCCTGATCAGAAAGTGGAATAACTTCTTCAACATAACTCCTATGAGATTTATTACACTTCATGAAAGACTCTCCTCTGAATATTGGTTCCAAATCAAGCTTCTTACATAGTGATTTATCCTGGTTTGATTAGAAGCTTGAAGAACTTGCCATATGTCCAAACAGGCTAAACATGAATATCATGATTAGAGAGTGGAATAACTTCTTCAACATTACTCCTATGAGATTTATTCAACTTCATGAAAGACTCTCCACTGATAAAATAGTTCCAAATCAAGCTTTTTACATACTGATTCATCCTGGTTTTATTAGAAGCTTGAAGAACTTGCCATATGTCCAAACAGGCTAAACATGGATATCTCGATTAGAAAGTGGAATAACATATTCAACATAACTCCTATGAGATGTATTCAACTTCATGAAAGACTCTACACTGAATATTGGTTCCAAATCAAGCTTCTTACATAGTGATTCATCCTGGTTTGATTAGAAGCTTGAAGAACTTGCCATATGTCCAAACAGGCTAAACATGGATATCATGATTAAAAAGTGGAATAACTTCTTCAACATAACTTCTATGAGATTTATTCAACATCATGAAAGACTNTAATGTATACAGATTTTTCTAAAGTACGGGTTCCATATGATATTAGTCTTTGTCCGGGACGAACTAACTATCGGGTATTGCTTGATCGGGTTGAAAAGCCTTAAGTGATATCCGATAGGAGCGTCGATGTTCTCAGTTTGCTAGTCCAAGGAACTCGGAAGTATTCGGGAACCTCGGGTCGGCTTTCAGGGAGCATTGACTGTGTCATTTCCGGTCATCTACGATCGGGGGTGTCACAATTACGGTATCCACAGCCACCTCCACCGCACCTCCACTATGTCCTCCATCTCCATTGCGGTATCCACGGCCACCTTCACCACACCTCCATTGCCGTATCCACAACACTTGAGACCACACATATAATATTTTTAACAAAAGAATTTCATTTATAAAGACCGTTAAACTCTCATACATATCAAAAGAAATCAAACCAAATCATTATGACCTCTCATGAGCTAAGATCCGGTTTTACATGCACAATATTATTTTCTGAGATCTAGTTTTAAATAGAAGTAAAGCTCGGTGTTAAAACAGAAAATTAGACTAAATCTTCTGTTTTTATTAATATTTGAAACAAATAAAATACGTTGATTTTTTCAACTCATAAACACTTTTATGTAGGAAAAAGACACATTTTAATGGTAATTAACTCGATTTTAATTGAAAGCACAAAGAGCAAGAAAAGAAAAGAGCTCACTTTATGAAGTTCGAGCTAAGTTGTAGTAGAGATCTATAGAATCAGATTTGTCCATGTGACCTTCGGATGGTCGCCGGATTTGAGATCTCGTGACGGAGAGCGATGACAGTGTCTTATTGGGACGAGAGTGACAGTGGTTAATACTGAGAGACCTAGTATGCATAGGGTGGGTGAGATAATAGGGTGAGATAGTAGTGATTAGCTCGATGTCGAGAGATCTGTATTTGAAATCTATGTTAAGAGTTTTGAAATTTAAGATTTGAGGAGGAAAGAGAATACGTCTTAGGTTGGATGAGAAATTGGGAAACTGATTTCCATGTTTGAAATATTAGATATAAAATAAAACTATAAATATTTAATATATAGCTGGTAACAAGGAATAAGAGTAATCAGAAATTCAGAAGTGAGGCGGAAGGGTATTACGGAGAAACAACACATAGAAAGTGTGTGGCCAACATGATATGTCTTTTTGTGCTATTGCAAAGACAAAAAGTGTCTTTGGATGTAATTTTCTCTTGTAAAATAGTTTTTAACTTTTCTAACAAAAAAATATATTTAAAAATATATCTAAAGTTAAGGGACAATTTTTATATCATATTAAGAATCTTGTCCTAAGAACTCTGCAATAATCATAGCCTAAGACTAGACGAAAACTTTTGGGAAATGCCGACAAACATTCCATCACATATCAGAAATGTATGTCTTATTAAATCAAAAGACAAGTAAATATTACTCCCTCTATTTCATAATAAGTGTCGTTTTAGTTTTTTGCACACATATTAAGAAAACATTTAATTTTGCATATTTTCTATTGAAAAACATCATTACCCATACACTTGATCATATTTCAACCAATAGAAAATTAAACTGAAAAATAAAATCAATAAATTATGCATTGAAATTCTAAAACGACACTTATTTTGTAACGAAATTTTTTCTCTAAAACGACACTCTTTGCGAAACGGAGGGAGTAATACTATTGTGTTGTTAACCTCTCTATAGTATTTTCGATGTGATCGTTGTTGTTTCTATCATTAGTCTAATCATTTTAGAAACTCATCATTTTAAGTACTCTTTTAAGTACTTACCAATAATAAATAACTTGAAAACGCGTGACAGTCCGCTCGAACCAAAATTAGTCCCACAATCCAATTCCTCAAAGAATCAAATAGTAGGACTCATGTAAGATATATAAATAGTAAAAAAGTCACCATCTGGAAGAGGTAAATTATAAAAACATATTCCACATTTACAATTGGAAAGTTAGTGTATATGTTTCTCTACATAAACAATTTTATTTTTTGAGTTGATTACAAGATTAAAAGTCAACATTCTTATTATGATGCTATCAAAACAGTATGAGATTTTTCGACGGAGCTACTATGACGCATGTTATAAGTTTGGGTTGTTGATAATTGCAAAGAGTATATTGAAAGACGAAAGAATACAGTTTAGGACATCATATTATCATGTTTGCAGTCTATTTGTACATATATTGCCAAACACTTGTTTTACCGTGGAAAATCATTATCTAAAATTTTATTTTTTTCCACTTTTGTTTTGGAATCAACCTAAGATATATATCATAAAACATTCTTTACTTTGAGCGAAAAATCGTCAAAATCCAAGTGAATATATATGATCTTTTATATTATATTTTATGAAACAAATATATACTTTGTGTACTAATTCTTATATTTTGATTATATGTTTATAGGTTTTTTTTACAACAAACGGCTACTCTATTACTCAATCTTGAGGTGGCGTAGAAAATCAAACCGGAATAGAACAACCAATGTAACAAAGATCCCTATGAAACTATCTAACAATCCTAGCTAGCGAGTCTGAAGTCTTGTTGATAGCCCTCGGAATGTGTGAGATCGAGAATCCCAGGAAGTAAATCAACAGTGTCTTCATTCTTTCTATCTCTGTCGCAAATGTCGGCCATGCATTCAGATCCTTCAGCATTGCAATCAAGTCCTTGCTATCAGTTCCAAACCTTTGGCAGGTCGAGAATTGGAGCATGCTTTCCATCGTCCATCTCAACTCTTTCAATTTTGTGTGGAGTGTTGATTCTCTCCTTATTAGGTTCCAAGTTTCCAGTAGTTGATATCTCCCCATGCTATCATTACATACATACTTGGCAGGTCGAGAATTGGAGCATGCTTTCCATCGCCCATCTCAACTCTTCCAATTATGTGTGGAGTGTTGATTCTCTCCTTATTAGGTCCAAGTTTCCAGTAGTTGATATCTCCCCATGCTATCATTACATACATACTTGGCAGGTCGAAAATTGGAGCATGATTTCCATCGCCCATCTCAACTCTTCCAATTATGTGTGGAGTGTTGATTCTCTCATTATTAGGTTCCAAGTTTCCAGTAGTTGATATCTCCCCATGCTATTATTACATACCCATCCGCATCCACTAAACTGAGCTCCTGACGTCCAAGACCCATCAACAATACTGGTATCTTCCAAACGTATGGTTTGGTTTTCCACTTCATTGGGTGCCAGATTCGTGTATGATGCCTCTTCATTTTCCGCAAACTAAGCCAAACATTGACTCTATGCGAATCAAACCAACTATAGAGGGTCCCTACCTATCTCCCGGAAGATTTTTTTATTTCTTGCCTTCCAGATGTACCAAATGATCCAAGGAAAAGGATATATGTCTTCCTCTTCCTCACTTAAAGTTTTTTTTCTCCAAAATAGATAGTCCATATTCGCATTAATGCTCGGCAATAGGAATATATCTGGTGACAATGGGGTCGGAGATAGTGCCCATGCTTTGAGAGACGGGGGGAGGCACTAAAAACTCGCATGACTGACAGTCTCTTCCGCCATTCTGCATCTAAGATATAAATTATCGCACCGCATGTTACGCCTTACCAAATTTCTCGTCACTGCCACCTGTCCTGAGATGAGTTGCCACATAAGATGTCATATTTTTGTGGTGCCTTGACCTTCCAAACCAGTGCTTGGAGTTTCGAGATACTTGGCCCTATGGTCACCATCTGGTCTTCCGCATTTAGCAAATTTCTAACGACCCAGTAATATGATTTGACCGTATACATGCCACTTTTGTTGTAGCTCCAGGAGAAAGAATCTTGTCGGTGAGTTTTCCTAATGGCTAGACTCCTAATCAAGGGAATATCATCCCGGCTCCACATAATTTTCTAGCAGTTCCATGTCCTACTTCTTCGTATCACCATTGATGAGTTCACTAACTCTCATGTTTTGATTCAAAACCGCGGCTGAAGGTCTGGCCGGCCTAGCTGGTTTTGTGGGGATCCACAGGTCCTCCCAAACCTTAACTTCAAAACCAGAATGAATCTTATGTCTAACTCCCAGTAGGAGGTGTTTCTTTGCCGCTGTAATGCTAGACCACACATATGATGGATTGTTCACAAAGCTTGTTTGCAGAGGCAAGCTCATCTTGTAATATCTTCCTCTCAAAACCCGTGCGACCAACAAATCCGGGAATTGTACCAGCCGCCAAATTTGTTTTGCTAGTAGTGCCAGATTGAACTCGTGGATCATATGGAATCCCACTCCACCTTCCTCCCTAGGTAAACACATCTTTTCTCATTTCGCCTAATAAATCCCTCTTTTTGGCAGGTTTGAGATCCACCAAAATTTAGCAATCGTACTAGCCAGATTTTCACATATCTCCAAAGGGAGTAAGAAAGTAGACATGACATAAGTTGGGAGGGCTAGTAGTATGGATTTAATTAAGACTTCTTTGCCACCTTTTGAGAGCCATCTACATGTCCATCCATTAACCATGTGCATGAGCTTCTCCTTTAGGAAGGAAAAATGTTTGTACTTTAACCTACCTATATCCTCCAGAATTCCAAGATAAGTCCCCATACCACCTTCTTTTTGGATATCCAGGGTATCTTTAATCTGTTGTCTAGAATTGGCTCCAATTCTCTTACCAAAGAGTACTAAGGATTTTTCAAAATTAATGCAGTGTCTAGATGCCTGTCCGTAAATCCTTACAATCTTCATCACTTCTTCACATTCACGGGATTCTGCCTTACAGAAGAACATGCTACAATCAGCAAGCAGAAGGTGAGATATTGAAGGACACGAGCGTGTAACCCACATTCTTGAAATCTTTCCTTGTCTCTCTACATGATTAAGAAAGCTAACAAGTTCTTCCGTGCATAGAATAAAGATAAAAGGAGATAAAGGATCTCCTTGACGTAGTCCCCTTCTTGGACTGATGTTTCCTCTTGGTTGACTATTTAAAAGCACCTTGTACCTAACAGAAGTAATGCTTCACATAATCCATGAAATTCATACTTCTGAAAATACCATCTTTCGAAGTGTTTCTTCAATGAATGACCATTCCATACGATCATAAGCCTTGCTAATATCAGTCTTGATTGTCATCCTTTTGTTTCTTCCACTTGGATTTGTTCTTAATGTGTGGAACATTTTCTTGAGCAATCATGATATTGTCTGAAATCTGTCTCTCAGCTACAAAGGCAGACTGTGTTTCAGAGATTCAGTCTGGAAGAAGCTTCTTTAATCTCTAGCATAAGACCTTTGAGATGATCTTTTAGCTGACATTACATTAGCTAATAGATCGAAACTGCAACATTTCGTTAGGCTTGGAAACCTTTGGAATCAGACAAGTGTTTGTATCATTGAGGCCATTCATCATACTTCCCTCAAACAGAAATTAATTAACCATATGTGTTAAATATTCCTTTACAACATCCCATAACTTCTGATAGAACAGTGTTGTCATTCCATCTGGACATGGTGCTTTCTCTGGATGCATTGCGACTAAGGCTAGCTTTACCTCCCATTCCGTAATTGGCTCCATTAGCGCTTCATTCATCGGTCCAGTGATTGTTATTGCTACTTCTGCAAGTGCCTCCTCTATGTCTACTAGATTAGAAGACTCAAACAGCTGTCTAAAGTATGAAGTGGCAACGGTCACCATACCTTCCTCGTCCTCCACCATGTTCCTATTTTTATCCACCAGCTGGGTGATTCCGTTTCTTGCACGCCTCTGTTTTGTCAAGGCGTGAAAAAACTTTATATTCTTATCCCCTTCTTTCAGCCAGAAGACACAACATTTTCTGCATCCAAAACAATTTTTCTCCCTTAAGGGCAGCATATAGCTCTTTTAACGCCTCATCTATTTCCTCAGAGGTAGCGTCATCATCCAAGTATAATCTTTCTACTTTCTCTTTTAGATTCTCCACTGTCTGTTCTGAGTTCAGATTGTGTTGTCTTCTCCACTAACCTAATGCTTTCCTACAGGTCGAGATGTGATCCATAATACTTGCATTCAAAGGCAAATCCAGCGATTTCCAGCCCTCAAGAATGACGGTTCTAAGATCCTCGTCATCCAACCACCTCTTGTCAAATTTGAACTTTTTGACCTTTTGACTGGTTTCTTGTTAATTTTCGCCAAAACCGAACGATGATTCGATTCCCATAATCTTAAATATCTCACTGATGAGTGAGGAAATTTGTCATGCCAATCCTCGTTTCTTATTGCTCTGTCCCACCAGCACCGAACAGTGGTTCTCCCAGCATGGTTTCCTACCCAGGATAGCATTCCCAGTAAATGAAAACTTTAACATTCCGCAGTCATTAAACATTTGTTTGAAAGGCAAGAATGAATTATCAGCTCTCTTGCGACCCGTTACTTTCTCTTCATGACATGTTATCTCATTAAAATCACCTATCATGAACCTTGGTCCATTTCTTGTCGTAGAGAAACATGTAAGACGTTCCCATACTAACTCTCGTATGTCCTGAACATGGTCTCCATAAACAAACGTCATGAATAATTTTATTCCATCAATGATTGCTTCAATATCAATCATTCTGTAATTTGAAAGCAATACATTAACTCTAAAATCATCCATAAAAAATAAAGCCAAAACCACCACTGAGTCCAAGTGGATCAAAAGTGAAAACACGATCAAATCCTAAATCAACATGTATGTTTTGCAACATAGGCCTCTTATTCTTCATCTATGAAAGGAACACAAGTCGTGGGTGATGCTTCAGATATATCTTCTTAACGCGTCGAACTGTGAGGTCGTTTCATATCCCTCTACAGTTCCAACTGAGTGTCTTCATTATCGCGAGGATGGGATTTTGGATCCCATCTTTCCATCATCCTTCTCGGCCTTGTGATGATAACTTTGTGCGTTACCAGAATTCTTGTCTCTACTCACCTTGGTACAGTCCGTCTCTTTTCGACCTTGTTAGTGTCCATATGGCTTTGTCGTCTCCTACCTGGTGGAATTGTTCGATGAGACAACATTACTAGCACTCGTCGTATCCATATCTTTTCTTTTCCTTGGGGGAGAGGTAGACGACAATACAGCCTCTAGCTCCATAAGAGTTGGTCCCAAAAGGTCATCAGCTTCTTCATCAAAGTCCACTAATTCATTATCTTCTTCTAGTAGTGGCATGCATGTTTCATTGATCTCCATTCCATCTACCTCATTCATTTGTTCATCACCTTGTCTATCTTTTGGCGAGAATGATAATAGACGAGCTAGGAGACTTTTTGTTAATAGTTACATTGTCTTCAAGTGAAGAACAAATGCGGAGAGGAGTAAAAATTTGACTTGCTAGCTTATTTGCTTGGATCTGAACATGGGCTTTTTCGTGAGGAGATAGTATATCCCAACGTTCATTGTGATCTTGCTTAGAACAATGATCGACTTTTGCCTTGTCAATTGCATCATGCTTCGAAGAACTATCCTCATTTAGGTACCTCAACATGTTCGGTTTATAGCTTGAAACTTCAATGGCATCATGTGCCTTCGAGCAGATCACCTTCTCCGTTGAAGCATGTGCAAAGGAACTATCCTCATTGCGCTTCCTTGACATACTTGGTTTGTAACGCGTAGCATCCGTGTTCTCATGCGCCTTTGACCAGTCTCTCTTCGCATACGGGTCATACCTGAGGCCATAATTGTTTCCTCTCTTGGTCTTAAACTTCACGCCTCTATTGACAGGCTGTATCTTCGAATCCCTCCCATGACCATAGGCATTTGCGTCTATGTATTTAGATTGATGGTTACTATCATCGTAAGCATCTCCTGTCCAGCGCTCACTCACATGAGGACAATCCAGTGTTGTGTGCTCCCCCCCCACACAGCTGAAATACGAGCCGCACTCGGGTGAGGTCGACGAACATCATCTTCTTTAATAATTTGGACATGATCAAAGACTCCATCCCTTTCACTCAGATTTGATGACTCATGATAACCATGCATGTTCATCTCCATCTGGCGAGAGAATTTTCTTCGAAAATACAAGAGGTTTTCGAGAATCCACATGAATAAGCATTCTTCCCTCTAAGAGTTTGATGGTATCAATATGTCCTATCTTCCATCCGATGTTCCTCAGTTTTTTTGTTGTCCATAGGTGGAGGGGGATTCCTGTGACTTCCACCAAGAATGGGATAACCCAGGGATAGTCATTATGGACAATCGGTTCCCATCAGACAAGAACAAAGATGCAAAAAATGTAATGAAACGGTCCTTGACAGAGGACTAACATAAGATCAGCCTCACTAGCGAAGTTAAACAAAAACTTCCCATTTCCTAGATCATTTGCTGAGACGCTATCCTTGAGCTCCCATTGATTCAGCATATAATGAAGAAGCTTCTCAATGTTTTGCTTCTTAGGGTTCAAGACCTTTCCAATCAAAGAGCAATGATAATCTCTAATCGTATGAGAGTCATATTGGTCTTTATGCTGGATTGGATCATCATCTCTATCCAATGAAATTGCTTTCCCTTTAGATTCATGTTTGCGGTTTTCACCTAGACGAGCAAAGGCTCTTCTCATGGTTCTTGCGGTCCATGTAAACAATCAAAGCTTTTGTTTTACGCTTCTCCGTTTGTGTGTGAAAGGTTCTGAGCGATGAGCCCGAGGATTCTTTAATAATGAAAGCTAACCCGTGATAATCTGTGATGCGGTCACTGATAACGTAGGTCATAGATCACAGGTTCAACCGATAAGAGATCCAGAGGTAATGATGGTATCAGTAGGTAGCATGAAGAGGAGGCCACTACATTAACGATCACGAGCGGATGAGAAGTACCAAACAAGTGCGACTGATCCGATGAGAAGAGTAGTACTACGCTTTTGAGGGTTAACAAACTCTGGATGGGGCTACACGGATCCACTGCTACACGATCAGCAATCCGACGAGATCACTGTCCTGCAGTGCGAGCGTTACGTAATCTCGATCCGACAAAGGTCGCAATGAGATTAAGAACAGAGGGTTAAAACGGAGAGATCACGATCGTAGATGTCGTCTTCGATGTCGCCTCAGTGCGGCTAAGGCTTCGTAGCTTGGAGTTGCTATATTCATTTTATCTTTATAGGTTCTTAAGTGAAGAACATATTATCAATTGTATAAAAATATCTTGTTGGATAAGTGAAAAACTATGACAAAGCCTATGGATAACTTTTAGTCATTAGACCTTAACTATTACAAGATGAGCTGGATACCCACCAGAAGAATCGCATGTTCGACATAATGAATAGTTTGAATGATTGAGGGATGAACAATGGCTAATGTATGATAAGATAATATTCTCTTTCATGAAGAAAAATGAGGAGTTTTTTGTATATGGATTTGGAGGAACAACTTTTTTGTATTTTGTGGAATATTTTCCGGCTACTACCCATTCAAGAGTTGATATGGTACTGAATGTTGCTTATAGAGTCACAACTACTTTATTCCAATATGTTTAAAAATTGTTCATTCCAAGTTTATAATTTCAACAAATCCAAATAAATTTTCAATTTGCAAGATAAAACTAGGAAATGATCATGCTGAACTAATATCTAAAATTTTTCTTATTATTTGAGACGAAACAACTATGATAAGTATTGCTTTGAATCTCTAAGCTGTAGTTTATGTAACATTATCAAGACTACATACGAAACAAATTTTGTTGGTAATGTTGTTGTTTTCAATGGGGATTTTAGAAAAAATAGTACCTACTATTTCTAAGGCAAACCATGCTAATATAGTTATGGCTACTTTTAGTTTTTTTTGTATTTATGTAAACATTGCAAAGTTTTGCAGCTAACTAAAAATATGAGTTTTTTCGCAACCAGATAGTCGTAAAGCTGAGGAAATTAAGAAATTTTCTAAATGAATATTGGATTTAGGAAATGAAAATATTAATGAACCAAATAGTAGAATATATAATTAACATTTTGATTACTNGGGGGGGGGGGGGGGGGGATTAGCAGAAAATGACTTAAAATTTTACTCAAAATTCAATCAAATGCAAAAATGATCCAAAAGAGTAGTGAAATTACAACCATCTTCTTGTGACCGAACAAAACTATAATCACTTTTACGATTATAACCATGCGAAAACTTTTCAGATTAGTGAAGTCTTCTAGAGAAGACTTCCTAAAGAAATTTTCTCATGTATTTACTCTTAAAAATATTTTATAAAATTTATAATAATTTATTAAACACTTTATAAATTGATTTTATGTTTAATGAAGTGTTTATTGCTATCTAGTTAGTTATTTGATTTTGGAGTTTAAAAGATTTATTGGGAAGTTTTCTGAGACGAATAATAAATTTAGGCTTTAGAAGACTTCTTGGGGGACTTCCTAATAAATCTTCCTAATAAAAAAAGTTTAACTTTATTGGAATTTTTGTCTCCTTATGTAAATAAAATTTACACATTTTTATTTTCCTCTCAAATGACTATAACAAAAATGTAATGTTTCTCACTCTAAACTCTTCAACTTTTTGTTAATTTTTTTGAATTTGAAGACACCAAATTTTATATCAAATTCAATGACTATGTATTTTTGTCATAATTTTTAATAGTAGAAGAATTATTAAATTATTTAATCATTTTCTACCACCGAGGATTAATACACTAATGATGTTACTAAGAATTCTTGATCTTATTGATGATTTGACAACATTACTAGGTTGCAGATAAACCAATTGGCAAATAATAAAAATGAAGCAAAAGTAATCACATAAACTGAAGTTGTAGAAAATGTTTTCTTACGCTGTATGCTGATTACACCCATTGATTCTAAGCTTCCTTTAAAAATGAGGAATACGTAATTTTTTACTGAAAATTGCTTTTACACTAACAATCAACAATCAGAGTCAACTTAGGTTTTTTTTTTTATGTAGACAATTGTATGTTAATGTGTTTAAGGCGAAATCAAGGATATGATGATTCTTATTGCCTTAAAACATGGGCAACTACCTGTGTTCAAGAAAGTTTTCCAAAATTTATTGAAGAAAGATAACGACAAGGCTACATCCAGTACCGGACCAATGATTTGGGCAATACGTCATTATTATGCTAAAACTCCTAATGAATCAGTTTTTTTTGTTTAAATAATTTACAATTATTTTACTTCAATGTTCTTTTTTTCTTTCTAAACACTAACTTCATTCAAAAGTATCATTACAATGCTTAAACAAATAGTTTAACAACAAAACAGTGACAACCCGTCCCGTGGACCATGAACCGGGGTCCACAGGACGGGTTGTCACAAAAACAACAAAATAAAAGAAACTAGTAGGCTCCATAAATTAATCTCATACATTTATGAGTAAGAGTAGAAAAAGAATCATGAGATTGTAAGGGAGAGAAAGTACACAAAACAAAAACAGTGGAATTGCTTTTTAACCTCTCACGTTGAATGTCAACTATGGCAACAATAACACATCCAACCAAATAAAGTCCTTGTTTGATACATATATGATACAAAGGATGAGAGACAATATATTTTTCCTCTCAAACTTATGAGATAACACTTCTCCATCACCAAGGCTAACGTCTGCACAGAGAAGACAGTGTGCCACACATGCGACAAATCTGCAACCCTGACCCACACTCGATCGTGACATAGCCACCAGCCCACCACGCCGGACAGATAGGTTAGAAGACAAGAGGAGACATCAACGACCAACTAGCCGCTACACTCCAATGAAAGAAAACGTAATAAAGAAAAACTAGATTTATCAGAGAGAACTCCGACGGCTAGACAAACGAAACCACCAAACCGTAAAATATGCTACCAACAACAGCCATCAAAACCACCATAACTATTCTACATCCACCTAATTTGGCCACAACGAGCTTCGCACAAAGGCCACCGTAATGGAATAGAAGACGACATAGATAATATAGGCAAGTAGAATTAAGAAGAGAGAAGACAATAAATCGGAGAAGAATCCTGGCGGCTGCATAGAGAGAGTGGCAGCCGCCAATGAAATAACAATGCACTAGGGTTTTCAGGATAGAGAACATGGAATATTTTCTTCAATCACTCAAAAGAAACATTAAACTTTAATGTTCATATTGTTACTAATTTTTTATATTTTATTAGTAGGAGAAATTCAACAACACTTATCAATAACATTATTAGGCGACAAAAAATGAACTTCAAATTTTTAATTTATACAATACATGGTGAAATGGTGTTATACTTATATTTCTATCCACAACATTTTTTGTAGGTACATCGGAGAACACACAATCCATAAGTAATCATCATCGACTCTCATATCAAGTTTGTAATGTCCCAAACCTAACGAGTCTATCAAATAAATGTTTCTTATATTATTTCATGACTTTTAAGTTTTAACACTAAATTTTGATCCGCGCTTCGAAAGCGCGGATTTATTTAGGCTATAAACAAAATTTGATATGAATTACTACTCTACGACTTTGAAAATTATTATGGTATAAAGTCGTATTATATTGAATAAGAAAAACTGTCTAAAATTATATAGTTTATAAATTAGTTTATTTGAGATTTTGTATGTACACTTTATGTAATTCTTTCTTAGGCATAGTTATTTTATCCCAGTTCAACAAATCTTGACCATAACGACTACATATATCGAAGTTAAATCGTATTTAAATAACTATTACGACGACTTAACTACAATAAACGAATTGTAGTTACTAGCTTGTTGTAATGCACTAATCGACGTAACATCGGCGTAAATGGACGACGAAAGCAAATCGAGGTTAATTCGGCTCTGGGATCCTAAAAATTGAACCAAAACCACACGAAAATACAGGTTCGGCTTCGGGATCGAGCAAACTACATACTGGGTTTTGCTTTTGGACCCGCAGGTCTCTATTCGAGTTTGAGTACCCAAAGTACCTGAAATGTTTAGTGTATATTATGTATATTTGGGTATTTCAGATATGTTTTCAGTATTATAGAATATTTTAAGTTTTAAATTAGGATTTTGGTTATAGTTTTGGATTTCGGTAAAATTTTAAATTATATTTGGGGTATTCCACTACAAGAAAACATGTGATTTCATACTGCGAGTTGCGACTGAATGTGTAGTCCCAAAATTTAAAGACCAATTAGCAACTGTTTTATTACGGAATTCAGACCCGCAGAAAACAGTCACAAATCAGTAGCCAAATAGAGACAACAAAAATACGTCGTAGATCAGTCGTTAAATTAGGACTGATTTGTGACTAAAACGTTGTCGGAGAAAGTCAGTCGCCAAATAGACGCTAAATATGGCGACTGATTTGTGACTGACCTTCCCCGACAACGTTTTAGTCACAAATCAGTCCTAATATAACGACTGAAGTATCCAGTCGCTAAATTAGGACTGATTTGTGACTAAAACGTTGTTGGGGAAAGTCAGTCACAAATCAGTCGCTATATTTAACGACTACTTAGCGACTGAGCAGGATTGTTATTATAAAGTAGTCGCAAATCAGTCACTAAAAACCAGTACACACATGGTCAACGTTTTATGGTTGTTGTACCCACTTTTTCACAAGCAGTCGGTAATTAGTCACTAATGAGTCTGATATTTTGTTATATAAGAGAAACGATTGTTTCCACCCATTTCTACTCAACATTTCTACTTATAAATCGTAAGAACACAAAAAAAAACCGTTTGAACTTAAAAATGTCAGGAAATTACAACTTTTCCAATTTTAGTGAGTGGATGTACAAGAGGATCAATGAAGACACGGATAATTTTTCGGAAGAGTTCATAGCAGGGGTGGATCAATTAATGACATTTGCAAATAGTCAGCTTATCGCGCAGAGCAATTGGGGTAAATTTTTATTTCCATGTAGTGTTCGCAAGAATGATAAATTTCTTCCGGGTCAAAAAATTTGGAAACATATATATAGTAGAGGATTTATGCCAGACTATTATGTTTGGTATAAGCATGGAGAAGAAATTGATATGGCATTAGGAACGAGTCATGTTGACCCGACACATTTAAGTGGTAGGGAAAATGTTGTTAATGAAGATAGATATGTGGATATGGTAAATGATGCATTTCGTGATAATGTGAGATCTGATCATTATCACGAGGATGGTAGTTACCAGAATGTAGTAGACCCGGTATGCAACCATTCGAAGAAGATTTACGACTTATTAAAAGGAGCAAAGAATCCCTTGTATGATGGTTGTCGTGAAGGTCACTCGCAGTTATCCTTAGCTGCTCGAGTCTTGCAAACTAAGGCATATTATAATATGAGTAAAAAGTGTATAGATTCGGTGTGTCAAATGTTGAATGACTATTTACCAGATGGAAATATGGCAACCGACTCACACTATGAGATAGAAAAGCTGATGCGCAATTTAGGGCTTCCATATTATACAATTGATGTTTGTATCAACAATTGTATGATATTTTGGAAAGAAGATGATATGTGGGAAAATTATCAATTTTGTGGTGCATAAAGATGGAAGCCTAGGGACAAACGACGTAGAACCAAGGTACCATATAGTCGTATGTGGTATCTACCTATAGCTGATAGGTTGAAGATAATGTATCAGAGCAAGAAGACTGTTGCGGCAATTAGATGGCATGCTGAGCACCAAACAAAAGAGGAAGAAATGTGTCATCCATCTGATGCGGCGGAGTGGAAAAACTTTCAAGAAATACATCCCCAGTTTACCAAAGAACCGCGTAACGTTTATCTTGGATTATGTATAGATGGATTCAATCCATTTGGGATGTCACATAATCATTCGTTGTAGCCTGTGATCTTGACTCCATATAATCTGCCCCCGGGTATGTGCATGAAAACAGAGTACATGTTTCTTACAATTCTAAATTTTGGGCCAAATCATCCGCGAGGTAGTCTTGATATCTTCCTCAAACCTCTGATTGCGGAATTAAAATAATTATGGTCAACTGGAGTTGAAGCATACGATGTGTCCTTGAATCAAAATTTTAATCTAAAAGCCATGTTTTTATGGACGATAAGTGACTTTCCAGCGTATGGCATGCTATCAGGATGGACGACCCATGGTAAATTGGCATGTCCAATTTGCAAGGAAGATACAAAGGCTTTCTATCTGCCTAATGGAAGAAAGACATGTTGGTTTGATTATCACAGAAGATTTATTCCTTATGATCATCCACTAAGAAAGAATAGAAAGGATTTCTTGAAGGGAAAACACGCCTTAAATGAATTTCCACCTGAATCTTTGACTGGTGAGCAAGTTTATTTTTAGAGGTTAAACGGTGTTAATCAACCAAAAACGTCTACTTGCGGTGGAAACGGTCATTAAAAAAGAAGCCTGGATATGGAAAATATCACAATTGGCATAAGGAAAGCATATTTTGGGAGTTGCCATACTGGAAGGATCTAATTTTCGACATAATCTTGATGTGATGCATATAGAGAAGAATTTCTTTGACAACATCATGAATACTCTTATGAATGTGAAGGGTAAATCGAAAGACACAATCAAGTCAAGATTAGATATAGCAAAATTTTGTGATCGGTCACACTTACATGTTGATGGTGATAGTCAAGCTCCATTTCCTCCCTACACATTAGACGAAGCCATAAAAAAAAGTTTATTGGCATGTGTGAAACATGCAGTTAAATTCCCTGATGGTTATGCTTCAGACTTAGCTAGTTGTGTTGATATAGAGTACAACAAGTTTTCTGGCATGAAGAGTCATGACTGCCATGTTTTTATGGAGCGTCTACTTCCATTTATCTTTTCAGAACTCCTAGACCAAAACATCCATCTTGCGTTATCAGGTACTAATTTTTTGTTATGGTTTATTATATGAAATTATACAACTTCATCATCAACAATATTTTTAATTTTGTAGGTGTTGGAATATTTTTCCGTGACCTTTGCTCGAGAACTTTGCAAAAAGATCGTGTCCAAATTTTAAAACAAAACATTGTTTTAATCATCTGCAATTTAGAGAAGATTTTTCCACCATCATTTTTTGATGTAGTGGAGCATCTTCCTATACACCTCCCATACGAAGCTGAACTAGAAGGACCTGTCAATTATAGGTGGATGTATATTTTTGAAAGGAATTTCAAAAAGTTGAAATCAAAAGCAAAGAACAAAAGATTTGCTGCCGGATCGATTATTGAATCATATATCAATGAGGAGATAATTTACTTCTAATGAGCACTACTTTGCTGACCATATACAAACAAAATCAAGGTAAACGTTTTTATTATTCTGCATAGTCACTATTATTTAGTGTGTAATCAGATTTTTATTCTATGTAATGTGGATCATTAATTTGTGCAGGTTAACAAGATTCGATAAAGGTGAAGTCCCTATATATCATGTCCCTGGAGTACCTGATATATTTACAAATGTAGGTCGGCCAAGTGGGAAAATGCAAGAAATATGGCTTTCCGAGAATGACTATCGATGCGTACATTCATATATGTTGCGAAATTGTGATTATTTTCAGCCATTCGAGAGGTATAATTTGGTAATTACCATCTTCCGTTTTATTGATGTATCACACTATAATTTGTCATACTAATTTGTGAACTTGATCTCATGGATATAGGATGTTTGAAGATTATCTAACTACAAAATACCAAAACATATCTGACAAAGAACTCTCTGCAAAGAGAGCAGACGAATATCATATATGGGTGAAAGATTATGTATGTTTAAGTAATATTATGTCGTGTATAATTGTATCCATAATTATGTATATATATTGATATTTTATATATATGCAGGTTAGCTACTGGAGCAATACACATGAGTTTCCTGTGTGGGTTAAAAATATTGTGAATGGACCTGTGAATAAAGCCAAAACCTGGCCGATCTATTTCACAAGAGGTTTTTTATTTCATACGCAGAAACATGGCGAGAGACGAAAGACTTGTAACTATGGCGTATGTGTTAAAGGAGAGAGTTACACAAATGCATCAGATGCAGTTGACTACTACGGGATCTTGACGGATATCATTGAAATTGAGTATGAGGGAGTGGTCAATTTGAAAATCACACTTTTCAAGTGCAAGTGGTATGATCCTGTGATTGGTAGAGGCACTCGGCGGAGCAATAATAGCATTGTGGATGTCCTTTCATCAAGGAAGTACTATAAATATGAACCATTTATTTTAGGTATGTACTTATATATATGTACATGTTCTTTAATGTTCGTATATTATATATATATATATATATATATATATATATATATCTTATTAAACTTTTTATTATTTGATATTGCAGCATCTCAAGCACATCAAGTTTGTTATATCCCGTATCCGTACGTAAAAAAATCAAAGCAGTCATGGTTACATGTTTTAAAAGTGAATCCGAGGAGAAACATTTCAGGAGAATATGAAGACAAAGAATCTACATTGTTGCAACAAGAAAATGATGATGATGTCTTGATGACCACAATTGAAGATTTAGCAATCGACCATTTGGTACATGCTCGAGGAGAACCGATAAATCTTGATGATGGTGTAGAAGATGCAGAACCAGAAGACGAATTCCAATGTAATCTATCGTCATCCACTTCTGATGATGATGATGGTGATGATGGAGAATCACCATACTAAAATGTTATAACCAAAAATTGTTAAGTCATTAGTACATTCCTAAAACTTTATATTATAATGTGTTATTATGATGATTAATATTTCTTGTTCTTTTATATTTTATAGTATGTTGTTATGATATTCTAAAATATACTAAAATATAAATCTTTTTCTTAAAAAATGTTAGTACTACTCATGGAAATTAATTAGACACAAACCCTTGAAAAAACCTAAATATTAGAAGACATAAACCCTTGACAAAAATATACCCTAAATATGAAAAGACACAAACCCTTGACAAAAGAAATTTTATACCCTAAATGTTATAATTTAATGTCATAAGAAAAAAAAAACACTTGGCCCAAAAAAAAAAATCAATTGCACACAATTGATTCCCCCGCCTAACTAAAATTCATTCCCCCCGCCTAACTTAAATTTTGACCCGCTAAGCCCAAAATTTGGGGAAAACCCAAAACTAAAAAAAAAAAAAAACTAATTGAGTTTATTCTGAAACTAAGGACGACTACCCTAACTCACACCCAATCTCTCGCGCAGCCTCACTCTGTCTCTCTCGATCTCTCTGTCTCTCATCATCTCTCGATCTCTCTATCTCTCTCAACTCTTTGTCTCTCTCGATCTCTCTCAACTCTCTGTCTCTGTCTCTCTCGATCTCTCTGGCTATCTCCATCTCTCTGTCTCTCTGAAACTCTCTGTCTTTCTAAACCTTGCTGTCTCTCATACCATACCATGGCAGGAAGAAAGAAGCAGAAACAGACACGTTCTCCCCTTCCCTCGCAGTACCAGTTCGTGCCTAGGATGACAGATCCTCCTCCTCTCCCCAACCGTCAATCTCCACCAACTGTGAGTGATTACCCACCTCCGAGGCAGCTCTTCCAGCACTCGCCGCCCCAACCACAAGCCACTTCAGCCCCTCTTCCTCAAACATCTCCACCGCCACAACCGAGACCGTCTGAAACGTCAGCCACTCAACACTCTCCTAGCAGCTCTCACGCTCAAAATACCTCGAGCACAGAAGGTCCAGAGCCTGATGAACCTGATTTCAACCAACCTCCTCCAGTTGAACCAAGTCTCTCTGATGAGCGGTTACGTGTTCTCAACGCTCTTCTATCCCAGCCAGGCCGGGAGCGGTACACACAGACACTGTCTCCAACATTTGAACCTGGAACCACTTGGTTAGTAACTTATGGTTCTCAGTTTTGAGTTTTATAATTTTTTTTATTAATTGGTGAATGTGAAAATTGGCTCTGTTTATTAACTCATTAGCTTGTGAAAATATATACATATATATATATATATACATATGAACATAGATTATATATATACATATTAACATGGATATATTAATTGCCTTTTGAATGTGAAAATTGACTTGAGCTTTGCTTTGTTTTCTTTTTAAAATTGAAAAGAATGTCACTGGTTTCTACTATATATGCTAAGATGGTTTCTTTTTAAATTGAAAATTGACTTGAGCTTTGCTAAGATGTGTCGCTTAGAAACCCATGTATTTGCTTTGTTTACTTGTTTATATTAACATGGATATATTGCTTTGTTTACTAGTTTAGTAATTGACTTGTTGTGAATGTCCCTGTTTTTTTTTTTTGATGTATGTACATATTTAAAGAAAAATGTTTACTTTCTGATGGTCTATTGATGTAGGTGTTTTTGTGTTTTGAAAACTACAAAACCTGAGTGTAAACATGGATATATTGCTGTACTTGCTTTGTTTACTAGTTTAGTAATTGACTTGTTGTGAATGTCCCTGGTTTTTTTTTAATAAACAATGTTTATTGTTCCTGTTTTTTGGTCTACTGATATAGGTGTTTTGTGTTTTGAAAACTACAAAACCTGAGTGTAAACATGGATATATTGTTGTACTTGGTTTGTTTACTAGTTTAGTAATTGACTTGTTGTGAATGTCCCTGTTTTTTTTTTTTAATAAACAATGTTTATTGTTCCTGTTTTTTGGTCTACTGATGTAGGTGTTTTTGTGTTTTGAAAACTACAAAACCTGAGTGTAAACATGGATATATTGTTGTACTTGCTTTGTTTACTAGTTTAGTAATTGACTTGTTGTGAATGTCCCTGTTTTTTTTAATAAACAATGTTTATTGTTCCTGTTTTTTGGTTCATTAAGTTAATTTATGAATGATATTGTTTCGGTTTTTTGAGGTTTGGTCGTGACAAGGGAAAACTGACCCGGAAGATCACAAAGATCTTTACAAACAAGTTCGATGATGCTTTTTACAGTTGGACTGTTGTGCCTAGGAGCAGACAAGAGAACTTTTTTTTAGAATTTGCGGTAAGTCTTTTCTTATAATCCCTATCTAGAATTGCAGTAGTTAAATTTATAATTCGGTAGAGATAATTTAATTTTTTTGCAGTAATTCTACTTTGATTTATAACCTTCATCTTGGTTCTTTTGCAGAAAACACACAATTGGGATCATGCACATACTGGTGTCGTTCAGGAGAAGTTTGAGGACATATGTCAGCGACGTATGAATGGTATGGTTAGCACTTGCAGAACTTCTCGAAAGAAACCAATCTAGATCCACGATACACTGTAGAAAAAGATGACAGACCATTGGGACACTGCTGATGCCATAGAGAAGAGTGAGACAACATCAGCGGCTCGGATGTCTGACCGTAAAGGACTTGGTCCTCACAAGCACAACTCTCGCCAGAAGTCTTTCCAACAAATCGAGCATGAAATGGTAAGTTTTATTTAGCTCCATTCATATAATTTTCCCATTTATTTGTTTCATTAACCTTTAGGAATTGTATACAATTTCAGGTTGAGGAATTGGGTCGACCGGTTACTCTTGGTGA
The DNA here is from genome assembly GCA_012274485.2 of Sinapis alba. NCBI lineage: Eukaryota > Viridiplantae > Streptophyta > Magnoliopsida > Brassicales > Brassicaceae > Sinapis > Sinapis alba. The sequence goes on along the minus strand of MU105845.1, from coordinate 247,402 downwards.
AGTTTTCGTGAAGACACATACAACAAAAGACGGGACCTTTGTTGATAAGAAAGCCCAGCAGGTTGTAGAGGCATATGAGAAGAATAAAGAAGCAAAGTTGACTGCCCTTGAGAGTGAAAACTCACTAGGATCAGATGGTGCTTCCAATGTGCCACAGCTCTCCCTAGACAAGGATAACGAAGTATTTCTACTGGTAAATTGCTTTCTTCATTTTTTGGTTTAGTTTTTTCTAAGTTATTTTTATCTTGTTTATAGTCTAACTATTATACTTTTTTTTGTAGTCTACTTTCACCAATGAAAGAGGACAGCACTATGGAATTGGAAGCCTCCAACAAACTCTTGTCAATGGGAAGCGGAAGTTCACTGAATGCTCATCTTCTGCATTCCTCGATCTGAAGAAACAGCTTGACGACTCTCACCGCAAAATAGAGGAGCATGCTGCTTGTAATGCAGAGCAAGCAAAAAAGATCAACGAGCTCTCTTTGGTGGGAAAGTTTATGGCTGCAATCGATCCTAGGTACAATGAGTTCTTGGCTGCTAACTCTTCCTCATGATGACTTCTTGTTATGTAATTTCTACATCATGTTCTTGTTTTAAAACTTATGTATTTTGTTTTTGTTAACTCATAAGAATATGAGTTTATTTTGTAACCTAAACAATTAATGTTTTATAAATATTTTGTAGTTTTATATTTAAGTTTTGATTTCTTGTATTAGGGTAGACTTTTTATTACAATCAACATCATCTAAAATAAATTGAAAAAAATAAATTGTATAATTGTATAATTATATAAGACAGTCGTATGTTGGTTACTTAAACAACAACATTTAGCGATTGATTAGTGACTGTTTAATTAAGCGTAGTCACTAATCAGTCGCTATATTAAGACCATATTACGACTACCTTAGAACGTTATACAATAACATTTGACCACTCTATAGCGACTGCGCATAATAAATCAGTCCCTACGTAGTCACTATATTAAGACAAAATTACAACTGTTTAGAATGTTATGCAATTACATTTTGCAACTGATTAGTGACTACACATAAGTGATTAGTCCCTAATCAGTCGCAAAATGTTGCAACTACATAGCGACTGCTTACAACATAGCGACACAACAGATAACGACTGACTATTAGTGGCAACTCAGACGTAAAAAAAGTCGCAGTTCAGTCGTCCAATTTAGTAATTAAATTGTGACCGTTCTGAGACGGTGTCTTGTACTCGCTATGCAGTCGTTAATCAGTCGTAACTTAACGACTGAATTACGACTACTTCCATTTGCGACGCTATGATTTATGACTATCTTGATCAGTCGCTATTCAGTCTTAAAACGTCTTTTAGTGACTATATAGAGACTGATATTCTAGTCTGGATATAAATGTTTTCTTGTAGTGTTCAAATAAAAATTTGGATATTTTTGGTTTCTGGGGTAAAATTTTGGACTTTTGGATATTTAAATATTTTTAGGTATTTGTTTGGATTTTCATGTTTTAGCCTTTTCAAGAACTTTGAGTCTTTCTGGTCCTAAATACCTGAACTGATCCAAACCTATTATGTACCAAAATTACAGATATTTTACATATACTTGAATTATGGACTTGAACCGATCCATATCCAAAAGAACCGACTCAAACCCAATATGGACCTACATTATGGCATAACAACCATAATTTTAAATGAATGATAACATATTTTAGAGAAGAAGTGGAGCACACGAAATAAGAAATAGTAATAGGATTCATTTAAAATATTTACAATTTTGTATAGTTAGAATAATTAATGATAGAATAAAATAATAATAAATAGTTATAGATAAGTTTAACAACTTTTTGCAGTTGATTTTTAGAATGATTCTCTTTTAATAATATAAATAAAATTGAACAAACTATTTGATTTATGATACTTTAATTTTTGATAAAACTTTTACTATATCATTAAAGAAAATGTAGAAAATAGTGATAAAAATTTAAAATTTATTGTATAATTATTTTATTTTATTAGTTTTAATCTATTATAAATTTATCTATTTTCTTTTATTTTAGATTCAAAGTTTATTTTATAATAATAATAATAATTTATTTATTTATTTTTAGCCAAGGTCGTTGTTTGGTACTCCCTCCGTTTCATATTATTTGTCGTTCTAGGTTTATGCAAACATATTAAGAAAACATATGATTTTATATATTTCCAAAACAAAAACACAATTACATATACATCTAACCTTATTTCAACTAATAAAAAAATAAATTGAAGAATCTTATTAATGAATATTGCATTGAAACTCTAAAACAATACTTATTTTGAAACGAAATTTTTTCCCTACAACGACAAGTAATATGAAACGGAGGGAGTATAAAATTAGTTAAATATCTTAACACACACATATCTAAAACCTATTGATCACGAGCTCTCTACTCATCATTTTGACCTCGCCTTCTACTTTATTCTTAGTTTAGCCTAGTTTGATTGTAATTCTTATTCTTTGTAAAACTTTTAAAGATCTATATAACAAAGTTCATTTTTATCAACTTGAGTCTTATTACAACGTTGTGTTATGAGGATATCGTTGTCTATAAAAAATTTCTTCCCTAATTTACTTACAAATACTACCAAATACCTAATTTCGACTCTAAAATCCATAATATTCTACAATTTCTTAAAATAACACACATTCGGTTTATACAATATTTTTCTAAATCCAAATCAAATTTTCTATTTTTGTTTAATTTTAATTAGTTCGATTTTACCAAATTTGATAATAGGAATATCATAACTGTTAAACTCATACGAAAGAGATACCTCCATCCATTTATGCAGCTCCAATAATCATGTTCTTAACTTTATCAGCGTGAGAGTACCAATGATTCTCGGTCTTGTATCCACTATGGTAGTGTTAGTATACTACTAGCCATTAGAATGAAAAGCAAATTTTTTAAAGTTAATAATCAGGTTGATCCAAATTTTATTTGGGTAAATGGATAATTGAATAAATATTAAGTTTTATAAAGGGCAAAATTGTATTTTACAGGTGTTTTGGTTATAAATAAGAAAAATAGAAGAAAGAAAAATAATTTTAGTGTTCCAAAAAAAAAGAAAAAAAAAATATTTATAAGAGGAAGGATATTTCAGCATTTTTTTATAATGGTTACGGACGGATCTGGGAAGGAAGCTTGTTGCCTTGCCGTCTCTCTTCCCCGATTTCTCTACCATTGCAAAATTGAAGCTTTAACATGGCTGAATCCAACGGGTCCCATAACGAGACTTCCTCAGGTAATCTAGCTTTTGCTTTCTCAATATTTACACGGAGACCTTTCAAATCGCCTCATGACGCTTAGGGTTTTCAATCTTAGCTTCTTCAAGTGCAAAGGAGTAGCCTTTAGTGATCCTTTTTCGATAAGACGTTTTGTCTCTTATCAAATTTTGTTTCTTACGCGTCGAATTTTGGATTAGTCCAATATCTGAAACTAGACATGTCCTTTCTCTAGCTTTTGGAACATGCAAGTTCGGTGCTTTTTAGGTCGGCTTATGACGGGTTTTGTCGTTGATCAGTCATATGCGTTTTTTTTTTGATTTTGGGTTTAGCTTCTTCTAGTGGAAAGGAGTAGCCTTTTGTGATCCTGTACATATTTAGGATTCTTTTTGTGTCTAAGTTTTAAATTGGAAGAGGGTTTGTGGGATTGTAACTGGGGAAATGGTAGTTTTATTAGATAAAGGCTAGGGACTGCAGCCTTATTAGTTGATAGGGAGAAGAAGCGGGTCATAAGGTTACCTTGGCAGCTAAGCTGGGTGTGTTGTCCTTTGCAGATGAAGAGGAGGAATATGAGGACAGCAACAGGGGTTTTAACCTGGGCTTTATCTTTGGAAATGTTGACAACTCTGGCGACTTGGATGCTGATTACCTTGATGAGGTTATCTCTTTTTCCATGCAAATCAAGATATTGAGCTGTAAATTTCCACCTGGTGCCAATGATAACATTTCAAATTTTTACAGGACGCCAAAGAACATCTTTCTGCATTGGCAGATAAGCTGGGTTCATCTCTACCAGATATTAATGTAACATTCTACGCACTCTTTAGTATTTTGTTTCTTAAAGTGAGTCTTTTTATGGGATTTTTAATCACCTTTTTGTTGTACTGGGCTGCCAAAAATGGGGATTCTTAACTCACACAGTTGTTGGCAAAATCTGATCGTACAAGTGATCCAGCTGAGCAAGGTGATGTTTTCGGCCTGGGTCGTCTATCTTATGCAGCTTCTATTTTAAATCTCAAGTTGCATTCTGCCATTTGTTAAAAACTATCTCGCAGTGAACGATCCCATCACACGGGTTTTGCATTATTCCTACTTTCGTTGTAGTTAGAATCCATTTATTGTTAGTTAGTTAGATCTGACAATATGCAACGAGCTCAGCCCATAGCCGTTACATACTGACACTATCTACTACCAAGTCCTGGCCATCAGCTTCACTGACTGTGCTGATATGTTGTGTAGATTATGATAGAAAAGCTGAGGATGCTGTTGATTATGAGGATATTGATGAACAGTATGATGGGCCCGAAGTTCAAGTAGTTAGTGAGGAAGATCATCTACTGCCCAAAAAGGAATATTTTTCCACTGCAGCTTCCTTGGGTAGTCTAAATTCTAGAGCATCTGTGTTTGACGATGATGATTATGATGAGGAAGAAGAGCAAGAGGAGGAGCATTTGCCAGTCGAAAAAGCTCTTGAGACTGAGGAGAGGGAACAAGGTTTGCAATTAGAAATCTTCTGTTTTCGAACAAAACACATTCTACAATGTACCTATGTTGTGTCATTTCATAGCTCATTAACTCTCAAATCGGTTAGGCAAGTGCGTCTTTAAGTTTTCAAGATCAGAATATTTGGAATTTCCTTCGATGCCTCTTGAGCTACTGGTTATGAGACATAAAGGTATTGCTTTGCAGTTGTCGCTAAGGAAGACAAGACCTTGGAGTATGAAAAAGAGGCTAGAATCTTAGAAAGCGAGGATCATATGGACACAACCAATGCCCAGGAGGTCAGTCCCCCCACACCCCAAAAAGGGAAATTGTTCCTCAAACAACATATCTATTTTCTGCTGTGGGATGATTTTGTTCTGTTAGTGATCTCATCAAAACATTCAGGAGGAGGTTTATGAGTTATTGGAAGGTACATTGGATGAGAAAGGCGCCACCCCATTGCCTACTTTGTATGTGGAAGATGGTATGGTCATATTACAATTCTCCGAGATATTTGCTATCCATGAGCCACCACAGAAACGGGACAAGAGAGAAAATAGATATGCCTCGTATAGAGGTATTTGATCTGAAATGTTGTTCGTATTTAGTTTCTTCTCAAACCCTACCAAGTTTTAAATTTGCAACATCAAATAAAATTCTCCGGATGTTAATAGTATTTACATTTCAATCATTTTTCTCTTATGTGTCTCAGTCACGTACTAGATCTGTGTAGTTGGTGCCACTGAATATATGTTCTACATCTTTTTGTCTTTTTTTCTAGGCAACTTTTTTTTTCCATTTCTCCCTTTGTCTTATCATTTCTGCTGTCTCCTGCATTCCTCTTTTGACTTTTTCTTTTTCTTAGTAACTCATTTATTCCTGTGAAAGTGGAACTGTTATAATATAGCCTTCTTCCGTACAGATAAATACAAATCTATGGATATCTCTGAGCTTGTTGAAGATGATGAGGAGATACTCCTGAAGAGTCATGGTAGGATCGATCCTGATGCAAAGCAAGCTGATTTGATTCAGCTGGATGTTCCCTTTCCAATTAGCGAAGGTTTAAAGCTGGTAAGAGCTGGCACAATTGGAGGTATCACACCTGAATCAAGAGAATTTTCCAAGCTAGGAAGGGATACATGTATCATGGGTGAACTGTTGAAGCAGGACGTAGTAGAAGATGATTCATCTCTGTGCCAGTCTCAGTTATCAATGGAAGTTTTTCCTCTTGACCAGCATGAGTGGGAACATCAAATTCTTTGGGAAAATTCTCCTGAAACTAGTGGTAATTCTGGTGATAGCCTCGAAGCTAGACTTGATTCAGTAGGCATGTTGGTTCAAGGAAAAAATTCAGAGACTGAACAAGAAAGCTTGAATGTGATGAACTCTAGAGAGCAAGCTCAAGCTGAAAAGAATATGCTCGTGTCTTTTTCTGCCAATCTATTGGAGTCTTTTGGTTCAAGAGGTTCCCTCTCTGCAAACGAGTTTACTGACAACCGTCGACATCATCCGCAACTCCTAAGGCTAGAATCCCAGTCGGATGAGGATCATCTTAGTGAAAATGACATTACTGGATTGGAGAATATGAAGCGACTTGAAAGCAAATCTCGCTTTAGCAAACTTGCTTTGCAAGAGAGGGATATGGGTGATGAGGCATGGTTAGATCGTGTAATATGGGAATCAGATAAAGAGTTGAGCAGGTCTCAACTAATTTTTGATCTTCAAGATGAGCAAATGGTCTTCGAAATTTTGGATAACGAGGAAACCAAAAATCTTCAACTTCATGCTGGAGCTATGATTGTATCCCGGTCTTCAAAATCCAAAGATGAAAGCGTTCAGGAAGGCTGTGATTCAAACTCTGGCTGGCAATTTAATATTTCTAATGACAAATTCTATATGAACGGGAAAAGTTCTCAGCAGCTGCAAGCGAACACTAATAAATCCGGCGTTCATAGTTTGAGAGTTTTTCATTCAGCACCAGCAATTAAATTGCAGACGATGAAGAATAAATTGAGCAAGTAAGTGGTCACTCTAATTTTGAAATCATTTTGTATTTGCACTCTTTTTTGGATTTCTAAAAGTTTCTACATTGAATGTTTTTACATCTACTTTTTAGTGTCTGTTAAAATGTTTTGAGTTAACTCATTACAGTAAAGACATAGCAAATTTTCACCGGCCCAAAGCTGTGTGGTATCCACATGACAATGAGCTAGCCATCAAGCAGCAAGGAAAGTTACCCTCCCGAGGAGGATCCATGAAAATTATAATTAAGAGCCTGGGGGGTAAAGGAAGCAAGCTACACGTTGGAATAGAGGAATCTGTCTCTTCTTTAAAAGCGAAGGCTTCTAAAAAGCTAGGTTGTTTTTTGTCTGCCACATTATGGCGTGAATTCTAATTGTAGAACACAATATTCTATTGGTTTCACTGACAAGTCTTGGTGCTTACTTGCTGCAATTGTTTTGCAGATTTTAAGGAAACTGAAGCAGTGAAGATGTTTTATATGGGAAAGGAACTTGAGGATGAAAAGTCTCTTGCTGTTCAAAATGTTCAACCAAATTCTTTGGTACATCTTGTACGTACCAAATTACATCTGTGGCCATGGGCACAAAAGCTGCCTGGCGAAAATAAAGCTTTGAGACCTCCTGGGGCATTCAAGAGGAAATCTGACTTATCTACTAAAGATGGCCATGTTTTTTTGTTAGAGTAAGAAAATTTCATGAGACTTACCCTGTCAATTTGGGAACTTTGTTGCTCTTGTAGTTAATTTCACCTGTCTGTCAGCAAGAAAAGACTCTTATTGGAAGTCATCATTTCTTTCATTGATCTGTGTAGGTATTGCGAGGAGAGGCCGTTGATGCTCAGCAATGCAGGAATGGGTGCAAATTTGTGTACATATTATCAGAAGTCATCCTCAGAGGATCAAGGTGGGAACTTGTTGCGCAATCAAAGTGACACCTTAGGGAATGTGATGATTCTGGAACCTGGAGACAAATCCCCATTCCTTGGGGAGATACAGGCTGGTTGCAGCCAGTCATCTGTTGAAACAAACATGTATAAAGCACCTGTTTTTCCGCATAGATTGCAGTCAACAGATTATTTGCTGGTCCGGTCTCCGAAAGGGAAGCTCTCTCTAAGGCGTATTGACAAGATAGCTGTTGTCGGACAACAGGTTTGTCTTTCGCAAGATTTTTCTCTTAGAATTTCTGTCCAAGGAAGGTCTCAATGGATATATATATATATATATATATATATATATATATATATATATATACACACAAAATTGAAAGAAAAAAAATTGAATGTTTCATGCTTGTGATTTAGTAGCGTAATAGAGGAGTTTAGTAGTCTGAGTGTATTAAATTATATTATCTTTTACGTTACCGCTTTTACCTTTGCTACTTTCGTTGGTACTTTGGCGTTAGTGTCCTGGCAAAATTTGAGGATAAAAGATGGAAGGGTATAGTAAATGAAGACTTAAGAAATCTAGAATATATAGATATTGTTGGGGTTTTGTGGAAGGATACTCCAGTGATCAGAGAAATGTGAGATGCTCATTTTAGCTGGTTATGAGTTCCATCTCCATTATAATTAATTGTGACATTCTACAGCTTATTTTTCTTAAGTTTCATAAAGTCGGCATGCTCAGATTATTTTTTTCCCAGGAACCTCGCATGGAAGTAATGTCTCCTGGATCAAAGAACCTACAGACTTATTTGGTGAACAGGATGTTGGTTTATGTATACCGGGAGTTTATGAAGAGCCACTCAATTGCTGCAGATGAGCTGTCTTTTTTATTTTCAAACTTAACAGATGCAGTTGTCCGAAGGAACATGAAACTTTGTGCTGGTTTGAAGGTATCTAATCAAATTCTCACTTCTGCATAAGCAGCATCCAGAGTTGCACGCCTACGCTTTCTCTTTTTCTTTTTGTTTTTATTTTTATTTTTAACTTTTGCATCATCATGCGTCCGTATCATATTATCGGTACTTACCCCTTACATAAACGTACAAAATGCAGAGGGATAAAAATGGCCAGCCTTGTTGGTTCAAGAGACCAGATTTTCAAGTTCCACCTGAGAATGAGCTTAAAAAGCTGGTGGCACCTGAGCATGTTAGTTTTCCGTTTGAGTTCATTTCATGGTTGAAATATGCGCCGTCTGCTTTCCACTATTCAGAGTTGCAGTTAATGAGCTTTTGATTGCTATTACTGGAAATATACTCTTTAAGATGCGTCGTTTTCTATATTTTGTTTGCCTAGGTGTGTTCCTACGAGAGTATGCTAGCTGGGGTGTACCGGCTCAAACATTTAGGGATCACCCGGTTTACATTACCTGCCAGCATATCAGCTGCACTGACTCAGCTCCCAGACGAAGCTATTGCTCTCGCCGCGGCATCACATATTGAGAGGGAGTTGCAGATAACTCCATGGAATCTGAGCAGTAATTTTGTTGCTTGTACAAATCAGGTAAGCATCACTTATCTATGTTGAGGAGTTACATAGCCAGTGAATTCTTATATATATGGTATGTTAGGAGCTTAGGATTGAGTCATCCCTAATCCGTGAAAGGCTGGTTATTATAGATACGTCAGAGCTGAGACATTATTAGTACTTTCATATCAACACTGTAATCTATGTCAGCTCTATGTACACTAGTTTTGTTAAAAGTGTTTCCGAATCTTGTCAGTGGAATTGGATTTGATGCTTCTAATTAGTCCTCGCTCATACTTTGGTTACCTGCCCGATGCTCACATATCTGGTTTTCATTTGTGGTTTGAGTAGGATAGAGCAAATATAGAGCGTTTGGAAATTACTGGGGTTGGCGATCCATCTGGTCGGGGTCTAGGATTCAGCTATGTCAAAGCTGCACCAAAAGCACCAGCTGCAGCCGGGCATATGAAGAAAAAGGCAACAGCTGGTCGTGGAGCCCCAACTGTCACTGGTACAGATGCTGATCTTCGTAGATTAAGCATGGAAGCAGCTCGAGAGGTATACTTCTTTATTTCAGATGTCTAGGAACCTAAAAGGACATCTTTCTTACAAGTTGCCATTTCTTCTAAAGTAAGTCCATTGAAAATTTTACTTAAGATATGGTTTGGATGCTCTCTTTTATAGGTTCTTATCAAATTCAACGTTCCTGATGAGATAATAGCTAAGCAAACTCGATGGCACCGTATAGCTATGATACGAAAGCTATCAAGTGAGCAGGCGGCATCTGGTGTTAAGGTTGATCCTACAACCATAGGCAAGTATGCCCGTGGCCAGAGAATGTCCTTCCTGCAGATGCAACAGCAGGCTCGAGAAAAGTGTCAGGAGATTTGGGATAGGCAACTTTCTTCTCTTTCTGCTTATGATGGTGATGAGAATGAAAGTGAAAATGAGGCCAACAGTGACTTGGACTCCTTTGCCGGAGATTTGGAAAATCTGCTTGATGCTGAGGAAGGTGGGGAGGGGGAAGAATCTAATATGTCTAAGAATGACAAGTTGGACGGAGTTAAGGGTCTGAAGATGAGACGACGGCCATCTCAAGTTGAGACTGACGAAGAAATTGAAGATGAAGCTACAGAATATGCGGAGTTATGCCGATTGCTGATGCAAGGTACGTGTGTTTTCAACTAAGGCATTTGTGCTATTAGCTAAAGAACTTTTTGTCAGCGTATCACTGACTTTGATGCTTATTTAGAAGAGGACCAGAAGAAGAAAAAGAAGAAGATCAAAGCTGTGGGAGAAGGAATGGGGTCCTATCCTCCTCCACGGCCCAGTATAGGTTTTCAAATTGCGGAGCCTGTAAGAAAGGCCACTTTCATTGACAAGAATCCTATCGTCACCCATCCTGATGCATCTTTCTTAGTAAATGAGAGCACCGTCAAAGACTCCAGAAATGTCAGTACAAGTTTGTCTCTTGCCTATTTCTGATTAGTGCATGAGGGCTTGCATGTATTGACAAACATGTATTTTGTATTTCCCCTTCCAGTGGCAGGTTGATAACCCTATTATTAAGACCCCAAAAGCTAAACAGGTAAAAGAGATTGGCAATTCTTTGGGCCCGCTTAAGAAGGTCAAAATACTTAACGAAAACCTAAAGGTACAATTAAATCAAGACAACAATATATAGTTAATTTATTCTTATATTTTTATGGTCAATTCTGAAGTGTTCTCGCGGTCTAAACTAGGTATTCAAGGAAAAGAAATCGGCGAGAGAGAACTTTGTTTGTGGAGCCTGTGGTCAGGTATTTCTGGTTTTTTTTTTGAAACTAGATTATGAATCTAAACTTTGCTTGTTTGAGAGGAGTGTTTGATTATTATTTTCATGGTCAGTATGGACACATGAGAACCAATAAACACTGTCCAAGATACAGAGAAAATACAGATTCACAACCGGAAGGTGTAGATATGGAGAAGTCCGTGGGAAAACCGAGTACTTCAGAAGTATCAGGTCAGGCCAAGCTTAAACCTATCAAGAGCAGCAAGGCTGCGCCAAAAAGTGCAATAAAAGTCACCGTAGATGCAACTCCGAAGGGAGATAATTCAACTAGTAAAACTGGGGGTCTCCCTCTGAAGTTTAGATATGGTATCCCTGGTGGAGCGATGTCAGATACACCTGGTTCGGAAGCTCCAGGAAGTTCTGAGCAAGCAGCAGTGTCTGACATAGACACTGGGACCAAGACCACATCTAAGATCAGCAAACTCAAGATTTCAAGTAAGGCAAAACCTAAAGAATCAAAGGTTGAATCTGACAGACCTTTGCCTACGTATAGCAGAGAGAGAGGGGAGAGCGAATCTCACAAGCCTTGTGTTTCTGGAAATCAAGCTGCCTCAAGCAGGCACACTATATCTATTCTGCAGCCATCATTAAGTATGGATAGAGATCAAGCTGAATCTCGTAGGCCTCACCTGGTGATACGACCGCCTACAGAAAGAGAACAGCCTCAGAAGAAACTTGTAATAAAACGTTCGAAAGAGATAACTGATCATGACATGAGTAGTCTTGAAGAGAGTCCAAGGTTTGAGTCCCGGAAAACAAAAAGAATGGCAGAACTGACGGGTTTCCAGAGGCAGAAGAGCTTCAGAGTACCAGAGAACTCTGTAGAGCGGAGACCAAAAGAAGACAGAGTATGGTGGGAAGAAGAGGAGATAAGTAGGAGAAGAGATTATGATGATATGAATGTAACAGAAGAACCCAACGAGATAGCTGAGATCAGGAGATACGAAGAGGTACTACGGAGTGAGAGGGAGGAAGAGGAACGACAAAAAGCAAAGAATAAAAAGAAGAAAAAGAAGCTGCAACCCGAACTAGTAGAAGGGTATCTAGAAGATTATCCTCCTCGAAGAAACAACAACGATAGAAGATTGTCAGAAAGAGGCCGGAACGTTAGAAGCCGGTATGTGTCCGACTTTGAAATGAATGGTGCGGATTATGCACCTCAGCCAAAACGACGCAAAAAAGGAGAGGTAAGACTTTTCTTTGCATTCGTGTGTGTTACATATCCTCACCAGTGCTCACATATTAAGATTCAACTCATCTTTGTGTGTGTTCCCTCGTCTATACAAACAGGTTGGGCTAGCAAACATCTTGGAAACCATAGTGGACACACTAAGACTCAAAGAAGAAGTGTCTGGCCTCTTCTTGAAACCGGTTTCAAAGAAGGATGCTCCAGACTATTTTGATATAGTGAAACGCCCGATGGATCTGTCGACAATCCGGGATAAGGTACGGAAGATAGAGTACAGAAACCGCGAGCAGTTTAGACACGATGTCTGGCAGATCCAGCTCAATGCTCATCTTTATAACAACAATGGGCGTAACCCAGGGATACCGCCTTTGGCAGATCAGTTGCTGGAGATTTGTGATTACTTGTTAGATGATTATGGAGATCAGTTAGCAGAAGCAGAGAAAGGTATTGATAGATAGATCCCACTGACTGAGAGAGAGTGTTTTAAGTTAGTCATTCCTCTTCTATGGCCAAAAAAGTGGGATTCTAGCTTTAGCTAATGATTTGTATGAAAAAGGAAAAAAAGAAACATTGTCATGTGCTGTCTGTGTAAAAGTCAAGTAAGTAAAAAGAAAATTGTTTTTTTTTTTCTATTGTTGTTTGTAAAATTTTGAGGGTTTCACTAAATTGATGATTGTGGTATTAAATAGAACTTTGGAAGATGATGTGTTAATGTTGTGTATAGTACTTTGTTTTCATTGATAATGGCCTTTTGTTAATTATTAATTTCTTATTTACTAATTAATAAATTTGGAGTTAATTGAGACATAAATTTGCCAATATATCTTTGTTTTTGTCGGGGAGTATCCTTCAATCTTCATGGCGCCTCCGATACCTTCACGTCGTCTCTCTTGTTCAGCATCGTCTCTATTATCTCTTCCCCGACTCAGAGAAGAAACCCAAAGTCATCTTACTCTCAATATGTATCCTTTTGGTCCATGTTTGCGATAAATCTATAGAAAGCATCATTCAATGATAAAAGTCAATGAAAGCACGGTAAACATAAATGGAAGATTCACTTTTACATGATCTTGACTGTTTGTTTGCGTTTACATTCGTTTATCTTTTCCTTAAAATTTCATTTATTAAGAATAGATATGCTAAACATAAATGAATGATTCTCGTTTACATTTGGAGTCGAAATTTCATTTATTTGTTTCATGATTTAACGAGTAAGAATCGGTCCTTTACTAGTAATACTAGATTTATTTGAAAGTATCTTTGAATTCCTTTTTTGTAGGATCGTTTTGTGGATATAGTTGGTCCTTCATTGTGTATATAAAAAAGTCATATTGATTGAGAAAACAGTAGCTCTTTCTGCCAATTAACTTTTACTTTGAAACTTTGATCTAGATCTAACATCTGGTATCAAAGCTTCCACTACAAGCTCTGGTACCAAATTGTTAGCAGTAGATCAGAGCTTTAATGTTGAAGTAAATTGGCCGAAAACAAGAAAAAAAAATGTATTTAGATTTATTTTCAAATTATTTTCGGATTTTGGTGCATATTCCACGATGCTTCATTTTAATAGGAATCTTTTGTAGGTTTATCATTCTTAACTTATTTTATTGTATCTTTAGATGGATTTTTATTCAGGGAATCTTGGAGTGTTATGATTCTTTGAACGTAAAATGAGTTTCCTGTCTTTAAAATCTTAAGCAAAACATATATTTTGTTGAATAATAATAAAGAGAAAGAGTGAGTAAAGTTTTTTATTATCTTACGTTGTTCTTTTTTACAAATGATCAAATGATCTATATATATAGGGGAGGGAATCAGTTAGTTTAACCGACTTGAAATATATATATAATATAATTATAGATAATCATCTTTTCTTTATATTTATCTTTCTAACACTCCTCCTTGATTATCCATTTTGTATTACGTAATGTCTCGTTAAAAACCTAGTCATGGAAAAACCTGATGGAATAAAAACCATGACAAGAGAAAAAGAGTACATTGACGTAATCTTCTCCTAAGAATAATGGATATAGCTTTTTCTTCATTGGTCACGCAAACACCACATCCCGATATCGTAAATGTATTTTTGGAATATTGTAGTGGGAAGAGCCTTCGTAAACAAGCCAGCCGGATTGTCGCATGACCGTACATACTCGATGTCCACTTCTTTATTTTTCTCGAGCTCCCGTATATACGAGAAAAATCTTGGAGGGATGTGCTTTGTTCTGTCGCTCTTGATATAGCCTTTTTTTGAGTTGAGCAACACAAGCCGAATTATCTTCAAAAATTTTCGTCGGCTCTTTCTTGTTAACTATTCCACTCGATTCTTGTATGTGGTGACTCATTGATCGAAGCCACACACATTCTCGACATGCTTCGTGAAGTGCAATAGTTTCTGCACGATTTGAAGAAGTTGCAACCAGAGTTTGTTTCTGCGACCGCCAAGAGATCGCGGTTCCACCAATTGTAAAAATATAGCCGGTTTGCGATCGAGCTTTATGAGGATCTGATAAATAACCTGCATCTGCAAAACCAACTATACCAAACTCGGATTTTCTAAAATACACTAATCCTAAGTCAACTGTACCTTGTAAGTAACGGAATAGATGTTTTATTCCGTTCCAATGTCTGCGAGTAGGAGCAGAGCTATATCTTGCTAGTAAGTTAGTAGCAAAAACAATATCAGGTCTTGTACAGTTTGCAAGATATAGGAGCCCACCGATAGCACTCATATAAGGTACTTCAGGACCTAATATCTTTTCGCTCTCTTCACAGGGCCTAAAAGGATCTCTCTCAACATTGAGAGATATATTTTCCATTGGAGTACTCAAAGGAGTTGCTTTATCCATATAAAAGCGTTTCAATAATCTTTTTGTGTAGTTTGATCGATGCACAAATATTCCTTCTCGGAGATGCTCAATCTGGAGTCCAAGACAAAACTTTGTCTTGCCGAGATCTTTCATTTCAAACTCTTGTTTCATATGAGTTCGAGCATCATCAACCTCCTTTTGAGTTCCAATTAGGTTTAGGTCATCTACATATACAACAATGATCACGAAGCCAGATGACGATTTCTTAACAAAAACACATGGACATATCACATTATTCACATATTCTTTACTCAAAAGATATTCACTTAAGCGATTGTACCACATACGTCCGGATTGCTTTAATCCGTATAGTGATCGTTGTAACTTGACTGAACAAATCTCCCTGGATTTTTCTTTTAATGCTTTTGGCATTTTTGATCCTTCAGAGAGTTTCATATATATATCATTATCCAACGATCCATACAAATATGCTGTCACAACGTCCATTAGATGCATTTCAAGATTTTTAGACGCCGTTAGGCTCATCAAAAATCTAAACGTAATTGCATCCATCACCGGGGAATACATTTCCTCAAAATCAATTCCCGGTCTCTAAGAAAAACTTTGAGCAACTAATCGGGCTTTATATCGTGTTACTTCATTCTTCTCATTTACTTTTCTCACGAATACCTACTTGTATCCAACTGGATTTATATTCTTAGGCATTATGACTATAGGTCCAAAGACATTCCTTTTATTTAGGGAGAGTAATTCAGTTTGAATGGCCTTCTTCCACTCCTCCCAATCATGTCTTTTCTGACATTCTAAAATGGATCTTGGATCGGGATCATCAATCTCATGACCGATCTCTTTGGACACAGAAAAGGAGAACATTCCATCAATATCTTTAATCTTATTTCTGATCCATAACTTTTTATCTCGGGCATAGTTGATGGAAATCTCATACTTTTCTGTTCCCTTCTCGTCATCTGGATCCTTATCTTTATTTGGTTCTTCTTGAACCTTTTCATTTATGTCTTCTTTCAAACAATTTTCAATATCAGGTTCTTCTACAACCTTTTCACTTTGCTTAACCAATTTCTTTTTCTTTAGGGGATTTTTATCTTTAGAACCCACTGGTCTTTCCCTCTTTAACTGAACCCTAGGTTCATTCATTTTGTTACCATCAGTTTGTTCTTTAGGAACATCAACTCTTGATGGAACATTTTCAACGGGTATATATGATTTTGTCACCCTTCTTGAATCTGTGAACGCATCTGGTAACTGGTTTGCCAAATTATGCAAATGCACAATTTTCTGAACTTCCAGCTCTCTTTGATTCGTTGGGGGATCAAGGTGTAACAACGACTGTGTACACCATGTAATTTCTTTAGGAATTTATCTAATTCCTCCCCCTAACGCTGAAAATTCATCCTCATTAAAATGGCAATCGGAAAACCGTGCCGTAAACATATCACCAGTTACTGGTTTCAAATATCTTATTATACTTGGTGACGTATAACCCACATATATTTCCAATCTCCTTTGTGAGCCCATTTTTGTCCTTTGTGGCGGTGCTATCGGAACATAGACCGCACATCCAAAAAATTGGAGATGGGATATATCTGGCTCTTGGCCAGACGCCAATTGTAATGGGGAGTACTTATGATATGCACTTGGTCTTAACCGTATCAGTGCAGCCGCATGCAATATAGCATGACCCCATACTGAAATTGGGAGCTTTGTTCTCAATATTAACGGTCTTGCAATCAACTGCAACCGTTTTATTAAAGACTCAGCCATACCATTTTGTGTATGAACATGGGGTACTGGATGTTCCACATCAATTCTCATTGACATACAATAATCATCAAAGGCTTGCGATGTACATTCACTAACATTATCAAGCCTTACTTTCTTAATGGCATACTCTGAGAACTGCGTTCTCAGCTTTATTATTTGTGCAATGAACTTTGTGAAAGCCGTATTTCGTGTCGTCAAAAGACACACATTTGACCATCTACTAGATGCGTCAATTAATACCATGAAATACTTAAACGGCCCGCACGGTGGGTGGATTGGCCCACATATATCACCATGTATTCTTTCTAAAAATATTGGTGATTCATTGTTAACCTTTGCTGGTGATGGCTGAGTTATAAATTTTCCTTGAGAACATGCATTACATGTAAACTCGCCCGTTTGCAAAATTTTCTCGTTTTTCAACGGATGGCCATTCGAATTTTGCACTATTTTTCTCATCATGACTGAACTAGGATGTCCTAGCTTCTCATGCCAGACTTTAAATATATCAGTAAACTTCATGTTTACTACGGCATAGGACTCAGTCATATTTATTTTCGTACAATATAGTCGAGAGGATAATATTCTTAACTCTTCCAATATATGTTTCCTCTCGGACTTAATGCAAAGAAATTCAATGTCATCTTTACTCATAGTTTCAATATGATATCCATTTCTTCGGATATCTTTAAAACTTAACAAGTTTCTATGAGATTCGGGGGAATACAATGCATCATTTATTTCAAATATTATTTCCTCTGGCATTGAAAATTTCACTTTTTCCAGAGCCTATAATAATCTTTGCTTTTGAGACTGGAGAAATATTTCTTATCTTTAATTATCGTGTGCGTTGACGCACTATCTGTCAAACACAAATCTCCATCCAAAGTCTTAAAGTCTGGCATCTTTCTGAATTTAAAATATTCATAAAACATACATTAATATTAAACATGAAACATAACATATATTTTACAATAAAAGATAAAGATAATATAATACAGTAAAACTACATCACATTGATTTTATTACACATTGATATTTTCTGGCTCAACCAGAAAATCTGATACGTCGAGATGAGTATCATCATTTAAACCATGAAAGGATGGTCCAGGTTCATTTGACATGAAGTTTGTTTCACCCCCTTTCTCTTTTCCCTTTTGGGATTCTCTATACAGATCGGCTAAATATTTTGGCGTACGGCAAACACGTACCCAATGACCTTTCATGCCGCATCTGTAGCAAACCTTTTCTGTTTGTTTTTTATCATCCCGACCCTTTTCATTTTCGTGGAAGTCTTTTCTATTTCTTTCATCATACGGACGGAATCTTCTTCCTCGTCCTCTTCCACGACCACGTTAACGACCACGTTCTCGTCCTCTCCAATTATCATAACTGGACGATGCAACATTCGCTTCGAGGAATGGTGCAGCTCCAGTGGGACGAGCTTGATGGTTTAAAGTCACGAGTTGGTTATTCTGCTCCGCTACAAGAAGGACTTGCATCAACTCCGAGTAATGGGTATACCCACTCACCCGGTATTGTTGCTGCAGGACTACATTTCCGGGATGGAACGTGGAGAGAGTTTTCTCAATCATATCATAATCACTTATTTTCTCTCCACATAACATCATCCACGATGTAATTCCGAACATCGCAGAATTGTACTCACTTACACTTTTGTACTCCTGGAACCGGAGATGGATCCACTCGTGTTTAGCTTTCGGTAAGATCACATATTTCTGGTGATCGAACCTTTCTTTTAAAGATTTCCAGAGGTCCCCAGGATCCTCTTTCGTAATATATTCATCTTTTAAACCATCGTGTATATGGTGTCGTAAAAATATCATGTCTTTAGCCTTTTTCTCATCCGACACCGTTTTTGAACTATCGATGGTATCCAAAAGCTCGTTTCCTCTCAGGTGCATCTTTCCACCCACTGCCCAAGTCATATAATTATATCCCGTAATATCAAGGACATTGATTTCGAGCTTTGTCAAATTCGACATGATAACTGTATTCATAGAATAATAATATAAGAATATAATAAAGATGATAATTTAAATGCATAAAATAAATGCAGAAATTAAATTACATAAATTTAAATTGCAGAAATTTAAAGAACATTAATAAAATTGGAGGCTTAGCCTTCCACATGATCCGAGGAGTCATAGATTACCATATTGATCATTTTTCAAAGTCCGAGGAGACATCATCTACCATATTGACTTTTTTTTCAAGATCGGAGGAGACATCGTCTACCATTTTGATCTTTTGTTTTTTCAAGGTCCGAGGAGACTTAGTCTACCATGTTGACCTTTTCTTTTTATTATTCACGGAGGCAAATCCTACCACGTGTTTCTCTGATCGTGAAGGCATAGCCTACCATAACGATCAGTTGGGAAAGGCAACACCTATCATCCTGAAAAATAAACAGAGAAGGCATGGCCTCTCACTCCGAAACAATAATAAAATAAAATAATAAAAATAATTGAAAGACATAATTTAAATCTCACCTCACTAGTATTACCTTGATCGGTATAAGAGCTTTGTGTTGATAACGTGTTGAATAATAATAAAGAGAGAAAGTAGAGTAAAGTTTTTTATTATCTTACGTTGTTCTTTTTTACAAATGATCAAATGATCTATATATAAGGGAGGGAGTCGGTTAGTTTAACCGACTTGAAATATATATATTAATAATTATGGATAATCATCTTTTCTTTATATTTATCTTCTAACATATTTCTTTTTATTTATATATTTTATATGATTCATAGAATATCAACTATGTCTATTCTCTTTCTTCCTCTTTTCTCTTTCTTTGTGTCTCCTCTCTCCTTTCCATCTTCTCAATATGTCTATTCTTCTGAAGGTCCGTTCGTTGCTCCGGTGCCGCTCGAGAGGTGTCTATAGCACTGGTGAGTCCCTTCTGGAGGTGTAGTGAGGTAAGCCTATGGGTTGTTGAGTAAAAAACATCAGGTTTAGGAGGTTTTATTTTTCAGATCTGTCTGTTTTGGTTGGATTTCCCTTCCTCTGAC
Source organism: Sinapis alba (assembly GCA_012274485.2). Lineage (NCBI taxonomy): Eukaryota > Viridiplantae > Streptophyta > Magnoliopsida > Brassicales > Brassicaceae > Sinapis > Sinapis alba. The sequence continues at coordinate 227,562 of MU105845.1, read as the reverse complement.
TTGCAACAAAAGGTGGAGGAGGCGAGCCTTGGTCCGGATCTGTTGTTGTGAGCGGTGGTTCTTTCTTCGGCTGGACTTAGTTTCGTCAGAGGATTTGCTCAGATTTGGCTCAGGTCAAGGTAATGGTGACTTGTAGATGTAGTTGTTGACTGAGGCGTCTTGGTGCGACGGTTTATTTTGTTCCCGTTTCTGCTAGCCACGGAAGGTCTGTTTCCTCGTGGGTGTGTTTGGTTGTTGGGTTGCTGCTATGTGACGGCGCCTAGCTCCGACTAAGGCGTGTAAAGTCATGGAGTTCTGTGTTTCCGCAGTCTTCTATGGCTGTGTGTTCGAGGTTCGTCCGGTCTTTCTTTCAGCTTTCTTCCTCTACTGGCCATTGTTGATCAAACCCATTATAGCGGAGCGGTTAGTCTGTAAGAACATCTCCAACCCCACTCTATAATTTACTGCAAAATAGAATGGAAAATAGAGTAATGAACAAACAAAAAAGTCATTACTCTATTAAGGGTGAGCTCGGTTCATCAATTGGTATTTGTCTGCGTTTGTCACCAGAGATTTTTTCACAGTCACAAAGTTGTCCATCTATTGGTTCTCAATAGAGGCAAATGGCGTCTATTCTTGAGGGGTCAGAGCTCGGTTCATCAATTGGTATTTGTCTGCGTTTGTCACCAGAGATTTTTTCACAGTCACAAAGTTGTCCATCTATTGGTTCTCAATAGAGGCAAATGGCGACGGTTTATTTTGTTCCCGTTTCTGCTAGCCACGGAAGGTCTGTTTCCTCGTGGGTGTGTTTGGTTGTTGGGTTGCTGCTATGTGACGGCGCCTAGCTCCGACTAAGGCGTGTAAAGTCATGGAGTTCTGTGTTTCCGCAGTCTTCTATGGCTGTGTGTTCGAGGTTCGTCCGGTCTTTCTTTCAGCTTTCTTCCTCTACTGGCCATTGTTGATCAAACCCATTATAGCGGAGCGGTTAGTCTGTAAGAACATCTCCAACCCCACTCTATAATTTACTGCAAAATAGAATGGAAAATAGAGTAATGAACAAACAAAAAAGTCATTACTCTATTAAGGGTGAGCTCGGTTCATCAATTGGTATTTGTCTGCGTTTGTCACCAGAGATTTTTTCACAGTCACAAAGTTGTCCATCTATTGGTTCTCAATAAGAGTTAAAGTTGGGTTTTGGAAAAGGAAATTGTTTGGAAAAATGACCGTTTTGCCCCTATCCATAGATAATTTATTTTCGTTGCAAAAGATTATTTCGTACGACATTAGCTGACATGTAGGATCAGAGAAATATCTTAAAAGATTTGAAAAAAATGGAGTTAGATTTTATTTAGAGGTAATTTGGTAGAAACCCATAAAAGAACACGATATTAGCAAAATACCAAGTACATTAAAATTTAGTATGTCAGGATAGATACTGTATACATAAGATTACGTAAAAACCCTTTCAAATAAGTGATTAGACTTTCTCGAGGTTTTAGTGCACTACGTTTTTATCTGACAATAAGATTTGCATCACAATATATTTTCTTTTTAAAGATTTGGTTAAAGATATGGTTAGATTTTATTTAGCCATAAAATTTAAGAAGCATCTTCTTCCATGTCATCTACTTTTTCATCTTTCTCCTTTGATTTTTTCCCTTCCAATGAATCTAAACAAAAAGAAATTAATCCACCAACTTGATCTTGACCCATCATACAAAATTCATAGACTTTGGGGTCGACGTAATTTCATTTATAAAATGGAAAGTGGATTAAACATGGGGAAAGTTCACAGACTGTGAGTCTCTAGTGATCGTTAGCGTTGAAGTAAAAAGATTTTAAGTGTAAGAATTATATTAGATATATATACAACAAGTTAGCCGTAGTAATTAATGTTAACCGGTTTGAGTATGGCAATTACCATTTAATTTCGGAAGTATAATGCTAATAAAAATTGGTGAACAATTGTTAGATTTCTGATAATCTAAATAATACATTAGATATATATACACTAAGTTAGCCTCACTTCTTAATGATAACCAATTTGAGTTTGAACTCCGCCTTCAGTTTTTAAAAATGTATTTGGAAGTGTTTATAACAACCTATTAATTTATTGAAGATTGTAAAATTTATAAACTATCTTGCAGACAATGGAGTGAGCATTCTATTACCAACTTCCAAACCATATCCTAAGTACTTAAGCTTGAGTTGAAACAATATGGCAAATGAAGGATCGTCAAAAATTCAATTAACATTGGAAGAAACTACATAGTAAATGATGGAGACCAAAAAGAAACATATGTGGGGATCCGAATAACTAATAATTTACTTGGTATTTATGTTTAAGTTAAGACACTTGTTGCTCAAATATATATTAAAATTTCCTCAAATAAACAAAACAACATTTTTTTCTTGTATTCTACATTATTGTTTGTATGTGCAATCTTTGAATATTAATGTTGTTTGGACAGAAATTGTTTAAGTGTTTTTTTTCACAAATTTAATTATAAATAACTATACTTTACGTGATCTGTTTATAAAATATCATTAACATCACTTATTCAAATAGCTTGTAAATATAAAGCTCAAATACCAACTAACATTTTAAAATGTCCGGATAAATAAAAATATAACAATACGAACTTATATATTAACTCTTTATAAAACAGTCTAGCCATCATTTTTCCAATAGTTGGTAACATGAAATTAAATACCAACTAAATTATATATTGTCAAAGTAAGGCACATTATAACCTTGTTAACTTGTATACTAACTCTTTCTTTGTCAGTGACAAAAAAAAAAAAAAAACTCTTTATTTGTCAACACTTACAAACTAATTAACATAATTGTACTTGAATTTTGTTTTTTATATATAGATAATGAATTATACTTAAAGTTGTATCTCTTTGTAGAATTACTTAACTGTTATTGCCATATTGGCTATTTTAGATTATGAGCTTTCAACTTGGAAAGATTGTGGATAATCAAGTTTTTGAGTGTCCAATTTATATTGTATCATGTTATACATAATATTATCAGATATATACATTAATGTATCATATTATATACAAACAATATTTTATTTTCAAATGATCAACTGATAGATATCACAACACAAATACAAAAACAAAGTCTAACTTTCTAAATAATCCAGTATGTATCTTCAGTTTAATATGATATTATGGTATCTGATAGTACTTCTTAACAAGCCAAATCCAAAATCTTCATTGTACTCTTATATTGGTTCATCCTTCTCCTTTTCAGAAGGAGCAGCAGCGGCATCTCCTCCATCAACAGCAGGTATAGCGGCAGCAACAGGTGCACCACCTCCACCGCCAGCATCACCAAAATTCATGATGAGGTTAGTGATGTTATGCTTCTCAGCCATCATTAATTTTTTGGTTTGTTCAAATGGAAAATGAAGACTATACAAAAAAGGAGATTGAAGAGGATGGAAGATGAAAGAGAAAGAGAGATAATGATTTTGAATTTAATATAGTTGGTAATAATTAAAAATATGTGAGAGCACTAGCTTTGATCAAACATGACAAAAGATATGATAGCAGAAGATAAAATCTTTTCGTATCTTCTTTCTACATTTTGCCTACATATTAGACTTAGTGTTTATTAGTGTAGGAATAGGGGTAGCAGAGTCACAAATAATTTTAAACAGTACGTAAAGAGTGACAATTGGTAGATAACTAAATAGCAGAAAGTTCTTTGGTGTGAGTACTAATTTCTCTTTTATTTATACTTTCGAGAGGATATTTAAGTGATACTATAACCAACAGAACGAACTCCTCCAGCCACATATTCTCTTATGGCATGAGTGTAATATATATAAAGGTTATATATCTCCTTATCTTCACGGGAAATCTAAAGCTGCACAACAAAAAAGAGAAAAAACATGATAAAACAAAAAAAAAAGGATTAAAGAAAGATCCAAAATATAAAAAAGAAAAGAATAATGATAAATCACATGAAGTGTGAAGAGGAGGCGTAGACATCTCAAGGAGAAGGGATCATCCAAGTAGTGATGGAGAAGCGTTGAGGATAAGAGATTTAAGTTGTGTCTGTGAACGTAAGTGAGTATAGACAGACCATATCAGATTTGTTTGAAAAGAACCAAACTGAATCAAAGAGGGGAAAAGATGATATAAAAAGAAGCAAGTGAGGAGATCGGAGCAGAGGTGAGGAGAGGAGAAAATAAAGGTAAAGAAAAGAAGAATAAGAGAAGTAAAGCAGTGTGGAGAGCGAGGCAACTTTGAAGGCTTGGATAAGAAATCTCTGAAAAACCTGCAATCATAACCCAAGAAACAGTGTACATGTAGGCTACTTGGTAGGAGGTTTCCGGTCAGATAAAAGAGAATTGGATCCCGAGGAAGTTCTTTATGGAAATGTCTCATTGATTATGTAAAATATATTTGAATTTTGATAAATTGAAAAATATGTGTATATATTAGTTACGAGAGTATTGTAAGTAAATTAGCTTGGTATAAAAGCCTATAACTGTCTAATTTGTTGATGTGCAGTGAAACAACTAGCTATACATAAAATTTAGCCCAGTAATGTATTGGTTTGACCACTTACATATACATGCAAAAGCTTTCTTTGTACATACATATGATTTGGACCGGCTTCGTAAATAAATAGTTTGTTAGCAAAACATTTAGCTTGCTATAATATTATTTGACCGTGTAAATATATTTGTGTTTGGTAAATTGCATATACCTGATAGTACTTTCCTAGTACATATATACGAGTTAAGAGAGTATTGTAAGTAAATTAGCCTGTTATAAAAACATTTAGTTGTCTACTTTGTTGATGTGCAGTGAAACTACTAGCTCTACACAAAATTTAGCCAGGTAATGTATTGGTTTGACCACTAAAATATACTCCCTCCGTTTCAAAATGTTACATATTCTAGTTTTTTCACACATTTTAATAAAACACATTAAATTTGCATAAATTTTTGTGATTATCTTTTTTTCCATGATTTTAGGCCAATAGAAATCTGATAAGTGCAATTAAATTTTTTGAAGTTTGCAATTAGTTAATAAAATATGCATTGAAAATGTAAAAAATAGATCTTTTTGAAACAAAAATTTTCTTTAGAATATGTAACTTTAAGAAACGGAGGGAGTACATGTGAAGGCTTTCTTTGTACATACATATGATTTGTGCCAGCTTCGTAAATAAAATAGCTTGTTAGTAAAAAAAATAACTTGTTATAACATTATTTTACCGGGTTAACTCGTACATGCATATGGCTTTCTTTGTACACACATATGATTTGAGCTCTGGATATTTTCCTTTTTTTTGGTGTGTCTGTGTTTGGATTCACGCCTCATGTTCTTACTGTGAGTATGAGGTTTCTCTACCTTTTTGAATTTGTTTATTTAGTGCTAAGAACACCTCCAATGGAGATTCTACCCATTAGAGTTCTAAATACACATATATTATTGAGAATTTAAAAACGGTTTTATGAAATTTTAGCATGTTTGCTTTACCTTTTGGCTTGTTAAACTTTCTTATAACCAATAATGTAATATATTATCATGTAAAAGAATTGTCTTATTATACAAATTGTTGTCCGTATCATTTAACTTTTGTAAGATAAACAATCCCAAGCTTTTACGAGTGTGATTAAACTCAAACTTTAGCCATATATCAACATCGTTTTGTAAGAAAATATGGAAACTTGTTATAGCAATGAAAACTTCCTTGTAACCGATGAAGGATGGTTTTTACAAAGGCGGTAATAAGAGAGTTTAACATGGTTTTACTTTCCTTTTTGACTTGTTATAATTTATTGTAACCAAAGATTTAATATATTATCAGGTAAAGCGAATATGGAAAATGTTATATCATTGAAACTTGTTTTGAAAAACAGTGACTTATATTGGTTATGTAAGGTGAATGATGTGTATCATAGTGTTATAATAAATAAATATTCTCACTCATATTGTATAAAGTTCATTTATGTTTGCGCTGTCTCTTGTGCACATGATACACATGATGCATACATTTATAACACATATACTATGCTTGGACATTAACAAGATAAAAATCAATCATGGTATTAATTAATATTAGCTGGTATTTGATTGAAAACCCCGGTTAATAGAAACACTAGCAAACTAATTGTGAAGCACAAATTAACAAGAAATAAAATCTGAAATACACCGAATTAAACTCAAAACTTTTAGAGAACTAAACAAAGAACAATAAACTTCATACCCTGAAACACAAGCAAAAAAAAATTGAAGCACAAGATAACAAGAAAATGTCAAGAAATCTACCAAAAATACTAAAATTTGCACAATTAATACGTCGATTTAAATCACATGTTTACATCTTTAACATAGCAAAATGGTAAGTTTTCAACAAGATTTCACCAGAAAATGAACAAGACACATAAAGCTAAACTATTTTTCCATAACTGAGTTATGAGACGAAACGGCAAAGAAACCAAAATCAAAAACAAGAAATTTACAGGTCTCACATAAAAATCCAAACCACACAGATACTTAAAAAAAAAAAACAGAGAACTTGCTAAGTTCCACAGCTCATGCTTGTAGACTTCAACCACCTATTGTATTGAGGCTTACGATTTTACCCAAAACATTTTTCTTCAAGTAATAGTTCATGAGTTCCTCGTCGATCGGATGAAATCGAAACGCATGAGCAAGCGAAGTCGCTGCCACAGAAGTTGCCGACACTGTCACAAAAGGCCCCAACAACTCAACATCTAAAGACTCGCGACCCATTAAAGCAAAGACTATACTTGTTTCTAGGGTTTCTCTCTTTTCTGAACTTCAGTAGATGAACACCCAAAGAAAGTTGTTTCCGATCATGATAGATGAGAGAGATAATTGTTGAGATGCAATGATAAGAGAAATTACTTCTTCAAATTTTGAAAACTTTGGTTGAAAAACTAGACTTCTTTTAGTTTCCTATCTGACATAAAAAGATATGAATAGATATAATGTCAGTGTATAAGACCTTTATGAATCTCTCTATATGATTTTGTCTATTATTCTACTTCCTCTTTGTTTCTTATCGTGTAAGGGTATCAGAGTCATATTTGACTTTGTACAGTGAGCAAATAGGTATATTTGGTATATTGCTAAATAGCAGATAATGTGTTGGTAGGAGTCCTAATTTCTCAACTTTTTTTGATACATGCTAAGCACGCCTCTGTCGACCATGCTAGTAGTCTTTTCTTTTTGTCGACGATATTTTCATTGAAACAAGTCCAGTGGGCTGTTTTACAAGGTTTGACATTTTACAAACGGATCCAATAACATAAAACACAAAGAGAAGGCCTATAATTATTGATCCAAAATGAAGATCGGTTTATGATTGCTACCTTCCACGTGCCCCTTGCTGAAGAAACTAAGGGCAACACATTGATGATACGTGTCCCTCATACGAGACAACAGTCTTGACCGCCTCAATTCTTCGTCGCCGGGATCTTTCTACACCGAACCTTCCTCTTTCTCTACCAGAGAATCCATTGAACCTCGCTGTACAAAACGCAAAACCTTTTTACTCCACTTCTACTCCAACCTTTGCTTGTGTTTATAGATCTTCATCTACCGCAGATTATAACTCCGAGAAAGTTCGATTTGAATCACAAGAGATCTTTCGCTGGACCGTCCTCAATATAAGAAGACGTCAGCTCTGCTAACCTCCGTTAAATCAATCGATATCAATTTAACTTCATCGCTTCCCTCTCCCTAAGATACTTTACTAAGAGCCCATCGGCTTCTTTATGAAAGTAAAAATTGACTCTTACTGAGAGAGGATTAAGTGCATATCCTTGAATAGAGAGAGAATCTAACCCAAACAAATGGAATCTTTCAATTTCTTGTAGAAGAGGAGACCGATCTAGTGATTAGAAAAAACATATTATTCAACCCAATATCGAAGAGATAAAATTAAAATGAAACTAACAGCTTCGACTTTGGATTGAAAAGTGCCTCAAATCTCCTTAGGAAACAGAATCCGCTATCCGGAAACCAAGTTCGATCTCTAGATCGAAAACATATTTACAAAAAAAAAAAAAAGTGTTGGTGACCGGCGGCGTAAGCCTCCGGCCACCAAAAACCGAAAACTAGTTTCTTGAGTTTAGTGAGAAGTTGGAGAAAAAGAGGTGTAGTAGTCTAATGGTAGGTGATCAATTAATACAATTTTCAGCTTATTATTCATTATTTTATGTATATGTCGTTGGACCTGAAGGAGGAAATGTTGGAGTGTGTACGAAAATTGAGTTTTTTGTGATCGAGATCTCTAAAGCAAAAAAGACTAATCCATGTCTGAAATCTGCTCTGTTTGATTCTTTATACAATAACTAGAGTTTTTCTCCGCGCTATGCGCGGATGATCACTTTAAATATATTTTATTTTGATGTTTAATTACAATGTAAGTCATTTTGTGTGGATTTTTTTTATAGAAAAATTATTAGTTATATTATTGATCATTTTAACTTAGTTTTGATCCATTTTTTGTTTGATGTTTTGCCATTTATTGATAATTAGTTTAACTCTTGTTATAACGGTTTCTTGTGTAAACAAAAATAGGAATTGTATTGACTAACTTTTAAAATGTAATTGTGTTTATTATCGTTGTCAAGGAAGGTCAAAAAGGATTAACTATCAAACAAAATTTAACTAATGTATGAAATAAATAAGATGTGTCAATATGGTAGAAAATATCTCAAGAGATGACTGATAGTTGTAATTTGTGATGTATGAAAGTTAACTCCTGAAAAATTTGATGTTTTATATAAGTTTTATATTATATTTAGTTAATATTATGTTTAATTCAGATAATATAATTCTAGTAATTGAGTTAGTATATTCGTATTTGCTTAAAATTTTTTGGAAAACTCAATTACACTTTAAGAATGTAGCTTGGTATAGGAAGGTAGTGAAGAGGTTGCGTTGAGTTGATACGTGTGCAAGGTATATTGAAATATTTGTTTGTATATAATTGTAAAGAAGCGTTTTGTATATAATTGTATGTAATTAAATATGATTTGATTAATATGAAGTTCTTAGTGAGGCATTGTCTTGGATAAAGTAATGAAGCCACCAAACAAATGAACCATCCCCGTTTTAACTAATAAAACTTAAATATTCGACTATTGAATTCTTCGTGTTTTAAAGTTGGAACGATGTTGTTTAAATGTTTTGTTAGTAAAAAATGCCGTCCCTTTTTTTGTCTACTTGAATCCGTGATCACTTATAGGAGCCTTTATGAATGTCGTAATTATTGATGCAAAATATCAGATCACAAACTGTTGGTTTTTAACATTGTAAACGTAGTGATAGTTGATGAGGAAAGCATAGCAGAATGGTCAATGAAAATATTTTAAGAGTCTACCGGACATGGTCAAACTTGATCTAAGTAAGGGTATGTGAGCATCACTATCAGTCGCACAAGTTATTCACAATGTATCTCTTTTACCTGGTTCTCCAGCAGCAGCTGCACTTCTTTCTTAGGAGCTTATGTATTCATCTTTGAGACTATTACTTCTTTTTCAGTGACGGTCCCTTGAGTGCTTATACGCATCGGCTGGCATTTCCACTTTATCTTCTTCCAATGCCCCAGGGTCACTTCTGATCTCTACAATTTCCGTTGGCACTTTTACTGTTGGAGCATCTTTGTTGTCACTATGAACAGAAAGGAGGAAGGTTTGTGACAGCATATGATAGATATTCAGAGAATTTACACTAACATCAAGCATTCAGAGACAAAGTGTAATCACAGATGACATGTAGCACAAATACTTAAGAAAATTTGAGAGCTAGATCATCATAAATGAGATCGAGAAACAGAGACGGGAAAGACAGTCTGTGTTAAGTAATGCTTCTAGTGAAAAGTTGTTCTAGAAATCCATAAATTTTCTATTTTATATATATATATTCTCCTCAATTCAGAAACTAAATATGATCTCCTTATACGCTTTATTCAATCGGTCAGAAATAAGAATAAACAGCCGCTTACGAAGCCAAGAAAGCATCCAAGACTGTGGATATTACAGTTCTCTGTGACACTGCATGGAGATTGATAAGCCAGAATTGCTCCTTATCTCCCTTCACACATCAGGATAAAAATTCTTGGTGCTGAAGCTTTTAGCTAGCCCTGACTTGTGTAGAAAGTCAACCACCGCGTCCAGAAATCCTCGCTTGCTCTCGTTTTCCTTGCTGTGCATGTGATATAAGATGGTCACATGATTTCCTATATTCTTTCCATTAGGACCAGGAGATGGCAACTTGAGAAGAAACATGTTTGCCCATTGACCTATTTTTGCCATTAGATGGCCACAGAAACCCATGTCAAGTTTGACGGATCATTTATGCGACATCTCAAGAGCAACTTGTATGTCTGCAAATATGCTCTCCTTGTACGCCTTTGTCGGTGAATAGAGTTGTTGACATGTGCATTAAAAAAGGTTTAATGAGAGGCTGTGATTCTCAACTAATAAGATCCCAAACACTAATGATATCAAGTAGTAGTAACGAAACAAAATTAATACACTTTATACCACACATACTCTCCATACATTACATATATAATTGTTATGTAAAACAGACCTTTTTGAAACTCAGCTGAAACGTATTGATGAATTCTCAAATTGTTTTACTTCTTGCCGACCCATACTTTTAACTCAGGAAGAACGTTTAGCACCTATTCCTGGGCACTGCATGAAAACTAAGAAAACTCATTATGTAAGATTAAATGTCTTAGCTCGTTCAGCTTTATGTCTTTGTTCGACGCAATCCCGCAAAGCCAATCAAGGAGATTGTACTTCATCAAATACTTTATGGGCAGATACTTTAAGTACCTGAGTTTGAAGACCCAAAAAACATTTCAAATAATGGATGATGCAAAGATCTTCAATAGTGATGTACCGTTTGGAGAAGTTGGAATCAGTGGTGACAGTAAAGCGATCTTTCCTTTTCTCGTGTAATGGAAACGGAGTCACCAATAGCTCCGAGTTTGCATGTGGCATATTATTCGTTCATGAAGAAACTTCTCAAGCGTGTAGATCTCCATGATCTTATCATCGCCTAGTTTACAGAAATTAATCACGAACAACACTCAACTTCACAGCCACTTCTCGAGACATCTCTGTACACTACAACATATTTGTAGGGCTAGCTAAAAATCAGAAAATTGGTCAAGTCGTGGAAGGTTAGAGAAAGTTGTGTCCTCATTCCGATCATGAAATAATCTAAAGATCATCATTTTGTAGTAAATTTAATTAAAAATTACCATTTTTCTCTGTGATCATTCGTGGATAATATCTAGATACTCATCACTTGTTCAGCTTGACAAAACACATTAATAGCTCTGAAATTTCCTCTCCTGTATTAGAAAGAACAAAAGGTTTACTTGAGACACAAAATACCTGTAATTGGATCTGCTTTGAGTTGAGGCTGGTATCAGAATCACAGTGCCTGTTGGACAAAAAAAAGCAGGAAGTTGTCAGAAAGGTTGACTCAGAATCTGAAGGAAGGAAACTGAGAAGGAAAACACTAATACATGTTCGTCAATGATGAGCAGATCCAATGGCTATTGTGAGGTATTGTTGAAATACAATGCAACAGGAGAATTCCCGAGGATTGAGAGGATTTCATGGGCATCAATTGATTCTGTTCAATAGAGGTTGTAGAATATGGTTCCGTAAAAGCTTTGACGAATGAGATTTATATCGGATGAGAAGGAGGTGGAAGGATTGCATAAAGAAAAATACATGAATAAATGATTAAGAGAGGCTCGTGAACTCAGAAACGGACATAAACAACATATTGCTCTGTAATAAATTAAGTTTAGAAGCAGGTATGGGTTTCATATGGGCTATATAGAGTTATTTGTAAAGTTGATTATAAGTGAATCATTAGACATAATATTTAATTGGGTTAATTGGGTTTTGAAATGTGAATTAAGCTGAATTATTTGTTCCAAAACTCAAAAAATAGGATGACATGTCAAATTAAAATCATATGACTGGATGATTTAATTAGTTGAGGTGGATAGCTTAAAAGAGCTAGTTCAATCCCTTTTATATATTGGGATTATTTTCTTTTCCTACTGTAAATTACTTTTTATTAAATAAAAAAAAATTGCAAAATCTTGATCCTCCAATATATATTTTGAGGACGTAACAGAGACGAGATGGATCCAAAGAACCTTGGAATCCCCGGAACTTAGCTGAAGCTGAATGTCTAGTCAGAGTTAGGTTTGGATGGAACAACGACAAGAAACTGTCAGGACAGAATCTAGATTGACACTAACCATATAAAAATGATCCCACGCCTATTAACAAATGATTATTAGATTATGATTTCGTTTACTTAGTAATCTGATTTATTATTGGCTTAACATTAGTACTGTCGACAGTCCACACAGAGACCGAACTAAACATCTCTTGTTATAACAAAAGACTCTTACATGTTGTAACCTAATCTTCAAATTGACGATGGCAGTGTCCCAGACTTTCTCTGTTCCTCCCATTTCTCAACCTTCCATATTAAGTGAAAGAAAACAATATTACAAAACAAAAGTATAATTTAAGAAACTATAACCAAAGATATTTTGCTCACCAGTGTTTCAGGGCACATCGTACGGACGTAATCTCTCAAACTGTTACAATCATTCGTATCTCTTCTCTTACCCTCAAGACACCTACGTATTTAAACTTAAAATATTTCGAAAAATACTAATCCTAGTCATTTAATTTAGTTATAGATAAATAAATTTACCTATGGTATTGCATATACCGATTGAAGCAATGTCGCGTTTCATTAGTCACCGGAAACAGTTCATCCCTCGCCGAATCAGTCTCTCCACCACCATCTTCTCCTCTCTTAGCTCGAAACGTGGCCTCGTTCTGGGGTGGAGGCGACACCGTGCCGGGAGCGTGCGCTGGTTTTGGCGCTTGCTGGCCTCTCGCGACTTTACTTAGGTCGCGTGATCTCATCTTGTCGTGTGGGTCCATTTGCGCAGAAGACATGTCTGATCAGCTTGCCTCTTTGTCTTTGGGGAGTTTTGTGTTCAACATTGTTTGGCTTTGAAAGCAAGTTTTAATACTGAGGTTTGATGTTGCTGCGTCATAGCGGTTGAGTATACGTGGCGTGATCGACAGACCTGTACGTGTTCCTCTGGTTCAGTTCGGTCAAAAAAAAATGTGCTGGCCCAAGTAACCTTTATTGTGATACTATGGGTCTTAGCATGTCTATATATGGTAAACATTGGCCCCAACGTAGAATGACTACACTTCCCAAATCAGACCTTAAACATAAACCACCTGCTAAAATGTGTTGGTTATTTACATTTAGTCTGTGTTTCACCTACAGCTCTGAAGTACTTGTTGAAGTCAAAATCGGTCATAATAAAATTAATGTCTCAAGTCCTTAGAAAATGTTTCTTCCGAGGCTTCGACTCACGAAAGTTTTCAAAAAACGATCAAGCCACAAAGAGTAAGTCACCATACGGCGAGTCCCACCTTGCAAACACGAATCGCCATATGACGACATGCACTTGGAAAGCATGGATCGCTATATGATGACCTGCATCCTTGCAAGCACAGGTAGCCATATGGCGACCTAGGCTCTCGGAAGTCCGGGTCCCCAATTGGTGACCTTATTTCTCTCAAATAGCATCAAAATATTCTGGTCCGCTCTCATGACTTCCTACTTTGAGTTAGGACCTTGATGCCTCTCAATTAATCCTGATCGGTGTTTTCCTTGAGATTTTACGATAAGTAAGGCTCGACAAACAACTTCTAGCTCGAAAAATGCAGCTCCCAGGCCGCCATGTGACAAGCTGGATCATTCCCTCTAGCTCCTTTCTTGAATCCTGATAAAACGTTATTCGTTTCGCTCCAAATCAAGTTACCGTTGGAACTTTACGATAAAAACCGTAAAGACTTATCTTCTCGTATAAATTTGCACAGATCGTATGAAACAGTAACGATTAACGACAAAATTGCCTAAACCATACGAGAAGTTTGAACTCCCTTTAAATCGACGTCGTATCGAGAACCCCTTTCGGAAAATTGTAAAAACGCCTAAAGCCGGAAAAATGGTCTGAGAGGACCAAAACATGGTTAAAAGCCCACTTACGATTTTATACGAAACCAGGCCCAAAGATGCTATGACGGTTTATGTTTGTTCGCGAGAGAAGATAAATATTAAAGTTTCAAGATAAATACGAGGATTCTGCGGATAAATGGAAAGACCGAGAGAAAAAAAAAGAAATATTCCTGAAGTGATAAACTCGATCAGGGGCAAAAAAGGAAGCGCCAAACCGCCTTGAAGAGGAGTATATAAGAGAAGGTGAGGCTGGAGACAAAGAGGATGATTTTTGAGCATTCCTAGCAAACTTAGAGCAATAGGCATTTATTTCCTTTTTTTTTTGATATCAAACTACTATTCGATTAGGAGTTTGCAGTCTTAGGTTACTAGAACTAGGAACTTTCCAACAACTCTTGTGGCCAAGACTCTTTCTTTCTTGTAAACGCTTAAACGCAGATTTAGAATAAGATTTCTTTCGCTCTCCTTTTATTTTATCGACTCTTTAGTATTTCGTTAGTTCTCATCGTTTGATTGCATTGCGTCTGGTTTAAGGCAGATTATCCGGGATCTCCTAGAAAAGTTAGAGTTTCCTGACTTCCTAAAGTTTACGGAAATCGACAATGTGGATTTCGGTTCCTACAGTACCCATTTCAAGAACTTCTCTTCAGCACTTTGTTGCTATAGAGAAATCTGCGTAGTTACCTAGAGCACTGAAGTGACCATTTCAGGAAAGCTGCATTTTGCACTTGGATGCTCTAGAAAAACTGTTATGTTTGGACCTTCGTGATTCGAAGCCCATTAGTGGTAGGGTGTCTGGAGACACAAGACATCACTATATTTCTTGTGTCTCCTCTAAACCTAAATAGCAGCAGCAAAAACAAAAAGAGAAAGCAGCTGAGAAGAAAAGAGAGACTCCACAAGATCTAGAGAGAGAGGTAAGCAAAAGGCTCAAAGGCAGTCAAGATCTACATGCTGAGCAAAAGGCAAGAAGAAGACAAGAGAGAAGTAGTCAGAGAGTGAGAAGCTACCATAGACAAGAGAAGAAACAAAGTTCGAGTCTTTGTGTTCTTAGAGTGTTCTTGGTATTGTACTCTCCTTCTGTAATCTCTTTCGTCATTCTCAAGGTTTTGAGAAGTGACTGGAACTTGTAAGCTTTGCTTGTTAGTGGAGGTCGTGGGAGAGGGATCCCACCCCAGAGGTACCGACAAGAGAATTGAGTGAAAAATCTCTTGTGTCTTTAAGTTTCTGTTTTCATCACAAAGACCCAAATTTTAACACTACGAAGGAAGTAGGGAAGTTAGGTATACGGGTAAACCTAACATGTGGTATCATAACTAGCAACTGATAGATGTTGGTTGATATAAAGACAAGTAGGATTTCCCTAACAAGTGGTATCAGAGCTCCAAGTTTGGAGGAATAGTGTTAGAAGATTCTCCTTGAAGATTCAATGGCGAATACAAGGATTGAAATGGATAGGTTTGATGAAACAGGGGATTTCTCCTTATGGAAGGTTTGTATGCTAGCTCATTTTGGTGTTCTAGGTTTGAAAGGGATTCTCACAGATGTGCAGTTGTTGAAAGATCCACTTAGTACAAAAGAAGAGTTGGAAGCTGATACGAAGGATCCACAGAAGGGGTTAGCATGGATCTCAGGTGCTGGTCCAAGCATATAGTCAGTAAAACTCGAGAAATCAGAAAAGGCTAAAGATCTGATTGTCTTGAATGTGGAGAATCAAGTGCTAAGGATATCAAGATCAGATTCTACACTTATTTCAAGTGTTGATTGTTCACACGCCTCTTTTAGGTAGATTAATGAGATTGGTACTTCAGGAAATCTCTCCTTTTCACATGTACCGTTTCAGCTTGTTTTGGACAAGACAAGTGTGTTATCATGTCATGAGAATTATTCGAAACAGCTTGATGAAGTAGATCACATACCTTAGGGGATTCTACATTAGTAGGATTGGTGATCTCACAGTTTGAGGGTTGTTGTTGATTTGAGTTCAAGGTTAGCACTTCTTCTTGTTTTACGAGCTTCCTTTGTTTGTTTAGATCCATATCTAAGTGCTTGATGATATTAAGAGCATGTCCATTGGGAGGTTCTTAGAGAGGGGTTCTTAGCGGAAGTTAAGAACCGGTTCTTAACTTTTTCTTTGTTAAAGTTAAGAACCGGTTATTAACTTCCGCTAAGAACCCCTTCCTAAGAACCTCCCAGTGGACATGGTCTAAGCATCTCTTTCTCAAAACTGCTGATTTCTTTCTCATTATCAGCCATCTTGATTTATGATTTTTCACTTCAGAAATCTGTTGTAGATATGACTTTCTTCCTTGGGGATTTTAGAGAAGTGTGGTCTTTAGGTGCATATTTATTCCTTAGTAGCAACTTCAGATTTTCACAAGCGGTGATAGTTGGTTACTTCTAGAACTTGCGATCATCTTCTTCTTGCAACCACCATCAATACGTGCTTCATGTGAGTTGAGAAATTGCATAAGCTAATACATCCTTCTTCAGGATTCTGTTGTAACACATCCACTTATCCATGGTTCTTTCCCATTCTAGATAGTTACTTTTTCCTGAAAATGAATAGAGTTGAATATCATTAGCAGATTTATATTCAGAATAATGGTCAATTGATTTAGGAGTGCAAGGAGATTGATGTGGTCTGCTCCATGTGTCGGCGGATTGCTTGAAATATAGCTCTCCACGCCCTACACCTTCTACTTTATTCCACTTTTGCTTGCTTGAATTGATGTGAACAAAATCTGATGGTTTAGGCTCAAGAATTTGATTATCCATTAATCTCCTTTTCTGTTTTTACCTACGATCATCAGTTTGTTGCAGAATCTCCTTTCTAAACTCCTGTTGAAATTCATCAATGGTGGTCTTCATCATCTGTTTCAGTTGAGCAGTCATAGTTTCCATGAGTTTAGATTTAATGATTTGTTCTTCTTGATCTCTTGCCATGGTTCCTGAAACAAACAAAAACACACAGCAGTAACTATTTCTTATAGAAAAATAATCACTCAATAGTGAAAACAACAATGTTTCAGTTTGATGGATTAATTTTCGATTTCAGAAACAGGTAAACAAGAAAAATAGAACATATTGAACAATCTTAACCCTATCAGAAACTGATCAAACTGAAACTCAAATCCTAAACAACTCAGATCAATTTCGTAACTCAATCCTAAACCATTCAGATCAATTTAAAAACAATCTTAAACTTAACATAATCAATTGAAATAAGATCAATCATAAACAGAAACAGATTGATCACTCTTCTCAAACCCAAACAGAAACAGATCACGCAGATTCAACACAAGCAAACAAAGATCTGATTTTTCTGTAAAGTAGATGAAGAGTCAAATAAAAAAATCAGAGAGATAAATGAAGAACACTCCCCTTCCATAGTTGCTCTGATACCACTTAATGTATTCTAGGATATTTCTCTGGATTGTATGGGATAGATCCTTGCATAAATGAATCAAAGACTCAACTTTATCAAGGTTATGGATCGAGTGGTGACACGAGAGGTATGAACGGAACTTCTGATACTCCTAGGCAATCAATTTGGATATGACACACCAAATATGAATCCCTTGAACTTTGGCTATTACACACCGTAACATAAGCAACTAGACATAGATGATTAAGAAGAAAACACAATTTTGATTGTTTAAAAGTTGATTGTTATTAGACTGATTTCGAAACAGAGAATATAAAGAGAGACACTTGTACATGCAAAAGCTTACGAAACAAACAAGAAAAATAGAGACAAAGGCTCCTCTTGGAAACACACATTGACTAAGAGTTTTTTGCAAATAAAAGAATTAAATAAAAAATTAGGAATAAAACATAATATATGGTTTCTTCATGTGTTGGTCCAAGATCGTCAACTAGGTGATAGGAGAAGTAGACTTGTAGCCTCGTTAAGAACCTTCTTTTAAAAACTCAGTGGGTCAAAACCAAAAGAAGAGAAAAATAGCACACACGAGCTACTTGCCTAATTGATAAGCAGCTTGAATTTGGAGTAGTTTGAATGGTGATCAGAGTGTCTTTGATGATAGTATCTTCTTTTCTGCTCAAAGACTCCTCAGTTGCATGTTCTTCATAAGCTACGAGCTCTTCATAATCAGGTTCATGATTCCATTCCCTTGTGCTATCCATGATCACATCACCCATAATCTGAATGCCCACATAACTATTATCATCCATACCAATAATTTATCCGTTCATGAGATGGTCAATGGATATAATAGGACCGATGGTGCCCTCATGACCGAGACTGCACATGTATCTCCTAGTCTTCACCAGTTATTTCACATAATGGATTGAGGCGAAGGCTTACCACAAAACAGAGAACCTCGAGGTACATGACTTCATCTGGCAAGACATCATCTGTCGCAACAGAGTCCTGTACTAAATAGTAACTGACAACGGACTGCAGTTTATTTCCAAAAAACTTCATTGTGTTCTGTGACAAGTGGAAAATCAAGCTGACCACTTCGACTCCGTATTACCCATAAGAAAACGAACAAGCCGAAGCAGCCAACAAGCATACACCATTAGCCACTATGGTAAGCAGATCTATGTGTGGTAGCAGAATTGCCTTAAGGGAAATACGCCAAGAATGATTAACGATCTCGTCTTGGCTGACTTGCAGGGGGATTGGGCTAAACCGCAGACTAAAGATAAGTCATAGATGAACTATGGGAACCGTCTCTGTGAACGTGGTGGGAAAGGTGTTTACGTCCATAACTTGGATAGCAATAATATGTCTTCCCTCAAAGATCAACTTGTAAGTAATTTAAATATTTTTAAATTAAAGTATTTATTTATTAATTAAAATCACATCAAACGGTAGTAATTCCATCAATGATATCGTTTTGATTAAGGGGTAAAAATCAAGATCCTGTTACACCAACATTATATTTGGCACTTAATACACCAACGAAAAAGCGGGTGAAATTTAAGATCCTTTTAAGAGGGAGGTGATTCAACTTATGGAAACCCAGGCGGAAGAAATACTTGTGTCTTAGCCTTTCTCTGAAGATTGTTTTTCGGCTTCCAACAGTTTGACCCGAGAAAAAATGAACTACCTTGTACTTGGGTAAGTTTTATATTTTAATTTGTTAATTTCATCTAAGTTTTAGTTAATTTTCTTTTCTTTTTCAGACGGTACTAAGGAATAAATTTTTTGGGTCGAATTAACTTGTTCATCCAAATATGCTTCTTTAAAAGTTATGTATACTAATCCCAAGATTGTGGAACAATTAACTCAAAACTAGACAAGATTAGTAGACACTCAAAGAATGAACCAGATCATGATGGACAAAATGAAACTACTGTTTTCAGTGAGTTTTATTTTTCTAAGATTTCAACTTTTAAATATTTTTTTTTATTTTTTAAAAACTTTTTATGTTTTATTTCACATTTAATATATGCTTTTAAATTTTGATTTTTTTAATATTACATTTAAATATGATTATTATTATAAGAACCAATAAAAAAATTCCTCGCACGTAGGTAATTACCGATGAACTTATTCCTTGGTAATTTATTTTGATGAACTTATGTCATCAAACGGAAATTATTTTAATGAAAATGTTTCGTCGGTAAAATAACTGGGGTAAATTTTTGACAACACAACATTCATCATAAATTATTCTGACGAAAACGTGGTTCGTGAAAAATATTTTCTCAACACTACTAGTTTTGTCAAAAATTTATCCCCGTGAATTATTGATGTTTTTTCCCCGTGGTTAAATTCATTGATATTTCATCAAAAATATGTTCATCAGATCCATCAAGAACACGTCGGTATAACTAAAAATTCACAACATACTGTAAGCTCAAGAAACTTGAGCTTGATAAGTTGTTGTAATGGTGAAGTTTTGGTGCGTGTACATGTGTTACACTTGGAGAATGATATGTGACACATGTTTCAAAAGAATAAAATGGAAACGTCAAGATGTGATCATGGAGAATATTTCCATATATTTGGTTTACGAAATTTGAAGATTTTGTGATGCTAAAATATAAGAAATAATATATTAGATAATAAGAAAGATTATTTAATATATATTTTGGCTTTTACCTAGTTTTAGGATTAGGGCGTTTGATTGTAATTCTCAGAGAAAAACACAAAGGTTTTGGGTTTGATCAACAAGTGTTGAGTCAAGCAAGTTGGGTGTGCTAGGAATCGATCCGTGTCGAGTTGTGTAATTCGGATCAAGCAAGTCTGTAAGAGATTATACAAAGAATTTCTAATAAAAAGATATTAGTGTTCTTGAAATTACTTTGTGCCTTGTGTTTTTGCTATATCTCAATTCTACAATTGGTATCCGAGCAGGACACCTAAACGAAGGAGGATTCTTCAAACCAAGGTGAGATCTTGAGAAGAGAATATGGCGATTTTGGCACATAATATTTTAATGCTAGATGATGTGAATTATGGGTATTGGAAAGTGAGAATGAGAGCAAATTTACGTGGAACTGATGAAGATATATGGACAGTGGTTCAATCTGGATGGAAAGAACTGTGTGTGATGCAAGAAGATGGCTTCAAGACACCTAAACCGAAGATAAAGTGGACTGCAACAAAGAAAAAACTTTCAAAGTTTAATGCAAAAGCACTGGCTACAATCTTCAGTTCTGTAGATGGAAAGCAATTTGAGCTTATACAGGGCTGTGAATCATCTAAGGAGGCTTGGGATATACTACAAAATGTGTTTGAGGGTACTGTGAATGTTAGGATAATAAGATTGGACTTGTTGGCATCACAGTTTGAAGACATAAGGATGAGTGATGATGAGAAGGTAGGAGATTTCAGTGCAAAGCTTAGCTCCATAGTCAATGAAGCACAAGTTTTAGGTAAAAAATATGAAAATGCAAAATTGGTGAAGAAATTTTTGCAATGTTTACCTACTAAATTTGCAGCACATAAAGCAGCGATAAATTTGATGATGAACACTGATGAACTCAAGTTTGTTGAGGTAATAGGGATATTAAAGGCTCAGGAGATGGAATTAGAGTCTAATTTTTCAAAGCTTGCTCGTGACTCCAAAATTACAGTTGATGAAGACATCCAAAGAGCTCAAAAGCTTGAAGAATTTATTCACCTTATGATTCAAAAACTTAAAGAAACCATAGATCTTTTACCTAAGATGTCTAACGACATGTTGCCTGGAAAAGAAGAAAGACATAAAAGGCATGAAGTGGTGTGTTTTAGTTGTTATAGTATTGGACGTATCAAAACAGAGTTTCCATCGTTCAAGAGAAAAGAAATCAACTGTAATAGATGTAATGGTTATGGGCATATAAAATCATATTGTGTGAACACAAAAAAGATGAAGATGAAGAGATGTTGCAGTGGTAAAAAGTCAGAAAGAGAAGAAGATTCTCTCAATTTTGTGGCTCTTCATGGAGTTATGGAGTCTGAAAAAGACATAACTAAAGGTGAATCTCGTGTGTTGTGTGTGTCATACACCAATTATGATGCGTCACACAGTGATATATAAAGTGATCTAGATGCAGATTTTCTAGCTGAGTATCATGTTCTATTTAGTAAGTTTGCAAAACTCAGTCACGAAAATATGCAGCTCATCAAGAAAAAAGCTATATTAAAAGCTCAAGTAACGTCTTTGAGATGGAACAGACTGACACGAAGGGTGAATCAAAGTGTACGGTGATAGAGAATGATGATAAAGATGAGCTTCAGTCTCTTAAGAGAGTTATCGTAGAGCAGAACTGAATTCAACAAGATTCTGAAATAAAATTTTATTGGATGAAACAACTGCTGAATCAAGAACTTGAGAAAAGTCAGCTTCTGGAAAGACAACTTACTGAGAACTACAAGAAAGTGAGAATGTTGAACACTGGATCAGAAACTCTAGATTATATCTTGTCAATCCAGCAATCTCCAAAAATCAGTTGGGGTTTGGGTTATCAAGGGTCAACTTCACAAGAGTATGACGAGGCTAAAAGGATAAAGTTTATAAAAGCTGAAGTAAAATCAGATGATCAATTAAAGGCTTTAGCTCAACAAGTTGACAAAGCAAAATCTGAAGAAAAATTAGGACCAGTGACAAAGTCAAAAGAGAATGAAAACACAGCTTGGGGGGAATGAAGCTTGTTCAGTGAAAAGCGAGATCATCATGGAATTTCAGCTGTATGGAAGGATGAAACCCAAGCAAAGATTGTGATTCCTAAGTTACAAGAAAGAAAAGTTGTTGCTAAACGAAAGAATGGTTGTCACTTTTGTTGTCAGATGGGACATAGTGTTGCTTATTGTTATGCTCGCAGAAATCAACTTGAGCGAGCTTGAAGGATGAACATGGTTTATGTGGAACGTAGAAGCTATGGACATGTATGGATTACTAAAAAGATATGTATCCTAAGTTTACGAAAGGTGTGTCACACAAGCATACTAATGTGTCATACACCAACGTATCATGAAGGCTTTCACAGATTTTTCACTCAAGAAGGGGAGATGATACTTGATTCAGGGGGAGTTCAAGTTAGTACTTTGGTGGTATGTATGATACTTGCATATTGTGCTTAGAGGTGAGTGAGCTTGAATTGTAAAACTAAGTGAAAAGGGGAAAAATGTAAGCTCAGGAAACTGGAGCTTGATAGGTTGCTGCAATGATGAAGTTTTGGTGCGTGTACATGTGTTACACTTGGAGAATGATGTGTGTCACATGTTTCAAAAGAATAAAAAGAAAACGTCAAGATGTGATCATGGAGAATATTTCTAAAAATTTGGTTGACGAAATTTGAAGATTTTGTGATGCTAAAATATATGAAATAATATATTAGATAATAGGAAAAATTATTTAATATATATTTTGGCTTTTACCTAGTTTTAGGATTAGGGCTTTTGATTGTAATTCTTAGAGAAAAACACATAGGTTTTGGGTTTGATAACTGAGTGTTGGGAGACTTGATCAACATGTGTTGAGTCAAGCAAGTTGGGTGTACTAGGAATCGATCCGTGTCGAATTGTGTAATTCGAATCAAGCAAATCTATAAAAGATTATACAAAAAAATTCTAATAAAAAAGATATTAGTGTTCTTGGAATTAAGTTATACCCTATGTTTTTGCTATATTTCGATTCTACGCAGACTTCTTCTGACTGAAGTTGAATCGGCGACTTATTTCTTTGAGAATTAATCGAAAAGGGCATTTTAACTAATTGCCGACAGACTTATCATTAGAAATTTGTCTGTTTACTTGTAGTGGATGATCAAGTTTTGATTTCCATGAGCAGTGTTACAAGTTTTGTGGTGAATAATCCCCTTTAGACAGCACTTCAAATCTACATATCCTCGAATAAATTAAATAGATTAGAGTATTATCATATGGATTTGTTATATTTATTAATCAACCGAGGGTAAGAAAAAGGTTGGTGAATGTTTGTCACCAGTTCATAAAATCAAAACAAACTATCTTTCTGTCGATTTAAAATCATATCTCACGTTCGACTTGGCCTAGAATGATCACTATAAGCTAAGAATCGATCTTCTTTTTTTTTAACACCAGAATCGATCAAAGTATCAAACTATGACATTTTCAAATATTTTATTACAATTAATTGTTGTTGGACAATCGGACGAAACAATTTACGTGGTGTGAGTGGGTTTGGCAGCATCATGACACATGCTTGTTCCAGAATAGTTCCTTTGTTATTTTATACTTTATAGTACTTAGAATAGTAATATCACAGAACTAATACGGAGTAATTATATTTATTTTGTTGAAAACTAATAATATTAATGAAATAATTTATAGGGTGGATTTTAAAGTGTCACGTTCCTAACAAGTTCGAGAGAATCCAACGGTCGAGATTACATAATCGGCAGAATAATGCCGTTTCGCGATCGGATGGGCAAACAAGAAGATGACGATAATGTGCCTAAAAACGCATTTAAAGTATTAAAATTACGGGAAGAAAAAGAAATGCCGTTTCGACTCTATCTTTCTCTTTCTTTATTCCCAAAAACGCATCATGACTTTCGCCTCTCGCGAGCCATTCTCATCTACTAATGGCAACATTACACGTGGCCTATAAGACCGCACGTGCAAACTCAAAATTCATTATATATTCCGAAAACCATGATTTTACATTTTTACAGGAGTCTTTTACACTAGAGGGCAGTTTTGAGTTTTTTTTTTACACGCAAAGACAGTTTCGGCGGGTGAGGTAGTTTTTGTGTGAAAAGACTTACCTTACCCTTAAAAATCACTAACCGGTGCAACTTTTTTGCTCCTCTCTAGTTGGACTTCCTAGTTTCTTTTAATATTTTCAAAATTTGAAAGGTAGTGGACCCGATGCAACCCTTAAGTGAATTTAATAATATAATGGACATGTAGTTTTTTTTTTCTGGATCTAGTCTGTAACATTACTCGAGGCATTTAGAGGGAAACCTGAAAAAAGCGATTTTAGAAAATAAGTCGGACTGGGTATTTCCCGGTGATAATTTTCGTCGAAGAATGGCGATGCCTTTGCTCATACTGTTCGTGTATCAGGCCAAGCTGATACATATTGGAAGAAAAACCTTAACTTTATTCGTGTACACCAGAGGGATGGTCCACATGTACACTCTGGATCAGCGTCCACACATGCACAAAGAGAAGACACACACACCCCTTACTCACGTGGACACTCTGGATCATCGTCCACACGTACACTTAGAAGAGCACCATTTACACTTAATTCCAGTGTACACCTAGGATCAACGTCCACGGGTACAGCCAGAGGTCAGTCGTCTGCCCATGCTCCAGCACCTCTCCCTGGTTCTCTCATCAATAGGGTCAACTGTGTTGTTCCCATTTGAGGCATGGTGAATTCAATATTCACATGAATAATTTTTTTGGATATCGCTTTCACCTCATTAACAACTTCTTTTGTCATTTTTTTGGATTATGTGTATGTTAAAACTATTGTAACATGTATTCATGATTTGTCAGACGCTAAGTTTTTAAACCACTCATGTGTTTTTCAGCCTAGATAATTTCATTATTCTCGCCATCACGCTCAGCTTCACACACAAGATATGTACGCACCTTGCCGACATGTACAACACATAAGGTGTACATCTTTGTCCTTTAAAAAACACACACACTTTATATATTAGTACAGCTTAATGTGTACACATGTGCACGCTCCCATTACACTTGAATAGGTGTATAGCAAGGGCTTTGCAAAACTGATATGTACACATATACGTCTTTACTTTTGTTTGTATACACATAACCTTATCACATGTACACTCTTCAACTCATAATACATACACACACTTTCTACATTAGTACATCTTAATGTGTACACATGTACAACTTGACTAGTACATAATATATGTACGTTTGTTGTACACACTAAACGTGCTGCAAACATGTACACATGTTTCTATCGTGCATATGATTTTTTATTTTACCTCGACTTATTTTCAGATTATAGACAACACATCAACGTCCTCCCTCTTTACATGTACACATAAACACAAACACACACTGTTATTCAACATACAAGACAAGTCGGAATTCACAAATGCATCAATGTTTGTTTAGAAAGCGTACATGTGAACCAAAGTACATGTGGATAACTAAAGATGTACACATGTACACTATAAAGAAAATGTACACATGTACACTATGACAGTAACTCAAGACAGACAGAGGCGGCGGGTCCGTAAAGGTGAAGAACTCCTTAGCGACGTTGTTTTGTAATTCAAGCAAGCTAATGCCAGGAAGA
>MU105845.1:175779-201547 GCA_012274485.2 Sinapis alba | reverse complement strand
TAAACACAAACACACACTGTTATTCAACATACAAGACAAGTCGGAATTCACAAATGCATCAATGTTTGTTTAGAAAGCGTACATGTGAACCAAAGTACATGTGGATAACTAAAGATGTACACATGTACACTATAAAGAAAATGTACACATGTACACTATGACAGTAACTCAAGACAGACAGAGGCGGCGGGTCCGTAAAGGTGAAGAACTCCTTAGCGACGTTGTTTTGTAATTCAAGCAAGCTAATGCCAGGAAGAACTGGCACAATCTTTGACATCTTCTTCTTATCGATAGAAAAATTCTAGAGTGAGTCGGCGGTGATTCATTCTCCAGGAATAACCATGCAGTGAGCCGACATGGAAGACATACAAGAAAAAAATAAATAAATTAGATTAGCAGCTAAACCGAATTGTTAAGCTGGGTTTGTTAACAAACCAGGATGTTTGCGGTGCTAATCTAAGGAAAATGAGGTAGAAGAAGGTTAAGTTTTTTTTTTCAGAAAAACTGAAAAAAAATAAAGTTAGCGAAAGAGATGAAATTTGCTTTTTCAATATGGTAAAATCTGGGCCGTGCAAACAAAAGGTAAAAGGTATATTCGATGGCTGGGAGGAAAGCATATATACATCTTGTCAAATGTGTGCAGAGTGGATGTGGACCGTTGATTAAAAAGAGAGATGTGTAGTGTGTGTGAATTCCCGCTAAAATGATAGTTGGGTTAGTCAACTAAAAAATTGCTGAGATAATTAGTTTGGTTAGAAGGAAATGGAGTTGTTAGAATAAGTGTGTGTGTAGCGAAAACTGCTCTATTGTGATATTAAAAACTCAAAACTGTCTTTTAGTGTAAATCTTTCTTTTTACAGCATATAGAGTGGACTAACCAAAACATTTATTCGTTCATTTAATTGCTTTGTTTAACTATTTTATCAAACATTGATTCGTTCATTTAAAAGCTTTCTTTAGATTCAATTTTGATTTATCATTGAGTACACATAAGTTTCAACCTCTTTTGAATATGTATAGTCTCTTTTGAATATGCATGATGACAAGTATCTATATTATTAAAATTATAATACATTTTTGTATTGTTTGTAAACATGAGAATTGTTTGGAAACATGAACAGTAGTATTCTTTATTACTTTATTTTATCTATACATTTAGTCATTGCATTTAAAATAAATTAAGTATTTTTTGTATTTTTTTTAATTATAAATTTTGTTTCTGCATTTAAAATAAAATTTAAATTAATTAATTATAATTACAAAGCTGATAGTGTTATTGATAATCTGGGAACATCAATTACAATATAATACTTCCTCCGTTCCCGAAAGTAAGATTTTTTAGATTTTATTCTTGTTCCAGAAAAATAGATTTTCTATATTTTAAGGTATTTTGTATACTTTTGAAAACATTAATTGTGAATATTTGAATTGATTAAACTTTATTGGTGGATAGTTATTGGAAAGTGTATAGGACAATAAATGGTAAAATAAACTGTAAATATTTATTATATTCTTAATAAACGTGAAAACTCTAGAAAATTTTACTTTCGGGACAGAGGGACTATATATTATATAAAACAATTTTTAAATATAGTATTACCTTATTTAGTTTAGTCAAATATAAAAATTTCAAGAATACAATTTTTAATAAAAACAAAATATCATAAATTAATAGTAAGTTTTCATTTTAAAATAAATTAACAAAAATAGATTAATATATGAATAGTACAATTACATCAAATTGCATCAAGTTATTAAATTTTAATATAATATTATGTACAAAATAAAAAACTTACTATCAAACATCTATATTATAAAATAATATATTATACTCAATATGTAAATTGCAAAATAAAAAAAATATACATTAGATTTTTTTAAAATAAAACTAACGGTTTATATATTTACGTTGAATATAAGTTAAAACAAACATCTACGCGGAGGCGCGGATCAAGTTGTAGTTGTTCTTAAAAACATTTACAGTGGGTCAGTTTTTTAAGTTATTAATAACACAATATTGACACTTTCTTCTATGAACACACTTTTTACTAACTTCATCACGCTTGATTTAGTTTTTAAAGTTAAAACATAACTATATTGTTAATAGTAAGATTCACTATTATCTCTTTCTCTTAATTTTATTATGAAATTTCTCTTTCTTCTTTGTATTCTTCTTTTTAAGTTCACTATTTCTTAAAATAAAATTAAATCTGCTTTTCCAACTTTTTGGTTCAAAAAATCTTGTATTTAATCATTGTTTCTATTGTTTGATTTGTCTTTTAAGATATGTTAAGATGCATCTCCAATGGTGGTGTAATGGTGATGTATATGATGACAATAACAACGGCGGAGATCGTTTCAAGCTTAAACTATGGTGTATCTGCCTTCTTGCGTCATTATGCTCTGTTCTTACTCTAAAACCGACGGCGGGCCTCAAACAAGCTCAATCTCCAAATCTCTGCGTTCGTTTACCTCGTGGTGTCACACAACAATGAATCCGGTTCGTCGGGTTCTCACTTCTACTCAATCCTTCGTGTTGTGTCTTAGTTCCTGCTTCCTTGTTTTGATTCATCACCGTTGTGACCTCTGTTCCTCTCTAGCGTACCCTTCAACTATCATGAAATGCTCGAGAGAAACAATGGTAAATTTTGGCGTTTATGCACCTCTAGTCCCTTAACTTTTGTATCATTTGATTTTAACCCCAATGCTCTTTTAACGTGCATATTGCTGTTCAATTTCGTCAACAAACTTCTAAATTTGCATTTAGAAGTTTTTAGCCATAGTATAAGTCTTAATATGTCTTTTTAGAGTCTGTCAAATGTGTTTGAAGTATATTTTATAGTGTTTTCAAGTTCGAACATGTTTTAAAACAATATGAAGATTATGGAGCATTTTAGAGCTTAAGGATGAGGAAACTCGTAGTTATTCAAGAAATCATAAGTCAGAGTCGAGATTTAGAAAAAGTGTCGATCGACACTCTAGTGTTGCTCGACACCCAAACGAGTAAATGGACCAAGACTGACTTAGGCCCAAAAGCTTCCACATATTACGAAATTTCCCCTCGCTGACTTTTTACATAGTTTTTATAATTTCCTGGCATGTTTTTAGAGTAGAAACCACCACAAAGACACAAAAACACATTTAGGAACATAAATTTATTATTCTTAGAAGCTTTTAGAGAGAAGATCAAAGATTCATTCAGAGATTTGTATTGTAACTCCAATATTTCTTACTCTATCTATTTATGCATTTCATTCAGTTTAACTTTATGTTTTGCTTGATCAAAAAAAAAAAAAAAAAAAAAAAAANTTTTAAAAAAAAAAAAAAAAAAAAAAAAAAAACTTTATGTTTTGCTTAATTATATATGCTAAATTTAGGGTTTATTAAAGTTTTGATGAATTATTGAAACATATAACTGCTAGGGTGATTTAATAGGATTCTTCATATAATTGATGTAATTTCTCGTGTTCTAGAATAGCTAACTAGAACTCTGAACTTAGGATAATTGACAACCGCGACAATCGGTTTAATACTTGAATATAATTATGCTAAGCTAGGTTGTTAGGTCCATGCGAGAGTTGGTTTAATTATTTAGTGAACATATCAATCTGAGCGTTAATGCTTGCCTAAAGAAGTGTCGATCGAAACTTTGTAGTATTGATCGACACTCGCTATTTATTCACATGCGAGAGTTGGAGTATAAAATTTAGACATCTGATTAGACTCGCATTGAGAGCTTGATATCTTACTATTGCATTCAAGTTCTAGGATGGTACATCACACACCCTTAGTATTTATAAATCATAATTATGATAACCTGAAACCCTGAGTCTAGCATCTTTCCCATATATCTTATAACCGACTATTTATCTATCTACTGCTTTATTTATTGCTTTTATACTAATTGCCTAGATTAATCTAGATTTCTCATAGTCTAGTGCGTCTCCATGCTCCCTGTCGATTTGATCCCTAAGTACTACAATCCGATCTTTTATCTAAGAGAGAAGATAAGCTATGGGGTAATTTGAGCTTGCAACAAATTTGGTGCCATTTCTGGGGAGCATTGAATTCTCCATTAAAATTGATTGATAGGTTTAGTCTAGGTTTTTATTTTTTATTTTTATTACTTACATAAAACATTTCTTGTTTCTTTCAGGTGCATATCAAGCAACACCAAAAGCAACAAGGAAAAATAGCTTTTTGGATCATGCCAGACTTTAAAATACAATATGAAAAGAGAAGCGAGTATCATCGATTGACACCTCTTCTTTGTCAATCAACACCACTTGTGAGCGAGCAGCGATCGACACCTCTCGAACATCGATCAATACCAAGCCACAAAGAAACAACATGGCCGCGACTCTTGTCGTAATACGGGATGAGAATGGAGACATGCATGACCTTGAGGATAATCTGTGTAATATAGTAAATTAGAGACTAAATGATCAGGGGGCTGAATCCCTGATCCTGAAGCAGCGAAGCTTCTAATACTGAGAATGCTGCAGCTAATACTCATGCTGCAAATGCTGAAAATGCCCAGGCCGCTCAACCTAGAATATGGGCTGATTACAACCGTCCAGATCAATACTACGCCAATATATCTGCAATTTGTCCTCCTACTTTTCATAGTTACGATTTTGAGTTAAAGCCTGCTTATTTTACACTTGTGGGAAAAACATCTTATCATGGGCACCCACATGAGCATCCAATGGACTATTTGGAGCGGTTCGAGGATTTAGTATCTGCTATCAAAGCCAATAAAGTCCATCATGAATACCTTCTTTGCAAGCTTTTCAAGTACTCACTTTCTGAAGATGCTTCGTACTGGCTTAAGCAGCTACCACCAGGATCTGTTACATCATGGACTGATATCAAAAACGCCTTCCTGTGTAATTTCTTTAATGATGTGTGATCTGAAGAATTGAGAAACAAGATTGCTACATTCACTCAAGAGCCTACATAATATTTCAAAAGCTCATGGATCAGATTCGAGTCATATCAGAGAGATTGTTCACACCATGGGTTCAACGAGGTACAATTGATAGCTACCTTTTTCACAGGCATCTCTTTGGTTTATTAGATGGCTCTAGACACAGCTAGTGAAGGAAACTTCATCACTAAGAATCTAGAAGAAGCTGTGAGACTTATTGAGAACTTGTCGTCTAGCAATAACACCAAGAACATTGATTTTGAAAGGAAGAAATCGGTGTTATCTTGGATAAGGAATAGATGGATGAAGTTAATGCAAAGCTTGACAGTATTCATAAGCTTCTGAGGAAGCATGTTAGCTTCAAAGAAGAAGTGGAAGTTGTAGATTGTGCTAGTGATAAGGGCGATGAGGAGGATGTGAACTATATCAGTGATATTGTTTTTCAGAATAAGAGGTTTGGAAATCAGAGTGGAAACAGAAACTTCAATGGCGCTGGTCAAAGGAGTAATTACAACCAAGTTTTGCAGTACTAGAAACCCTTCAACAACATCAACAACAAGAACTATGGAGCTTCTTCTTACCAGAATAATGCACCAGCAACTCAAGAGAGCAATTTGGAAGCAATGATTGATCAATTTCTTGAGAGACTGCACAAAATGACTGTAAATTTCAATGGAAAGATAGATGATGCATATACCAATCTGAATGAAAAATTTGAAGCCCTCAACACCCATGTAAAGAAGTTGGAAACCTAGGTGGTTCAGACTAGTGAAGTTGTAGGAAACATGAAGTGCTAATTAAAGGGAAAAGTGAGGATGGACAGAAGCACCATGTAAGTGCTATTATAGATGATGATTCTTGCAAGTGGTGAAACATGAGAAGCTCCAAGAAGGGGACTTTCAAGTTGAAGTTCCATGTCGTTTGGTAGCACGCACTTGTGTTGTTCGACACCATCAGCTGAGAACATATCGACATTCTTGGTAGAGTATGTGGGATCTTGTGAGATGGCAAGCATCAATTGACACTTCACAGACGTTGATCGACACTCTTCTGTCCCTATGACATACCGTGTACAATTGCCAAGCATTGATCGACACAGGCTGTATGTCGATAGACACTCGTCTCAGGCACACGCGAGACAAACATTTGAATTTAATCAACAACAAAATTTTGAACAACGTCCTCCATATTATGATGCACTAGAGCCTATGTTCATTCATCACACTACCAAGGGACATATTCTTATTGTAAGAGGAAGAAGACCAAGGTTCCTAATAAGTTAAGGAGGGAGGCAAATAATAAAGAGATTGATGGTTTTACCAAGAGGGTACTAAGGATCCCTGAAGATGTGCCATTCGATGAGGCTTATTATACATACATGCTCTGGATATTTTTGAGAGAGAGCTGAGAGAAAGAAGTCAATATTGAGTGTATGTTTTATGAGCTTAGAGAAAAGATGAAGCAAGAGGATTACATTAGAGAAGAAAACTGACTCTGGGAAGTTTGTAGTTCCATGCATTATTGGAGGTCACAACTATATGAATGCACTATGTGATACTGGGTTATTCAGTGAGCATCATGCATAGGGTGATGACTAAACAGTTGAGTCTGAAGATAAAACCTTTTAGTGACTCATTCAATTTTGTGGATTACTCAAAGTTGGATTCATGAGAAATTGTCAAAAATCTTCAGGTACAACTCGGCAATGCCTTAGTTCAAGTAAACTTTTATGTTATGGATATTCATATAGAATGAAATTCTTCTCTACTACTTGGTAGAGCTGTTATGGCTACTTAAGGAGCTATTTGCGACATGCAGATAAACAGGTTGTGCTTGACACTCATAGATAAGAATGTTTACTATAACACTGTTCAAATGATCAAGAAGCACACGTCCTACATCAAGTTAGGTGATAACCTATGATTTGTGGCTGTTGTTGATTCTGATTATGGTTGTGAGAATGATGATGACGGCGTATTATCGATCAATACTCATGTAGATACAAAACATACGGAAACCTTAACAGTTGAAACCGCCTATCCTCCTAGAAGGAAGATACATGTAATAACACCGGATGAGTATGGTGTTTACAGAGATGAAGAGGTTAACGCACATGCTATGGATGGAAGAATCATCAATGTGTCAAATGATGATATAATGATACACCCTAACATCTACTATCGCATGGCTAGGGATGTAATGCTCAATCATGCGAGATCTAGCAACCTATGATATTTTTGATGCATAAGTTAAACCTTGATTCATTTTCTAGGTGATCATATTAGCATAAGCATTAAACACTGCATGAATGAAGACCATTAAACTAATAACCTATTTATGTTTAGCTTCCGATTTACACCCTAACACCCCAGATCAACTTGGAGACTACTCGTCCATAGAGCAAGAACACACATAGAAGATGATATTATGAAACATGGAAATACAATTATAACTAAAAGGAGGGTTCAAGATGTTCTTCTCCAACGAGATAGAGAATGATCCTTTTTCCTTACAAGTAGCAAGTCGCCAAGTACAAAATCTCTCCAATGAGTTTCTTGTGTAAAAACTAACGTAAAACAAAAGAATAAATGTCAGTGCTTTTATATGGAGGCCGAAAAGAAAGAGATAAGGAGTTTTTGGACCCTAGAGTAAATCTTGAAAGTTTTCTTAAATATCAGGAACAGTCGCAAGACCTGCTCCAAACCAGATCAAGTCTCGAACTGTTCCGCATGGGAACCGTCCAATTATAATATCTTTCTTTAAACACCTTGCCTCAACTCTGCAAACTTACTTCAGACCTGAAATGACTCATAAAAAACTAAACTAACTTGATATTTAATACTATATAATAGACCTCGTAGGAAAATAAGACGTTAACCTAAATTATTTAAAAAAATGTGTAGTAAAGAAACATTAGCACTTCAACAACGAAATCTCTTACTCTAAAACAACTTTTTGTTTTGTCTAAATAGATGTTCTATAGATAATTATTAAAAAGTTATTTTCTCCGTTTCAAATTAGATGCATTTCTAAGGTTTTAAATTTATGTGAAAACACCTGAAAAGTTATCTTAAAATAAAAGTAATACATATATAATTATTTTCTACTTCAACTAGAAAAACAAAAGTAATACCTATAAATACAAATATTTCTCTATTGTGTTTCACTTGAAAATGTTTTCTTCAGCTTTATTAACAAAGACAACAAAAACTTTTTTAAAAGATTGTAATATACTCCCTCCGTTCGCAAAAGTAAGATTTTATAGAGTTTTCACGTTTATTAAGAATATAATAAATATTTATAATTTGATTTATCATTTATTTTTTTTATATACTTTCCAATAACTATCTACCAATAAAATTTAATCAATTAAAATATTCACAATTAATGTTTTTCAAAAGTATACAAAAATACCTTTAAAATATAGAAAATCTATTTTTATGGAACAAGAATAAAATCCAGAAATCCTACTTTCGGGAACGGAAGTAGTATTAGTTTTCTGTTTTCTTTTTTCTTTTCTGATTCTCACATCACTTTTTGATGTTTGATGAAAACAAAGAAT
Organism: Sinapis alba; assembly: GCA_012274485.2. Lineage (NCBI taxonomy): Eukaryota > Viridiplantae > Streptophyta > Magnoliopsida > Brassicales > Brassicaceae > Sinapis > Sinapis alba. The sequence continues at coordinate 193,055 of MU105845.1, read as the reverse complement.
TATAAAAACTAAAGTCAGTGTTCAGTGTACATGTATTGGTCTTCTATACATTTATATTGTATTTCTTTTCTTCAAAATGTCAAATAGTCAGATATTCTATCACTAAAAATCAAATATTTCTTTTCTTCCCTTGATCTTCTTGTTGATCATCTATTTGGATTCTTTCTTCATAAGCTTTCAACCGTCCAACAATATCTTCGAAACTAGTTGTGTTTAGGTTAAGAACTTGTTCAAGCGCATCAATGATATGTATGTATTTAGTACGAGGAAGGCTGTTTAGAAACTTCTTCACAAGTTTAGACTCTTCGATATTCTCTCCTAAGGATGATGACTTTGAAGATATCTCTGCAAGTCTACCTGAAAAATCATCGAAGGTATATGTCTCTTTCATCTTCATTCGACTGAACTCATCCATAAGAGTTTGCAGACGAGCTTCCCGAACCCTATCTGCACCCACATGTCTTGCCTTAATCGCTTCCCACACTTCTTTATCTGTATCAAAGTTGCCGACTTGCAGAATTAGATGTTCTGGTATCGACTGAAACAAAAGAGCTCTTGTCATATCATTCTTGTCTCCATCATCTAAGCATGGTTCTATAGATTCCCATACTTTATGCACTTCCACTTTCATTTGTATGCTCCACACCGTGTAGTTGGTGGTGGAAAGCATAGGACATTGAATCGACGAAGAACCACTCTCCTTTGGTTTACTAGTAGTCACAGTTAAGTCGTCCATCTCGTTTATCTTCTCTTCTCTTTATGTGTATTTGATTTCAATTTTTTATAAGCTCTGACACCAATTATTGAAATCAAACTTATGATTGTAACTCAACGATCAAGAACAATTGAATCACAAACTCTTTATTAATCACTCAATGCTTTAGAAAACTAAACTCAAAAACTAAAGCCTTTTTACTTACTCCTTATACCACATCATGGTATCTCTTTATATAGTAATCTCAATTTCATAATCTTATTAGAAAACACACAAATAACCTTTTACTAAACTCATTAGGATAACTTGTAACTTAAGTCATCTTCAAACTTAAGTCAACAGTATGGTGACTTTGATTCAAGTGAAAATAAAGGTGATCTTGACAAATGTTCGTGTGAAGAAGAAGAGAACAATGGGTCGGATCTGGTCTCAATTTCTTTTTGTCACCAATTTTTCCTGAGTTAAAAGATTTTGATTTAATTAAATTGAATTTTTGTTCGGTTTAAATGGTTTATGTGCAATTAAATTTCAAATTAAGAGAAATAAGATTGAAACTTTAAATTCGGAAAGAAATACTTTGCAATATTCAATTTATATAAATATATCACGAAATGATAGTTCTATAGATATTTGATGTTATATAATATATCTCATGGGAAAATAGGACGTTAACCTAAATTATATTTTTTTAAGTGTAGTAAAGAAACATTAGCACTTCGACAAAAAATCACTTACTCTAAAACAACTTTTTGTTTTGTCTAAATAGATGTTCTATAAACAATTATTAAAAAGTTATTTTTTCCGTTTCAACTTAGATGCATTTCTAAGGATTTAAATTTATGTGAAAACACTTGAAAAGTTATCTTAAAATAAATGTAATACATATACAATTATTTTCTACTTCAACTAGAAAAAAAGTAATACCTACAAATACAAATATTTCTCTATTGTGTTTCACTTGAAAATGTTTTTTTCAGTTTTATTAGCAAAGACAACAAAAACTTTTTAAAAAATTGTACTATATTAGTTTCTATGTTCTTTTTTGATTCTCACATCACTTTAAAATTTTATAACTATACGTCTATATTGTATTTCTTTTCTTCAAAATGTCAAATAGTCAGATATTCTATCACTAAAAATCATATATTTTTAATAATGGCCACTTTAAAAACAAGGACGATTCCATAGTAAAAACAAATAGATGATCAAGTGAAGTTACTCTCTTCTTATTCGTTGGTCTCTTCAATGAATTTTTTTTTTTTAAGAAGGTACAAACTGATATCATAATTTAATAAACTAATAAATAAGATACTATGAACAAAAAGACAAAAAAAAACAAGTACATAATGTTAAAAAATGACTTTATTTCATTCACATTTGCATTGTATCACATACTTTTATTACTATTATTTTGATTCACAAACAGTATTCTATATTTACATATTACCCTTTCAACCCAAAATATACATTCTCTCATGCTTCATTCTATTAAAGTATTTCTCTCATGCTTCATTCTAACAATTTTTTTTAATTGTTTGTATAAATTGTTAATTTTTAAAAATCATATTTATATCTTTTAACTTACATTTTTTGATCTATATACTAACAACTAACTAATAACCACCCCATAAACCTCAACTTTTGAAAATAAAAGCGCTAAAACACAAATGATCGATCAAATCATTATGAGGATTATATATGAAATTATCAACACATCTCAATTCTCCATACATTCTTATTCCAACCTAATTAAGATGTGCACCTTCCAATATTCTATTTATCACCATAGACAACTCCAAAAACAAAAATTCAATAAATACAAACAACTAAATCCCGCACACAAAATTATACAATGCATCAATGACGTATTCGGCTCCGCGCTTGCGCGGATACTATGCCCCTAGTTTTAAATTAATGGTTCAGAAAGAAATAAGATTGAAACTTTAAATTCAGAGAGTAATAAGTTTGCAATATTCAATTCATGTAAATATAGCACGAAATCATAGTTTTATGGATATTTGATGCTATATAATAAATCTCATGGGTCGGATCTGATCTCATTTAGTTTTTTGTCAGCAATTTTTTTTTAAGTTAAAAGATTTTGATTTAATTAAACTGAATTTTGTTTGGTTTAAATAGTTTATGTGTAATTAAATTTCAAATTAATGGTTCAAAAAGAAATAAGATTGAAACTTTAAATTCAGTGAGAAATATGTTTGCAATATTCAATTCATGTAAATATAGCACGAAATCATATTTCTTAGATATTTGATGCTATATATACTAAATTTTATAGAGAAATAGGATGTTAACCAAAATTATTAATAAAAAGTGTAGTAAAGAAACATTAGCACTTCGACAAAAAAATCACTTACTTTAAAACAAATTTTTGTTTTGTCTAAACAGATGTTCTATAAACAATTATTAAAAAGTTATTTTTCGTTTCAAATTAGATGCATTTCTAAGGTTTTAAATTTATGTGAAAACTCCTGAAAAGTTATCTTAAAATAAAAGTAATGCATATACAATTATTTTCTACTTCAACTAGAAAAACAAAAGTAATACCTACAAATACAAATATTTCTCTATTGTGCTTCACTTAAAAATGTTTTTTCAGTTTTATTAGCAAAGACAACAAAAACTTTCTTTAAAAAAATTGTACTATAGTAGTTTTTCTGTTCTTTTCTGATTCTCACATCACTTTAAAATTTTATAACTATACATCTATATTGTATTCCCTCTGTTTTAAAATAATGCATATTTTAAAGTTTTTCACATTTATTAAGAAAACACGTAAAACTTTAATATTAAATGAATTATTTTTTTGTGTTTAACTAATTATATGATTTTTAACCAATCAAAATTCAGTAAACAAAATTTTTTTTTTTGAAACTTACAATTTGCCATTAATATATATATGGAAAATATAAAATATGGATCTTCTTAAAATAATTTTTTTTTCTAAAACATATATTATTTTGAAACAGAGTAAGTATTTTTTTTTTTCAAAATGTCAAATAGTCAGATATTCTATCACTAAAAATCAAATATTTTTAATAATGGCCACCTTAAAAACAAGGACGATTCCATAGTAAAAACAAATAGATGATCAAGTGAAGTTACTTTTCTTATTCGTTAGTCTCTTCAATGAACCATTTAGAGCATGATTAAAGGGGGTTTTTAGGGGGATGGATCTCATGAATAGTGTAAGAACCGGTTCTTAAAACTTTTAAATAAGAACCGGTTCTTAAGAGTTTCTTACACTATTTACGGGTCTCACTGACACGTAGCGACCCACGATTAGTTCGTTTTTTAATTTTTTTTTTAGAAAAAAATCAAACTAAAAAAAAAAAAAAAAAAAAAAAAAAAAAAAAAAAAAAAAAAAAAAAAAAAAAAAAAAAAAAAAAAAAAAAAAAAAAAAAAAAAAAAAAAAAAAAAAAAAAAAAAAAAAAAAAAAAAAAAAAAAAAAAAAAAAAAAAAAAAAAAAAAAAAAAAAAAAAAAAAAAAAAAAAAAAAAAAAACTAGAACCCCGGATAGGATTCTAGAGTTAATCATGCTCTTAGATATACACTTTTAAGAAGATACAAACTGATATCGTAATTTAAGAAACTAATAAATGAGATACTATGAACAAAAAGACAAAAGAAAAACAAGTACATCGGACGTTAAAAAATGCATTTATTTCATTCACATTTGCATTGCATCACATACTTTTATTACTATTATTTTGATCCACAAACAGTATTCTATATTTACATATTACCCTTTGAACCCAAAATATACATTCTCTCATGCTTCATTCTATTAAAGTATTTATCTCATGCTTCATTCTATTATATTCTATATTTACATATTACCCTATTTCACACTATCATGTTAAGCTTGTCTTTATACATTCGTTTAGACCACTATAAGTATATATACACACATACCCCACAAACTACTGGTGATTGTTATTAGCATTTAGACTATACATTACCATCTTCTTAGTATTCTATGATTAGTCCTCCAAAAGGAGCACGATGCGGAATTCCCTTTCTTCGTTTCACAATTCGGCCATTTACGGCCGATAGAGGCGGTGTTGATGGCGTGAAACTATTGTTATTAACAATGTCATTGTTTTTCTTGAGCCTCCCGATACTAGTAGTAGTACTGCTATACGAATCATCAGAATCTGAAAGATTGTTTGTCCAATCCTTTCTTTTTTTGTCGAAATTCTTTGATGTTCCAGAGATCTAGTAAAATGAAAAACAGAATATAAATTAGAAAATATTATAGGATATCCTTAAAAAAAAATTATCACAAAAATAACACACAATAAAGAAAAATGATCAAAATATTTTATTAAATAGGTAAATATAATACTTATATCCTTAGGGTTAACTATTCTAGACTTAGAGTTTAAAATTAGAGGGTTGAATTTTAGAATTAGAATTTCAAATTTTAAAAACTAAAACTAAAAATTAAATTTTTCAAAAAAAATAAAATATTTTAGTCATTTTCTTTTTTTAAAGTTATTTTATGAATGGTACTATTTTAAGGGAGTTGCCTATAATTTATCGACAATGTAAATACTAGAATCATCTTATAAAATATCTTCTATGAACAACAAAGGTAAAATGTTGAAAGCCATTAAAAACGTATGAAAGTGAAAAGACCTCTCAAATGAGAGATTGCTTGAGGTCGAAGCTTTCAATTGACTTGGAATATTCAACCCAAGTACTTTGATTTCAATATTTTTCAAACTCCACAATTTCTTGGAGTTGCTATGATTGCCACCACATTTTCTCGCTCACCCAACAAGAATTTTTTTTTTTTTTCTCAATTCCCATAAAAATGATTAAGGAAGAAAAGATGGCCTAAATACAAAATCAATATAAATAAAGAAACTACTGAATAGTATTTAGCTTACCTTTTGTGTAACATTTATATTCAACCAAGTTTATACTTCTTTAAGATCAAAATAATTCACTCTTTTGTTTTTCGCATTTTTATGAGAAAATAATAATATATATATTTTTTAAAAACACTAAATAAAATATTTTCAGTAATAAGAAATTTTTTTATTTATATAATAAACACTTAATTTATTTTAATTATGAATACAAATGATTTCAAATTTCAGTTTGAATAGAATTTCTCTCTCTTTTAACTGTGTTTTCACCCATTTTCACTGTATTTTGTCCACTTTCTCGAGAAAATAAACATAAAACGTTTTTTTTTTACATTTTACCTTGCAACCAAGAGAGCAGAATCTGAAGGAATCAAGGAGGCTACGATAACAGACTTGGCAGGTGTTGACAACACCTTTGCCTGGTCGAGGCTGAGGTCTCTCGTTCAAGAAGACAACCTTAGCACTGTTAATCACATATGTCTGAACTCCTGTTATGTCCAGAAATTTCTGAATCTCCGATACTCTTATCACATCGTGATATGATGATCTCCTTATCTGTAATTTTAATCAACATAAAAAGGTCAGAATAACCAAAGAAAAAATCATTGAAAAAGTTAGATTACCAGTTAAAAAATATTAATTTTATGGTTTCAAAGAAAGTAAAATAAATAGGAACCTGAATGGCGTGATGATCCTTGTGGAAAGGGAGGCAGAGAGAACAGAGAGGGCCATTGGTACAGTCTAAACAGTACATGTTACACTCACTCTTGTGTGAATCTGCGTGTAATTTGCATTGTACAAAGAACTTCTCTTGAAGCAGAGGTTTAAGCCATGGAGGCCAACTCTTGTTGTTTTCTTCTTCAGCTCCCTGTAATCAGAAATAATCTCAAGAGGATCAGAATCAAACATACCAGAAAATAATCTTACTGGAACAGAGAACAAATACATAATCAATTTGGGTGAAAATATTCGAACTTATCAGAAAGAACTCAGTTGGGGAAAAAAGATTATCAGAGCTGATAAAATGAGAGTTCTTGGTGGAATTTGAAACGATCTCTGAAGTAAAGATGAAACAGAGCATTTATAACCAAATGAAGAGAACCCATTTGAGAAAATAAACTGAAACCTTTCTATTTATGGACTACAATTATTATTACCATGATTTCTCTGACTCTAGCTTGTTGATTCTCTTCGATCGCCAGTTTTTAGTGAGAGAAACAGAACGAGAGAGAGAGAGAGAGAGCTGTAGAAACAGAGCAGAGGAGAGAGAGAGAGAGAGAGAGAGAGATGCGCGTGTAGAAACAAGAACGAAGAGGCGTTCTTATCCGCACAAAAGTCGACTACTACCGAACCTAAAACCCGAAGCTGAAATATTACTTGTTATACGGAGGGTTCAATGAACCGAACCCACCCTCCCACTTTCCTACTTTCTTCTTCTTTTTACATTACTATTTGTACATATTTCCACTAAAAAGATCTTGTTCACTAGAATCGTATTATCGAATTTCAAGTTGTATAATCTTACACACTTTTTAATATAGATTTTAACTTTAATACTTTAATTAATTAATTTTTCGTATGTATACACATATTAACATTAAAAATTTACATATTTAACACTTCAAATTTAATAAATAGACAATTTCGATTACTTTTTATCTTTTCTAATAAAAAATTAATATTTAAGTTAGAAAAATAATAAATTTAAAAATTCTCTAAATTCATAAAAACCAAATGATTAAATTTAAATGATATAATTTATTTTTAGATTTTGAACCAAATTTAATTTGAAATTTTTAAATCAAATTAAATTTCTGTATTTAATAAATACTAAATTAATCAAATAAAATATTTATACCATAGAAAGTTAATCCATATCATAGTATCATGATCAAAGATCTTGTTTTTTTTTTTAAACTCCAGTTTGAACTCATCATTTGTTATTTATTCAATGGTAAAAATGGAAAAATTGCCAAAACGAAACCAAATTTGAAATGGTTTTCCCCTAGTATAATACTATTACTAAGTTGTCATTATAGTGTAATATTTTTCATAATCCCAAAACTAATCTTTTATTAATTAAATTAAAAATAAATTAAAATAATTTTTAAAAGTTTAATAAAAAAGTAAAAATAAAAATTTTTAGAAAGGCAAAAGAAATCTTTAAAAAACAAAAAACCGCAAATGTCCCACATGTTGTATATAAATGCATAATTAAACAAGAGTTTGAGAAAATCACAAGACAAAGTATGAAGAAATCATAGATTGATAAAAAAAGGTAAAATAATTTATTTATTTTGATATTTTGACAAAGTAATTTGATAAAAACACGTTTTAGGAAAGTAGAATATTTTTAGAATATTTTTTTAACTGAAATTTCTTTAATTTTTGTAAGAACATGTTTTCTTATCCATAGAAGGCACATTCTACACTGTGTAGAACAATGATAAAAATATACCAGAATACAATTTATACCTCATGTAGACGTACGAGTAGTGTGTAGATTTCACATTCCAGATATTTTAAAAAATTTAATAAAAGTAGAAATTGCATTCTGGAGAAAAGTAGATATCTTTACAATTAGTAGAATGTTCGTTCTAAAAAAAAAATACATAAACTTGTATAATCTAGAATTCGTTTTCTACTAACTTATTTTCCGTAGAAGACGTCGAGGAAGTCTTCCAAACCGAACTGAATCTGAAATTTTACCAAATTACATTAAACCTAACCAGATTATTTATCGGATATATACATAATATTTTCACTTTTTTGGATAATAACATTTTTCATTATTTGTTGATAAAACACGGAACCTAGTCATTTTCTCTAAAGGCGATTTCGAGGATGATTTTTGGCGATATTTGATTTCCGTCGTTCTCACCGCCGGTAATCTAGTTCTTACGTCGAATCTCGGTTCACCTTCATGTCTAAAGAATATTTTAGTAGATTAAACTAATATGTTTCTTTTTCAGATCCAAAATTGTTTGTGTTATCGTTGAACTCTGCCGCCGGTAAGTTCTTCTTTGCTATTGAGTTTAGTGTTTGACTTAAGGCGAATCGTTTCACCGCAATTAAACCCTAAATGTTGTAGTCTGACTTCTTCTTTCCTGTCAAGTTTTGCATATCTGTAACCACTGTTGTTGTTGACGATCATAACTTCTCCGCTTCCGATTGTAAGTTCTTCCATTTATTTGATTTATTTTGTTATTTCCATTAGTAGTTTTTTTACTGGGAGACTTTATGAAAGTCTTCTAGGAAATTTTCTAGTAGCCTTCTCGGAGAAGATTTACTGGAAGACTTCACACATGCAAAGTCTTCCATTAAATATTCTCTGAGAAGGCTATTGAAAGACTTTTTGAAAGTGTTATAGGAAGTCTTTTAGTAGGTCTTCTAGAAAGTCTTCCAATACATTAATTTAGTGTAGTACTCTTGTTTTGTTTGGTTTATCTTTGAGATGTTGGTTTTTGATTGTTTTACAGACTTAAAAATAGATTTATCAGAACTCATGAAGATGATATTTACCTTAGGAAAAGAGGCATTTTCAACCAAAAGAATTACATATCATATAGATGACTCAAAGTTGCTTTTTGCTGAAAGGTATGCTCTACATGATGATAAATATGAGGAGCTCAAGGAATCAAGGTTGGAAATGTTCATAAAGTTCAAGGAGTTGAACTTTGGTTGGACATGAAGGCTGGTTCATTATATGCTCTGTTTCCAGCTCAACATCAAGAACAAGTTTGAGCTATGGAGTCTCGTTGGTCCAAAACAGGTGAGGTTTTCACTCATAAAGTTTGAATACCTCACTGGACTCAACTGCAATTACATCGAGTACCTGAAAAATCCGAGGTATGAGGTTACGAAGGAGATGACTTCTTTCTGGGAGCTGATGGGTGTCCCTATCGACACTGGTCCAACTTCTGAAAAATAATAACAGCATGTCAGAGATGTGAAGAGTGGTCTCGACATAATCGCATACGGCTTGGATACCTAGACATCTTCAATGGATTCATTGAAGGAAAAAGTACTCAACCGCTACACGGGCTAGTCTTGCAAGGCTCATCATGGATTTAGAGGAATTTAAGAATTATCCATGGGAGAGAGTAGCGTTTAAGGTGCTGATAAACTCTTTGAGGGTAAAAGATTTGAAAAGGTCTTATATTATTATATTATTGATGGATTTATATAAGTTCTCTAGGTCTGGATCTACTATGCTCTGCTAGAATTGATTGCTAATTATGGGAATTTCATGCCAAAAAATATTTATCCCGCTTTGTTGGCTTACAAGGGTGGAAAAAGACATATGTTTTAAAGTGGCTATCATCAGACATGTGAGAAGACTTCCCAGAAAACTTCCGAAAAGATATTCAAGTTAAGTCTTTCGAAAGTCTTTGGTGAGAATTCTTCTCACCAAAAGACTTGACTGGAAAGTTTTTTCAGCAGAAAACTTCCAAAAAGACTTATAGCTAAGTCTTCCAATAAGTCTTCTGGTGAAAAGACTTCCAAGAAGACTTAACTATAAGTCTTCCCCTAAGTCTTCTGTAGAAGTTTTCCATCTTTGTTAATCTGTTAAGTATCAAATTTGATATCTTTTATTCATTGCAGACTCGCGTGATCAACTATGTTGATAAGACTTTGGTGAAATAGTTATGAAGAGTGATTCAAAACATACGGCCGCTGATAACATAGTTAAAGTCATGTTTAATGTGAAACCTAATTTGAAGTTGACCATGGATTACTAGGAAGACGCTGGTACTAACCCGTGGACTAATCCAAAAATGCAGATTATGTATGTGAAGGAAGAGAGTGCTGTAAAGAAAGAAATTGCTATGAAGGAAGATTGTGGAAAACATCGGAAAAACTCGTAAAGAGGCTCATGCAGAAGCTCGTTCATAGGTATCTACTCCTGTTAGCGGGGTTAACAAAGCTGAGATTAAACAAGGTTTCAAGGACCTGGCATATTCCATGAGGAATGGGTTTGGGATGTGCTTTAAGGAGATCAAGCTTCTTGGGGATATGATTGAAGTTGTGGAGAAGAAGGTGGGAATCACTAAAAAGGAACTTCCTCTAATGATCTTCAACTCACTACTTCATGTCAGCCTAAACGTAGGTGCAAACTTAGGGTTAGTACCGAAACCTCTTCCAAAATCACAATGAAAAGACACACTACACAAAATAGTAAGAAACATAACTAAAACTTGAATGTTTTCCATTTGTATGTCAAAACATGGGTGCTTCTTTATTTTTTGTGTGTGCTCCACTTCATGTCTTTGGTTATATATAGATTTTGTTTAATATGATGCTTGGATCTTTGGTTATTTTTTTTAATAATACATGGTGTTTGGACATCATAATTGCAGAGTGAAAATGTGAATGAGGCGAAATCAGGACATGATAACGCCCAAGAACCAAGTTCCTCCAAAGAACTGAGTCTTGTAATAGTCAAAGTGACTAAGGCAAAAGTGACTGAGGTGAAACCACCTGAACCGAGTGTTGAACGAGTGTTGTCTTAGTGGACAATCTCAAGAGTTATCTTTCAGCAACCACTCTCCCTAGACTACAGCTAACTAACACATCATTTAAAAAAGTTTAATTAAAACACATTAACAAATATAAAACATCAACTTCAAAAACTTAATCCGAGAAGACTTCCCAAGAAGTTTTCTATCATTAGCTAGAAACATTAATAAACATGAATGTTGGTAACCTCATATTTATCACCAATTAAGATATCAATTTCATTCAGTAGCCCTAATATTGACTAATATACAAGAACTAGCAAGAAAATATTTTAAAATATTTTATACTTTTAGAAAAAATGAAAGTTTATTAAAAATTAACCAAAAAGACATTCTCGAAAGTCTTCTCTGAACAGACTTCTATGGAAGTCTTCCGGTAGAATAATTCTAGGAAGTCTTTCGGAAAGGTCATTTTTAATTGAAAATTTTAAAAGGAAGACTTCCAGAGAAGTCTTCTCTACAATAGACTTCTCTGGAAGTTTTCCTTTGTAAATATTGGCTTACTTTTGTTTTTGAAAAAATCTCGAAAATACTAGAAAAGACTTCATTTTAGTTTTCTCGGATAAAAATGTCAGTTTTACAATTGTCTGAATTGTGTCAAAAAATTTACTTTCTATAGAAGACTTCCTAAAAAGTTTTCTCGCTATTGGTGAAAGCATGCTTATGTTACTTTTGCAATTGATAATTAAATCTTAAATATTTAATTTAAACTAGAAGATTTCAAGAAATTCTTCCTTCATAAGACTTTGAGGAAGTTTTCTGCCATAACCAAACGTTTGACGAAAATCATATAATAAAAAGCTAGGGAAGTCTTCTAGTTAAAATTAAATATTTAAGTTTTAATCATTAATTGTAAAAATAACTTAAGTAGACTTTCACCAACGGTGAGAAGACTTAATTTTACATATGAGAAGATTTCTCAAGAGTTTTTCAATGAAAGACTTCCCAGGAAGTCTTCTATAGAAAGTCAAATTTTCTTACACAATTCGGTCAATTGCAAAACTAACATGTTTATCCGAGAAGTCTTTCTCAAAGTCTTCTCATTTTTTTGTTAACAAAGAAAAGTTGGAAGACTTCCAGATAAGTCGTCTCTAAAAAACACACGGAAAATCAATAGCAAAACAAACCTATCCATTGACCAGAAGACTTTCATATAAGTATTCTTCGACGAGAAGACTTATACGGAAAGTCTTTTGGGTGAACATATCTAAAAAGATTTGATTTCATACCTTCAACCACTGAGTTTAGAATCAAAATTTTGTTTTTTTTTTGGATGAATATAGAGAGGAAGTGAAAGAGATAAGTTTTCGTGCATAAGAAAATATATATGAGAAGTGAAAATCGATTTTTAGGTGTATTAATAGCTTCAAATTGGTTGTTCCTAGTGATTGGTATATTGATGGCAATGACAATATTGTAAATACTTGATAAAGATGAAGATGATAAAGTAAAATACTCATTTTTGAAAAATAATAATGACATTTTTACGTATAATTCAAACTTCTAGGGTGAATAAGGAAAATGAAACTTCCAAAAAAATCATGGGTTAGTTTTACAGTTGAATTTTTGTTTTGAATTATTTTTGCAAAACTCCCAAGATAAATATCCCAATTTTATTTTTAATCATTTTCAGTTTAATTAATCAATTAAAATAGAAATAGTATCAACGTTATAAATAGTTAAAAATTATGATTAATAGTTTTAGTAATTTTGATTTTAAATTTTTCATTTGTATTCTAAAATTGAAAATTGAAATCATAATACTTCTCTATAATTTAAGGGAATTTCACAAAACAATCTTAATTTTGAAGTTGACTACAAACAAAAGAGTGATTTATTGTTTTAAAAGAGTCAAGGCAATATTTTTGTCTACTATAATTTGACATTTTTCTTCCTAACAAATTTTAACTGTATCAAATATTTACAAATATAATATTTTAATTTAATTGTTTTTAGTTTTGAAAATTGCAAAAAACTATGAGTTTAAACATTGAGCTTACAACAATGTCACTATCATTAGTTTTTCCAACCACCATGAACAAACAATTTGACTCTTTTAAACATCGAGCTTTTCATTTTTTTCTCACTCTATTCATAAAAAGTTCATTACCTCTCCAGTTTAATTAAAAATTTTCATAACTATAACTATTTATATGTGGCGATTCTTCACTAGAAATTTTTTTAAACAATTTTTATTTCCTGATATTCAAAGTTTGGACTGTAGAAAATTCTGAAAAAGAATTTACACCGGAAATATAACTATTTATATGTTTTTATCACTATTCAGATCTGTATCACGACAACATTCTTCTTTGTATTTTTATGTTTATCTATAAACTTACTGGCCAATCTGATTATCAATGCACATATTAATTTTGCAATAAACCAAAATATTTTTTTTTGCACCGTAAGCTTCACTAAAAGTCTATACTTTTCCTTTGTAAACAAAAGAAAATTATGGTAGACTTACGATAATTCTACGTATAAGAGATTAATTTTTTATATGACCAAAATTTTTGCTGTTTAATATATATTGCATGAAGTTTATTATACAAAATATGTTAGTTTTGTGTTTGACTAATTTTTTAAAAAAATTAACCAAAAACTAATTAAAAAGTTGACCTCATGTGATGTGATGTATACCAATCTAAAATCATAAATTTCAACATAATTCTACTATTTAATTATTTGAGATTTTAGTCAAACAAAAAATTACCTTGTTTGAAAGTAGATTTCAGATGAAGTCTATATAGTTGTAAAATTTTAATGAAGTTTACTCGTAGAAAGTTAAACTTGGTCAATTATAAAATAGACATTTTGAAAATATTTACAAAGTCTATTGAATGAATTATGTTCAATTGCAAAACTAATCTAGAAGTGCAAAATCATAACTTTTTCAAATACAAAAATAACTTATAAATTATGTAATTTGAAAGAAATAATGTATGCAATAGACTTTTTTGATAGTCTACACACTGCAAATTAAGTCCACTTTATGCAAAAAGAGTAGACTTCTTATGAGTAATTTGATAAATTTATGTATTACAATCATGGTAGATTTTGTTGTTGATTAGAGTATGTTATGATAAATTTGATAACTAACAAAAATTAATAATATCATACAAGCAAAATACAACTAAAAAATAAATACTATGTCTATGTCTATAGATTATGCATCAAAATAATAATTTATAGACACATATTATATGATGATAATTTATTATAAAAAAATAGTAAAATTCTTCTAAGAAATTGGATAATTCAAATGTTGATACTGAGACATAGATTTTGATATTTATTATATCAATATTCAAAAATGGATACATCATTGGGTAAAAAACATAAAATAATAATTTGTTATTAACAAGTAAAACTCTTTGAGAATAGCCTCGTCAAAAATCTGACTATCCATAAAAATACTATAACTTTTTGGTATCCAGTTTAATACTTTAACTAATTATTTTATTTATTTTAATATATTAATTTTAAAAATTACTAGAATTTGATTCATGTATCCATACAAGTGTTTATTTTAATAGAATAAACATATGAAAATTTTCACAGTATAAGAATGTAACGGTTGTACAGACACACATCCATATGAGTGTTTTTTATTTGTAATATATAACATTTATGATAGATCAACGTTTTTTTTTTTTTGTAATTTAGTGGTTGCTCATATTGTGATTGGATACTAAACCAATAAATATGATATGTTATATAACAAACTCATCAAATAGTGTTTTAATCACATTAACTATTTTTGATGTATTTATTTATAACTAAAACACCAATTAGTATGTTTCTGTATATTAATAAATATATTTTTCAAAAATAAATAGTTTATGTCAAAAAAAAATTACTTCCGTTTTAATAAAATAGATAGATATACCGCTATTTTCTTATAAGCCAAATTTTTTTTTTCTATGTTTATTTTTGAATAAAATATTATTATATAATGGTAAATTTTAATAAAGATTAATGTAACAAAATAAATAATTTGTAGTAAATTAGTTAATAATTATTAAATGAAGTGGCATAAATTGAAATTATTAGAGTGAAAAGGAGTTAATTTTAAAAAGTAATTTAGTTTTAATATTATAGATTGTAAAAATTGATTAGAAAATATTTCAGTTAAAATAAGGGTACTTTTAGTAGAAAAGAATGGTAAGTTTGATTAGAGATTGATGTAACAAATAAATGATTTGTAGTTAATTAGTTAAAAATTATTAAATAAAGTCGTATAAATTGTAATTATTAGAGAGAAAGAAGGGTCATTTTCAAAGGTACTTCAATTTTAATAATATAAATGTTCATTTAATATGACAAAAAATGCTCATTTAATATCTAAATTATTTTTATTTTAATTAAAAATAATAAAAAAAAAATTTAAAAAAATTAAAAAAAACTTCAAAATTTAAGAAAAATCTTATAAATTTATACATTTATTTTTAAATTTTAAGAAAGGAACTAACTACATTATGGAAAAAATAAATTTAGAAAAACTTAATTCTGAATATATTTTTTCTATTTTAGAAACAAATTATATTGATATGTAAAATTTAAAACTCTTACTACACAATTTAATATTATCAAAAAATTTAGTTATTTTTATTTATAAAAATTAAAATAAAATTTAAAATTTAAAATATCTGTTTTGTGAATTTTAGAAAAAAAAGTAAATTTCATTTAAAACTTATTAATAGTTTTTATTAAAATAAACTCAGTTAGGTATCAACATGATATAGTTTAAAAGTTTATGATTTTAAATAAGAAACAAATTAGTTAATGTATTAAATTGGACTAGGTATTTTTGCCCGCATATGCGGGCTTAAGCGTTTATAATTATTTATTAATATATATATTATTAATTAAAAATTATAATGATAAATTATTATTTATGTTTTCATTTGAAATTTCTTACATAATATATTTTTTTGAAAATTTTATTGTAAACTATATTCATTATTAATAAATAAAATTTTAAAATCACTCAATATTTATTTTCAATTATGTAAAATTAAAAATTTTATTTGAATAATATTTAGTTTTGTATTTTCTGATTTTGAATTTATAAATTTTAATCAACACATTTTCAGATAATAACATAATATATATAAGAATTATTGTTTAATTTTAAAATATATTTTTAGATTTTGGATAATTCTTACTATTGTCAAATTTAATCAATTATCTAATTAATTAAATTTGAAAATCGTTTTTTATTTTTAGGTGTTTTTTTTATAAAAATTCATTAAGGGTATAAAAGATATTAACCGCTCTAACTTTTAACGTGAGAGCTCCGTTGCGAAAAATCACTTCGCAAATAATAGTATAGATAGTGAAGATATAAGTATTAAAACGCTTAATAAAATTTAGTTAATGTATTTTTTATAGAATTTCCCTAATATTTATCACTTGTGGATATATGTACAAAAAAAGTATTTTAAGAAAATGTGAATTTATAGTTAAGTTTGTTGTATGTGTATAAATGTCACTAGTTAAAGTAGTTGGCATTAATTTTCTGCAATGTGTAATGGGATGCTGATGCCGTTCATGTTACTATTATCTGCAAATTAAATTTCTTTAATTAGTGGATGTGAATGTACAATGAGAAAAGGAAAGATACTGACAGCCAATATCAGTGGACATCTTGTTTATGTTATGTCTTAATCTTTAACCTCATTCTTGTTTGCGTATTTTTTTGGGAAAATTGCCAAAACCAACCTAAAACTTGGATTCAAATGCAAAAGTGTACCCAAACATTAATCAAATGCAAAAGTAACATAAAAATGTAGTGAAATTACAACAGCCCCCTTATGACCAAAAAAAAAAACTATATGCGTTTTTACCTTTATAGCCTATTTAAGTCTTCCGTCTTTTTAAGTCTTCTGTGATTTTGTAAGTCTTCTAAGAAGACTTAAATGTAAGTCTTCTCGCTTAGTAAATTTAAAAAATAATTTATAAATTATATAAAAAATATTTTTATGGAGGAAAAATCTAAATCATGTAATAACAAACATTTGTAAATGATATAAATTAAAATCTAGTAAAATTGAATTGTTCTCAACATAGATGAATGAATGTATCATCTTTTGATATTCTTTGGTCTAGGGTTTGGAAACATATGTCATAGTATTGTATGTAT
>MU105845.1:2193-175155 GCA_012274485.2 Sinapis alba | reverse complement strand
TTTATGGAAGTCTTCTAGCATATAATGTACTAGAAGACTTACATGTAAGTCTTCCTGAGAAGACTTCCACGGAAGTCTTACGGAAATGTCATTTTTGCAATTGTAAATTTAGAAAAGAAGATTTCCAGAGAAGACTTACATGTAAGTCTTCTCGAGAAAAATGAGAAGACTTCCATGTAAGTCTTCTCGAAAAATAGGTTAGTTTTGCAATTGACCAAATTGTGTCAGAAATTTGACTTTCTGTGGAAGACTTCCTGGAAGTCTTCCGACAGAAGACCAAAATCACAAAAAATAAAGCTAGAAGACTTACAGGGAAGTCTTCAGCTAGAAGACTTCCTAGAAGACTTCCCTGTAAGTCTTCTCGGTGGAGAAGACTTTCAGTTTAGTCTTCTCCACGAACCAGATCTGAAAAAATAAATAATTTCTTCTTAAATTTGGTGAGATTCATGTTTAACTTCTCCAAGTACATATCATTTCTTAGTGAAAGTTACATACTTGTTCTTGACCAAGAATCATGAATTTTAGTAACATTAATAAGTTTATAAATTTTAAAATCAAAAAGTTGGGATTTTGGGAAGTAATAAGAGAGAAAGTGAAAGGAAATAGTTTGTGTGTGTAAGAAATAAGTATATAAAGATGTAGATGTTGATTTTAGAAGCATTAAAAGCTTCAAATTGGTTGTTCATGGTGGTTGGTATATTGAAGCCAATGACAATATTGTAAATACTTGATGAAAATGAGGATGATATAGTAATACAATCATTTTCAAAAAAAAAAAAGTAATGGCATTTTTTGTCCTAATACTATTTTATATAAAGAGTTCTATTTTTATTTTTACATCAACCTCCTTTATTTAATAGTGACAAAATGTATTCTTCTTTTATTCTACACTAGGATCGGTCCGGATTACGTCCAGATTTTTTATTTAAATTTTAATTTTAATTATAGATTTTAGTATGTTTATTTAATATATAAATAATACAATCTATTATAAAAAGTATAAGTAGATATACAATTATAAAATTATTTTTTAATTTTTCATTGTTTTTGTCTTATGAATTTTGAATTTCAGTATCCAAATTTCTTTATTTTTATTATTGGTAAATATAACAAAAGTTAGTTAAATTTTAGCTATGCTGTTTGATTGATTGGACTATAGATATATTTCATTTCACTTAAACATTTTTTTATAAATTTTGTTTCCAATTAGTCTCTAAGTAGTTTAATGGACCCTCCCCCTTTAAATATACAATCTTACATAGTGTCTTTTTTTTTTCAAAAATCAGAGCTTTAAATGTGATAATATTTTCCAACAATTACATCACTATAAATTACAGCCTAATTTTTTTCAACAAAATTTATGCATTTACAATCCAACTAATCGGATCCATGATCTAAATATTCTTTTATCTCACTTATATAAGTTTTTAGGTTAAATATTGTTAAATGGACAACCAATTAAAATTTTATTTTAGTTTTAGAACTATTGAATTTATAACTTTCATTGACGTTTCAAATTTTTTTGTTCCACTTCGTCCTACATCTATTTTGATGTAATTGAACCATCTAGCCTTATATATATATAATCAATTTTGAAAATGACCATAATTGTATTATTATCTCAAAATTGGCTGTTGACCAAAATAGTTATTACCAAAGTATAACAAATTTCGTGTTGTGGTTTTTATTTATATTATAGTTTTGATGTCACATGATAATGCACGGAAATGTAAAACTGAGGTTTTTTCTCTTTAAACAAAACAATATATACAACCAAGGTAAGCTATTAAAATTTGTATTGATCGTGTTTTCACTTTAGTTCAATGTTTCCACTTTCGTTCCCACATCTCAGCTTCGAACCAAATATGGCAGACTTTGTTGTTGACAATCCCCAAATTAAACCACTTCCTTTACGTAAGATTGATGGAAGGGGCTCATGCGGCTTACGAGTTGTTCATGTCTATAAACCCTCCGTAAAAGTTATATGCTGTAATTAAAGCCGTTTAAAAACTGCAGATATAAATTGCTCTGTATCGTTTAAAGTTTGTTTACAAAGGTGTAGGGGTCCATTTGAATTTATGATCTTGGATTAGTTTCAGAATAATATTTTACATACCAGTAAACAACTACTATGCCGGAGTAAAGGCTACAACAGAGGAATGTACTGCTTTGGCCAACATTTATATATGTAGCATAACCTGTTTGTGGTTTCAGTGCCTGCAAATTTGCTGGTCCCCAGATACCCTGTAGTCTGTGAAACATTGGTAACATGAGAATGAAAGATTTTGGGGTTTATGCTTGTTCCAAGAAGCAACAAAGTAATTCACAATTAACAAAAACCAGATGATACATGACAGAGCACCTCCAATAATCTTGGGGTTTATGCTTGTTGCAACAACAACTCTTTAATCTACACAAAAGCCTTCCAGGTGTTTGTGAAACGATACAGCTTGTGAGTCAAACAAACTCAAAACTCAAAGTCAGAGAAACATCACTGACAATGGAAAATCAGAGAAAGAATTAGTCACACACTTTTTTTTTTTTTTTTTTTTTTTTTAACGGGTTATAAAATTTTGAAAGTGAGGACTACAATATGTATCAGATAGGTACATGTCCATTTTAACCGTTGCCATGACATGGCAGAGCACCTCAAAAATCTTGGGGTTTATGCTTGTTGCAACATCATCATAACTCGGAGCTGCTGGATCTCCCCGGTCATGACACGATGTTTTCCTTGTGTAGGTTCACTGATAGTACTCTCACAGCTGTGAGCTCACTGATAAGGTGTACAAAGAAATCAAGATGTCAATTTCTAACCACTTCCCAATATTGATCATGGGATAAAGAGATACAAAAATGATTACAGGGAAGGTGTATGTTCGTGTTGCCCAGCCCAAGTAGCTCACTGTGATTACAGAACCTGAAGCGTTCTTCAGGAATTGGTAGAACCGGCTGGGTTATCTCTTCAAATTTGGTTGAATCACTGAACCGAATCAGTAGAGGTGAGTCAGAGAGCCTGTAATTCTGATTGCAGCGAGTTACATCAAATCCTCCTAAAGAGTACATCGAACCCACCTTATAAAGATGCCGGTAAGTCGTGAGATGGTGTCCGTTATGAGGGTTGCCTGAAACAGTAAAAAAATGTGTTCAAAAAAAAAAAAAAAATTAACAAAGGGATTCAACACCATCAACCAGAAAGGTTTAATATATTGTTGAAAACATAGGAATCAATTGCTCCAGTATTCCTTAATGAATTTTTTTTTCTTCATATACTCTTTTCCTCTTTATTAATTTACTAAATTTTTATTTAAATAGGAAAATTTGGTAAAAGACAACAAACCAAGAGAAACTTGTATAATTTACAATCCAAACCAAGTCATTCGCGGACCATCCAGACCCGATCTATAAAATTCAGATCTCTTTCTCCATAACTTCAGAAAACTTTTTAAGACTTGGTGTAATTGTAAACCTTGGTGTAACTGTACAGCGTAATAAAACTTCAACTAATATAGACGGTATCAATTACAAAGTTATTCTAAATTGAACTAAGTCGCACTTTTACATTTACAATTTTTTATTATGTTATTGTTTGGACACATGTGTTGTTATTGATATATTTATTGAAATTAAAATTTATAAATATTACTTTATAGAGAAAAACTAGAGACATTACATTATGTGAAATGTATTTTACATAAACTTAGCAAACTTAGATTATTAGTACATGTCCTAACTCATAAACACAACTAATCTTCAATTGGCCAGTGACCAGCGGTCAAATGAATTTCATTGCAGAAGTCCCAAGCTGCACATTGCCAGAAACAACGATCACATCTCCACCGTATTCTTGATCCATCTAAGGAGACTACAAACACCGGTTCTATTATTTTGGAGCACCAGCAATCATGTGACACGTTGGGATCTATTCTTTCCAATAGAGACATAAACATCTCAGTTTTTTTGTAAGCCCAATGGTCCGATCAATAAATTCACGAGTAAAACTATGATAGTTGTGAACCAATCATCTATCATCAACACTAAATTCTAAGTTAAGCATACCATCTACGTACTTGGCCAACAACAATCTTCTCTCACCAGCAAGATGGATTTTGTCCTACCTTCATCAAGTAAATGGAGGACGAAGAACTCATACCTCGCATGTAGATGGCTTTTGGATTACCGAATTGGTAGCACCTAAGTTTGAATGTTCTAACAGCATTGACCTCATCTATCCAGTAATTCAAGTGAAAAATATCTGCAAATCGATAGAAGTATTCTTCTCTAGCAACTTGATTGAACCCGGAGAAAGCAACTTTTGCACTACCGAAATCCCAGAGATGGCTTGTTGCTACCTTTGAGAGAATCTTATGAAGCATAGAAGGAGGGAGAGAAGCCAAGTTGGAGTTCGACATGGAGAGATATTTGTTTTATCAAGTAAAGAGAGAGATTTTTGTTTTATTTATTTGGATAAGGTGATAAACCCTTTTATAATGGGGATAATCCTCGAGAATTCATGATCCTCTAACAGTGACAAAGAGATATGATTTATTACCGCACTTAATGGTGATTTGATAGACTCCTCGAGAAGACACAAGTTCAGAAGACACGAATTCTCACTACAACAACAGGCGCATGGCTTGGATTTGAAACTGTGCAAAACTTTAATCGATAAAAATATATAAATGTGTATAACTAACTAAAAGTAACTGATTTAAATTGTCTAAATTCATGAAACTAAGCAAAATTTTAACAATTTAGCTTGTCTAAATTAATGAAACTATGTAAAAGGTTAAGAAAATTAGAAATTATATTGTTCTAATTTGCTAGAAATAGCATCCAAGATAATAAATGAAAATGTTATTAAATGGAGGATCTATTACCCTAACTACAAGTTGTAACTCTTCCATTTAAGAATGGTTTAACAGACTCTGAATTCACCTATGATCATTATTACAGTTTTCTCGAAACCCCTCTTTCTCTCTCCCCCTAAACATTCATAATTTCAGATCAAGTAAGATTGTATAATTTTATAGAACTAAGTGAAAATTTATTGATGCTGTTAACCCCAACTACAAGTAAATCCGTGAATTTAATGATCCACTTACCCACTACAACTAGGAAAGAGTAATTTCTCCATTTAAGATATTTGATTGACGACTCGAACATGCACAAGTAGGAATTAACTTCTATTCTCTTTTGGATATAATCATCATTAGCCTTGCGTCTTTCTCTTCTGTCTCCCACTCCACTAAATCCCATTAATTTCAAACTCCATTCCAGTAAATCCTATTAAATAGTCTCGAAAACCTTCCTTATCTTCTATTTCTCTGCAAAAATCATCATCTCTCACCATCTCTCATCATCTCTCTCAAGTTTCAAACACCTCCTCAATGACACACTACAATATGCTTGATGAAGTTGTGTATAACGAGAGCAACACAACGTGGCATTTCAAAGTGAAATTACTGAGAATCTACTTTTTTATTCCTATGTTACCGGTTCTGGACCGCACTGGATTTATGTGCTAGTGGATGAGGCTGTAAGTTTAAATCATCATCTCTTTAGTTTCAAATAACATGCAACAACGAAAACTAAAAACTTGATACTTAAACTTGGTTATTTCAGGGAACGAAAATTGAGCTCACAATTAATAGTAACCTTGGAGATATGTTTAGAGGCCTTAAAAACCAAGAGGGCAAGTGAGTGAATATATATTGGGTAGAAGTTGGCCATGTCTATCCAGGTTTCAAGGGAAGAAAATCTCGATTCCGACTAATTGCTACTTGGTATACTCAAGTCCACATCATCAATCCTCTAAACAATTTGCATTACATGGAATTCAAGAGTATCCATGAAATCCTCCACATCAGCAGGAGGGACATAAACTATCACATAGGTATGAATTCTAACCATTAAAAATATATTTCAGATATGTAAATGTAAGTAACAAAATCGAAAACACTTATGTGGTAGATATAATGGGAGTGATCTTCAACACGGAAGCATATTTTGATGACCCTGAAATGCCAAAGATAGTGTTTTACATTAGGAATTACATGTAAGTACAAAGAAACATAATATCCCAGCAAGTTGTTTACACTAATGTAATTGGTACACATTGTTTTATTCATAATAGTGAGAGTGAGATAAAATGTGTGGCAACTTATGGTCATGCATATGCCTTTCGGGATCAGTTTGAGATTATGAGGGGTCGTGGACAGGTGATTGTGGTGCTTAAGATGTGGAGTCTCTATGACTGTTTCAGAAGTATATTATATTATGTGTTTAATTTTAAATATAGTTTTGAATATGTTAGTTGAGTAAAATATTTCCTAATTTCATTTATACAGATCTTTTTAGTCCTTCTGAATTATATCTTCAGACCGAGGGTGGATTATCAGACTTCACGTTTAATCCACGTTTGGAGGAAGTTGAGGAGTCCAGACAATCGATCAATAACAGTGACCCTTATGTTCGGAGGCACGGGGCTATATGGCATTTGTAAAGTTTTATCTTATGTATTGACGTGTAAATAGCTCCTGAATGTTTTATCTTATTTTTTACCTTTTATAATTATCGAACTTGAAGTTAACATGAATTTCTAAATATGATAAACTTATTCTAAATAGCTGCAACTTTGTTAAAGTTTTGATTTTGTAATCGGGCGACAACGTGAAACTAAGAATAACTTGAAATTAATGTAAATTTCTAAATATGGCAAAATTCTTCTAAATAGGGCTAAATTATTCAAAATAGGGCAAACTTATTCTAAATAGCTCAAACTTTGTTAAAGTTTTGATTTTGTAATCGGGCAACAACGTGAAACTAAGAATAACTTGAAGTTAACATTAATTTCTAAATAGGGCAAAATTATTTTAAATAGGCAAAATTGTTCAAAATGTGATAAACTTATTCTAATAGCTCTAACTTTGTTAATGTTTTGCTTTTGTAATTGGACTACATCGTGAAACTAAAAATAACTTGAAGTTAGTTTCACTTTCTCAGTTGTCCAACATCGTAAACATTAGATAAACTTTTTCAATAGACCAAATTTCGTAGTAGTCCAACATCGTAAACATTAGAGAAACTTTTTCAATACCCAAAAATTACTTGTACATCAAAATTCCTAGAACTAAAATGACACTGATGATAACACAACCTCTTGATATCATTATTATCTTAGGCATTATTTTGGGACATTGACTCCTTATTGTTGCTTTCAGCAACTGAACTTCTTCTTCTAGCATTCAAACTTGGTAGTCCAACTGTTGAATCTCGTCGGTGAAAGCTTCATCAACCCATTTGAAGACATGATTGTCGTTCTCGAGCTATAATATTTTGTTCAAAAAATTTAAACGTACAACTAATTAAGAGAACGAGCCTTCAATAACTAAAGCTAAACGGATGTAGTCTTAGTGAAGCCGCATAGAAACACCGATAATACCGGCGATATGGATTTGGCCTGGATTTGGACATCTCAATGATGCTCTCTCCGCACCAATACTTACTAGGTATCCCAGAGTTCTTACTCGTCTCCGACCACCAGTCATACCCCCAGTCATAGAAGATGAAGCGGCCGTTATTGGGTTCGATATTATTTCTCTTTCGGGGTTGGGAAAGAATGAGAGAAATGGAGATTCGAGAAAGAGAGGAGAGAGATAAATGGGAAAGAGAGAGAAAGTGGAAGATAGAGAATGGAGAAAATCAAAAATAAGAGGTTTTATACTTACCCAATTGGAAAGGGGAAATAGTGAAATTAGAAATTCGAAAAGCTGGAGGGCGAAAAATTTATATCCTATGATGATTTTCGTGATAGAAATTTCACCAAATTCACAGTTTTACATAAAACATCAACGTTGTACTTTATAATTTTCTCCATTTATCTTAGTTTTACTTTAATTGAATGACTGATTTTATGGTTATACCAATTATATTATGTTTCCTATATTCATTTATCATATGATCATCTAAACATAAACTTGATTTCATGCCATAGTAAGTTTTCAAATGAGACAAAGTGAATATTAACAAAAAAAGCTATAAAAAGACAATATAATTTCTATATGATTACTAATAAGTAACGAGATTGAATTTTTTTTGTCCTGATTAAATCATAATCAACACAAAATAACTCATATATAATCATCTTCCTTTTGTGACTTATTAACAAGTTCTTATTTGAGGTCTTCTTATTTATAGTCCTATTACTCAGTTTACCTATCGTACTTGTACCAGTAAAGAAAAAAGTTTCACCTAGTTGCACAAACACAAAATACAAATCTCACCTTTCAGAATACTCCACCTTTCAACGTTCCCATACAATAAAAACATTAAAACTGGAAGTAAAAGGTTTACAACCTACTTCTTCTGTTTCTTGTGGGGATGTTCATTGTGTTCCTTCTGTTCCAAACTAGTGCCCACATTCTCTTCTTCTCCATATCCACTCTCACGCTCACCATAGTTCCTACTGCATGAGTTTTTTTTCTCACCTCTTAATAGTTGCTCGGTTATTTGAACTATTTCCAATTCTTGGATGTCCTCTACATGCAAAATACTTATTTTTTGCTCTTTATCCACTGATGTTAGATAAACAAACACATCTTCATCATCCAAAATATATGATTGCCTCTTAGGTTTCACTACCAATGGAATGTAACCCAAATTCAGCCTCTTCGTAATCGGATATATTCCCATCTTCCTGCATATTCTCTCCTTCAACAACGAATAAATGATCTCCTTCAATGATGATGTCCTAAAGGATATAACATATAAACGAACATCGGTTGAGATCCATTCATAATCATCTCCACACTTAGAATAATGTCCATCATAATCAAAGTGTATGTTTGTAGAAGAAAGACACATATGCAATACAAAAAAAGATTAAACCATAAAGTTATACCTGGTTATACAATTATACCATTGAACTTATACTAAGTTATACTTTCTTACACAATTTTATCTGTAACCAAGTCTTACAGTTAACCGTCTAATCTAACCAAGTTTTCCCAACTTTTACAGTTCTAGTTGTTTTCTCCTCCTCAATTCGTTTCAATAGTTATCAGTTTTGGTTCACGACGTCTATCTTTTCTTATGATTATATAGTTCTTGATTTTCAAATTCCCTAATAGACAAACCATCCACATATTCTGATCCTCGATTAGTCCAGTCCAATTACAACTACGAATATTGTAAATCGGAATCCCTGTAAATCGATCGATCGTGTAAGGTGGATTCTAAACATTAGGTTTAATGAAATACGATTTAAGATAGATACCCTATAAAACAGAATCAATAGCTTAATGATTCAGCATCCAAGCGGCGAAACTGAGTTAGTTCAATGCTCGGAGCTTTCGAACATTGCGAGGAAAAAGAAACGGAGGGGACGACAGATTCCCGATTTGGGATTCAGAATGATTTGATTGGTCATTCAATCCAGCAAACCTCTCAGTCAATAGAAATGGAACTTTGGACATTAACCATTCATATGGAGAGTATCAAAATAGACAAGAGTATATGAGAATTAATCAGAGTATGACAGATTAAATTTTGCCTCATTAAGAGCATTTGAGATTATTCCCCAAAACATAGGCTTGATAAGAGTATAAACACTGTCCAAAACCGAGGATTATAATAAGTTTAGAGATAGAAACAACCTTAGAGTTGAGTAGAAGCATGTCCACGCCTATCAGCTCGTCACCTCTTTTCACGTTTTTGGCTTCCCAGAAGCTGAGGAGTCACACCTCCACAGTTCAAGAAAACCAGCCGGCCTTCAAATCATCGAGCATGGAAGACTAAGCCATGAAATCGAAGAAGAAGAGTTTCTGCTGATATTAGGTACCGCAAGGATGATTTTCAAAAGGTGAAATCTCTCCTTTTTATAGGTGAAAATCCACCGCCTGCAAAGATCAGTCGCGGTTGGCGTGGATCCAATGATTAAATAATGCTGTTAATGTTGATCAATCACTTAACTGAATAATGAATCAGCGGAGATCAACATTATATATATATATATATATATATATATTAAAATCCAACACTATTATTTATGAGTTTTTAACACTATAAGGCAGATTTAAGTTATTTATTACAGAATGAGACAGTTTCAGCTACTAGGGTAGTTTTTCCTAATTGTTACGTAATGAGACTATAGATTCAGTTACTTTATCCAACTAATAGGACCCACCATTTATTCTATCTATTTTATCATTATTTTATAATTTAAACAATGGTAGTCATTTTTGCAAAGGGAAGTTATGCAACGGAAGAAACAACGAAAAAAAAACTGTAATGGAAGCGGTAATATTTTGGATTGCGGCGGATTACGGTAGCAGTGGCGGCAGCATCAAAATTCTTCACACTGATTTCATCTTCTCCACCTTTAATTTAAACCCTAAAATCAGAACGAAATTTATTCCACCATAGTACCATTAAAATCGTCACCCCACATGTTTATATCTTTACAATTAACCATGAAAACATCACCACCAAGCTTCCTCTTTTACAACAACTCGGACGCGTCTCGTCATATCAATTCACAACAATTTTAAAGCTTAATTTGTGACCATGAAGCTTTTTCCTTTACACAAATTTAAGGTGGTAGCCGTCGGGAGTCATCGCCGATTCAGTCTTCACGTCACATAAAGCTCTAGCAACAATGGTGATTTTTCTTTATTTTATGCATTTGATCCTCAAATTTTTAGTTTTTCCCAATTTAACCTCAAACTTTCAAAATTGCATATAAATCCTCGTAAATTAACTCAAAACTTCTAAATATGCATTCTAACCTTTTCTTATATTGCAAGATTAGTCCTTCATGCTTAGGTCTCATCACACGTTGGTTTGAAACTGTGTACATCATTTGACGTGAACATGTTAACACATGAACACGTGAACACGTGAACATGTGTACATCATTTGACGTGAACACGTGTACACCATTTGACGTGACCACATGTACAACAAAGGATGAACCAACATAATAGTAATTGTTTGTGCGAAGTAACAAATCCATCAAATTTGTACTGGCGTTGTGCACATATGTAAGTGTGATCTATGTGGATATATGTTGTGACGTTGTGCACATCCTTGATGTATAGGTGAACTAGCGTTGTGCACATATGTAAGTGTGATCTATGTGGATACATGTTGTAACGTTGTACACCTCCTTGATATATGTGTACATAAATATCTTATAGAGTACATGTACAACATAAGACGTGTACACGTACATCTAGTTATTCATATGTACAACTGACATGACTCGTACGTGTGTATTTAAAAGCCTTTAGTTTATATATATATATACTAAATATAAATTAACATGGCTAGAGTACGCAATTGATAAATTTAAAAAGAAATCAAAGACAAAATGATTTATTTTGGAATTTTAGAGGTTAAGGATAATGTTAAAATATTTTTTATGGAGTGATGTACATATGAATAGTGTGAACGTATAGATACTTGTACACACTTGAATTGTGTGAACTTGTGTAGATTAGGTTTTAGAAGCAATCTGTGGAAACACAAATATGTACATAATTAAATATATTCAGAAATAAATTGAGCAATTTGTACTAAAATTATCTGTGAATTAAATTGAGCACATATATGTACATAATTAAATGTATTGAAAAACCAGTAAATATGAATAACACACAAAAGTATGTGTACACATTTGCCAAGTACATCATCTTCAGTTTGACTTAATTTATTTTGTTATGTATTTTGGTATTTTTAGCAAACAACCGCTAATCCACATATATGTGTACTTATTCGCGTACATTAATTCATTTTGGATGTACATGTGTACATATCGCAAAATGTACATAAAATAACCTATAAATTTCTTGATTGTTTATTTCCGTACATACCCATATGTGCACGAATGATACTTGGTCTTTTGATTTCTTTAATTTTGCCTACAAAATTATAAAATGCATTATAAAATAAATTAAAAAAAAACTAAAATCAAAAGCTAAAAATCATTAGATATGATCAACACACAAAACCATATGTGCACCTTTTATCATGTACACCATCTTCAGTTTGGTTAAGTATATTTTGTTATGTATTTTGGTATTTTGAGTAAGAAACCGTCATTCCACCTATTTTTGTACAATTTTCATACATATTAGTACACTTTCGATGTACATATGTACACATCTCAAAAGGTACACAAAATAACCAACAAACTTCTTGATTGTTCATTTCAGTACATTTTCATAATTGCGATCTTTTTTTAGGGACCAAACGTGCAAAAAAGTAGGGACCAAACATGCAAAAAAAAAGTGACCATTGATGATTTTGAGTTTCTCGTTACAGTGTTGGAGTTGGTGTTTCGGCAATACAAAAGAAGATGTGACGTATCGGCAGTGAGAGCTTTGCTCACGGAAGCATCATAAACAAGCTGTGAAGCACAAATCGAAGCCATGGTTGAAGTTATTTTTGTTGTCGACGTCATTATTTTATCACCTTCAAAATATACTTTCACATATGTCTAAAGATAGATCACATAACAGAGATCACATAACAGAGATAATGAATATATCTAAGTTTCTTAAAAATAAAACTCCGAATCAACAAAAATCATTTTACAAACACAATGGAGAACTTAAAAAGAAGAAGACGGAGAAGAAACATATATGGGCCCACTTTTTTGTTTTCTAACTAAAACAAATAGATAATAAATTTAGTTAGTTTAATGCATATATATTTACAAACTTATTTAGTTAACTTATAACAAGAAAGTGAACTTAGTTTAGAAAAACTACTCTAGTAGTAAAAACTGTCTTTTAGTGTAATAAAAAACTCAAAACTGTCTTACAATGTAAATCTTTCATTATTTATCATACACAATGTATCAATTTTAGCCTAAAACTTTTAGGTATTGCATAATTTTTAATTATTTCTTTGTCAAAAATACTATTTTAAATCATCTATATAACTCACAAGCGTATACTATCAGATTTGAGTACATACTATGACAAGAAGATAGTAATACATATCATAAAATTACACACTTTAATTACATATTAGCTAGCATATATACATACTTTGCTTAGTCATCTAATCTATTAATTTAAAGTATTATAAAAAATCTACTTAGAATAATTTATAATTGAACCATTATATTTAACTTCTTATTATTTCGCCTACACCAAACTTAGTTATAATTAAATATATACCCTAATTTAACATATTATTTTAATATTATAAAATAAGATATTTAAAAATATATTTTAAGTATCTTTTCGGGCAATTCTCTTAAATAGCCATTTTTAAGTTTTTGTCACAAAAATAGCCCTCGAAAAATAAAATGACAAAAATAGCCTTTTTTTTTAATCTTTAAAAAAAAAAAAAAATTTGAAACCCTATCCCCAAACCCACCCCTTAACTCTAAACCTTAAAGTCTAAATTAGTTAACCTTAGGGGTATAAATGCATAAAACTAAATTTTTATCTTCTTAAAAAACCTATTTTGGTCATTTTCTACCTTAGAAACTATTTTTGTGAAGAATAAACTAAAATGAGCTATCTAAGAGAATTTCTCTATCTTTTCTAAGATTGTATTTTTAATAATTTTTTTAAACATATTTCTATTTAAAATGTAAATATGTATATATATATATATATCTTTTACTTTTAAATAATAAAATTCTCTATTAATCTTAAATATCATTAACAATGAATATTTATTCATTTTTATTTATAGAATAATATATATTAAATTTATATTAAATAGTTATATATACATAATTAGCATTCATAATTAAATGACTACATCAATTAATAAATATAAAGTAACTTAATCTATTTATTAACTATTTTATAAATTATAAAATTAAAATAGTTACAAATAAAGAATAACATATATTCATGAATTTTACAACATACTTCAACTTCTTAAAACAAAATATTAAAGTAAGATGGTTAAACTACAAAATAATTTAATATTTAATTTACATATTTAAACAAGAATATCAAAAAATAATTTAATATATTATTTTGACTAATATAAAAATTTTAAATACAAATTAAAAAAGGAAAGTTCATTCTCTTATTTTCAATCCTCTCCGAACTGTCCTGTCCCTCAGTGGATCGAATCATTTTTTGATTCAAAAATCTAATTCATATAATCCGCAAAAAAAATAATTATATCCGCACCTGCCCCGCCAAAATCTGTGGATAACCCGCCAAACCAGTGTCAAATAATAACTATATTACAAATAATTATTTTAGTTATATAATAATTATTTTAAAAATAATATTAATATTTATTTATGATTTGTTTTTTAAATTTGTGGGTTGGTTATTACACGCAACTCAATTTTGGTTGACCCACATCCATCTAGCTTAAAATAAGTTCAACCCACACCCGCAACTCAAGTTTTTCCAATCGCTCGACCAGCACCTGCTCCACGGCAAGTCAAACGGGGTGAGACCTGCGGGTCTGGAGTAAAATTCTCAGCTTTATACGTATGTTACTATTTCAGTTTCACATAGATTGACTAACTAAATTATATATAATATTTTATTTCAAGAGCTTGAAATCAATCATTTCAATTTTAAATGTAGTCTTATCGCTATAAGAATGGTGATTCCTGACCAAATTCTCTATAAAAAAGATAGTTCCCAAGAAATTCCCGATGGAGATCCATCAAAAATGCAAATTGGGGATTTCGTCAAGAATTACCCAAGGATTCCTGACAAAAGTTAAGTCGTCAAGACTCCATATGGAATTTATGATGGATTCTTGAACAAAAAGTTGGTTATAAATTTCCCGATGAAATCTTGAGAGAGAAAACTTATCATTACATAGCCGTTCTAATTCCCTACAAAAACATGAAAAATTCCTGACAAAATACATAATCCATATGGAATCCGTCGTGAATTCTCGTCGTCGCCCTCAAACCTCTCTCAGCGCCCTCAAAGGTCTCTCATCTCCCTCAAGGCTCTCTCATCTCCCTCAAGGCTCTCTCATCGCCCTCAAGGCTCTCTGAGGCTCAACAAGACTCTCACTATATTCTCCTTTGAATCTCGATCGAAATGTCTTTCATTTCGTCTCAATTGGAGTTTCCGTTGAGATTTTACGATGAAAACAACAAAGACTTGTTTTCTCGTAAAATTTTGAATCAATCATCGGAGATGATGATGGTTAACTTAAAACAACTGCTGTCTCGATCAAATGGTTGGTTCCTATCATTCCATAGGATCAACGATGTAGGAACAAAAATTGTATAAATCCATGATTTCTCTAGAAATAATTGTATAATCGTTTAAGTCGTACAACGGCCCGAGAAGGTCTAAAACGTGATAAAAGCCCACTCATAATTCAAAACGAGAATATGCCCAAAGTACAATGATGGTTTATTCGATTTTGGTAGAAGATACATGAAAACGAACATAAATGCAAAACTTCCAAGATAAACATGAAGATCCAGAAGATAAGAAAATTTTTTGCAAAGAGATAAACTTGAATCGGGGGCAGTATGGGAAATACAGCCAAACTTAGAGGCGTATATAAGAAGATCCAAGGCGAGGAGCGCAGGGGACAGAAAAAATACACAGCAAACTTAGTACTTAGAGAAATTTAGGCAACTTTCATTTTTGTTATCGAGTTGCGACTCAATTAGGTCTTAAGGTCTTAGGTGGTTAGAACTAGAGAACACCCTGACAGCTCTTGCGGACGACGCTTTTTCACCTGTTATAACACTCATACGCAGATTCGAAATAAGATCATCCGTACTTTTCTTTCTATTTTGATTTATTTTACTTTATCTCTTTTCATAATTTGATCACTTGTCGTTGGCTTAGCATATTTCCAAGACCACAAGGAAAGTAAGGGATTTTTTGCTTTCCACCGTTCATTAAAATCGACAATGCAAATTTTGATTCCCACAGTTTGGCGCCAGAAGGGTGGGGGGGAGGTCGGATCAATCTAACACGTAGCCACAAAATGCTTAGTCAAATATGGCTACAGACACGCAAAACAATCAACCATCTCGCAACGACAATGTCAGCGACGACAACGTTGAAAACACTCCAGAAGCGAATGCCCCTGCAACCAATGCGAACGCGTACACCGCAGCGTTCAAGGAGATCAAAAGGATGTTCTCAACTTTCGAGAAGAAATCCAACGTGCAAGATAAGCTCAAAAGTTCTCTGGCTAAACATATCGAAACCCTAACAGAGAGAACTAGGCCTATTTTCCCACGCAGAACTATGAGAGCCCGCAGCAGAAGAAGGCTAGATTTTGCAACTCCGCTAGACAGGCCCGCTAACACGCATGTAAATCTGTCTAGACAAAACCCCGACGAAGTAACCCCTGTCATAATGTAGCAAGACGCGGGAAATTGCCTACCTCTTAATCGAGAATTGGGAATTGACGAAGTCGAGCGTGTCAACCTGGACACCAGTGACCAGTCTAAACCCTCAGAGAAAGACACTGGTGTGCACCCAAGGAGGACGAGAAGCTAGACAACTGGGAAAAACTCGTCGTTCAACATACCCAATATAGAAGAAGAAGAAGACGTCTTGTGGGTAGAACATGAGGAGTTAGCTGAGGAACAGGCACAAAGCATTTGCAGCAAACGCTGACAAACTCGGAAAACCACTGGCGGTGATGTTGGTGAGATACACGGTCTCCGCGAATATATTGCAAAAACAGCTGCATGGGTAAAGGCTGTAAAATCGCAAATCCACCATGCTACCTTTGCCGCACCTGAGATTGATAGACTTCTTGGAGAGGCCCAGAAAACGCTTTTTACCTCTCACATCATAGAGACGAAGATCTCAGATCCTGGGAAGGTTAAAATTCCCACCTATACTGGCACCACCGATCCTAAAGCGCATCTGCAATCTTTCCAGATCACGGTGGGAAGAGTCAAACTCAAAGAGCACGAAAGAGATGCATGCTATTGCCTCCTCTTCATCAAAAATCTCCAAGGGGCAATTCTCAAATGGTTTTCTCGCTGAAAGCAAAATTTCATCGAAAGCTTCCGCCAGCTCCATGTTCATGGATAGGGAAACTTCTGATATCAACCTTTGGAGCCTGGTTCAAAAAGAATACGAATCTCTGCAACACTTCATGAATATGTTCCATATAGTCATGTCAAGAGTAAACAGGATCAGTGAATAAGTAGCAATAGACGCTTTGTGAAAATCGCTCTGGTACAAGTCGAAATTCAGAGAATGGGTTTCTCTCGAAAAACCAAGCACAATGCAAGATGCTCTCCACAAGGTCACAAACTTCATTATCAACAAAGAAGAGATGCAGATCCTGTCGCAGAAACATAAACATTCAAAAGCATCCACAAAAGACGCCACATCAGAGTTGAAGTCAAAAAGGAAGATCGCTCGTAACGACAAGTATGTCCATCACGAGAGCGAAGACGTCCAAAGAGCACATAACTACGCCATCCACTCAACTACTGAACAAGAACGAATGTCAGAAAAATATGTGAACCCAAAACATATCATACGACGAGAAAAACTTTTGCGAGTTTCATAAGACTAAGGGCCACTCACCACGGACTGCAAATTTCTTGGCGCAAGGCTGATGAGAAATTAGTCACAGGTGATATCTACAATGTAACCTGCATAAAGGATCACATTCGAGATAGTGACTGTCAGGCAAAACTCGCAACTGGGAAATCAGTTAGGAGAAAACGGAAAACGCGGAAGAAGATCATATGACAGAGGAAACGACAACAATCGTCACATAGTCAACATGATCATCGGAGGATTGAAATTCTTCCACGACATTGTAGCATCAATGAAAGCCCACCAACAGAAAGCCAAACCGAGCAAGAACTGGTCTCCAACTCCCAATCTCCCAAACAATACAATCACATTCGAGGAGCACGGAACTTTCGGAATTGACAAACCTCACTGTGATCCACTTGTTATCACGCTCGTGATCAGAGATCTCGAAGTCACCAGAATCCTTGTAGACACGGGAAGCACTGTCGACATCATCTTCCGCGGAACCCTCCAAAGGATGAGCATTTATTTATCCGAAGTCATACCAATGCCAAAACCATTAACTTGTTTCTCCGGCACAACGTCAATGACTCTCGGATCAACTAAGCTCCCTATTATGGCCAAAGGGGTCACAAAGATTGTCGAATTCTCCGTCATGTATCACCCAGCCATCTACAACATAATCATGGAAACTCCCTGGATGAACTCCATGAAGGTCGTTCTGCAATTTACCACCTTTGATCAAGTTCCCAACTCCCAACAGAACTGCAGTAATTTGGGGATGCCAGAACAGTCGCGACTATGTGTCCCAGCTGAACACAAGCTGGGGGAAATCAAGACTACTTCTCTGGTAAAACCCAAACGAGTGAAGACAACCCAGCCTTTGGCTGAAAACGCTTTGGAAAAAGAGAACCCATAATCATCAAGTCAAGCAACGGCTACAGACGGAAAGTGCAAGCAAGATCCCGAGCCAAACGACTCAGGAAACTTGGAAGAATCAATTTCAGAAAACAATTGATCTAGTAGCAGTCATCACGACTAAAACGATCAATGCAACTTCAACAAGCGAGTAAAAACACTCGCGGTAACTAACTGAACTACAAGACGGCTTGATCGTCGAAAAGGGTACCTAGGTTCCTTATCGCAAGACAAGTTAAGCTGTCTCTGTCTCTGAAATTGGGGGGGGGGGGGGAAGGGAGTGGGTACGTATACATATACTCGTATACTCCAACATTTTTAAAATATCCTCTTTCTTATACTCGATATTTTAAAAACTTTTGGGAATAAAGAAAACGCAGTTCGACTTAAAAATGTTTCGCTAATCTCTTTTCTCGCAAAATCACTTGGCCTTGCAAATCACTTTACATCTAAATACAACAATCCAAGATTCGCTTAAAAACTCCCAAGTAAACACAAACAATCATCGTGTAACATATAAACAAAAGTTGTACGAAAAATTCTCATAACAAATCTAAGTTCTTACAACCAAACGGTTACAAAAAAATTAACTTATTATCAGACAGTCAAATTCCTAATGCTTCACAAAGCATTCCTGGGTCGGCTCTAAGTCCTTACTACCAAAACATCTATAAAACCCGCAAACATTTTAGTGGTATACAAAAGAAAACTTCTAAGCAAGAAAACATTTTTGAACTAACTACTACATAAGAACCTCGAAGTATTTCCGGTCAGAAGGACAAACAAATCCTTCTACCAAACGCGGAAAAATTCTCTTGACATATTCTAAAAACTAAACTACTTTTACTCAAAGGAAAAATGTTTTTCAAAAAAACAAGACTTCGCAAATATTCGGAAATATATTTCCAAACTCGCACAACTTATCAAAATAGTCATTACAGAACTATAAATCGACAACTAACTCAAGTTAAGAAAGAAAAGTACTTGCTCTTACATCACATCCATCTACTGGCCTCGACAGACAAAACAACTGTTCTTAAAAATGAATGCACAGCCTAACTTGCTCCTCTGATGGAATTGGTTCTCATACATCTGAAAAGGATAATTGCACTATATAAAACAAATTTTTTTTGCAGTATCTTATGGGGACTTATCCCGCTATCCGGGATTCATTTTTGGAGAGGTGTTCGGTTCCCAATTGATGCAAGTCGCATAAGCCGAGAAAGTTTGGCATACTTCAATATCGAGAAGGAATCAGGAAGAATTCGCAACGAGTCAAGTAACCCAAGATTGACCCCGCATACTCTAAGACACAAAAGTAAACCTATGTCTTGTCCTAACTCTACTCTTATCTCTTCAAGGCATAGTATCATTGATACGAGATCCAAAAATTTGTCTCTTTGTTAATATTTAGATGTCTATGAGTATCTGCGAGTATTAATGCTCGAGTATTCTCATCTTAATGCAAATCCAAATATTACAATCCGCTAGGGCGTAAGAAATGAGGAACATACTCACACTCTTTCCTCCTCGTTGACACTTTATCCTTAGAAAGAAAGTTATGAAACAAAAATTGATTTTTAAACCCGAAAAGGTTAGTACACTGTCAAGTTTGATAAATGCATTAGAAATAGTACAGGGAACATGATCCTGACAAATACAAAACCCATCACGGGTTATAGATAAAGCCACCAGACATCAAGCCTCCTAGCAAGTAATAACTAATACCAAGCGGGACCAAAGGCTGTTCGACCTCGCCCTCCTCACACAGAGCTTTATGCATGACATCCTCGGAGTTAGGGGAGACGAGAATTGGGCTAAACTTTCCTGAATTCTTCCCTCAATCTGAAACAGCAAAGGCTCCACATTGGCATTGAAGTGTTGATGCCTTGAGTTTTGTCGCTAGCTCAGCGTCGTAGTCGAAATCCTTGGTTTTCGAAAACATCAAGGCTCCGACAGATCCTCTACACTCGCGGAAATAGCCAAATGATTTCTGAGCCTTCTCCATCTCCTCGATATCAGCCGCGATTTGAGATGAGCGGTCCTGGAAAATCGAAGCCACCTCTCGTCTTCCCCTCTTCTCAACACGGCGAAGACTGGAGGCGTGTTTCCTCTCCATATCAGCCTCACAAACAGAACGCGCTAGTATCTCAGCTTCAGCCTCACCCTTCTGATGGGTGACCTCCTTCTTGGCAGCTTCATCTCTTAAGCGGGCCATCCAAATTTTTGAACGACTTTCCGAAAGGACCTCGCTCATCACATTAAGATCCTGCAAAGAAAAAGGAGGCTGATAATCTAGAAGGAGACTTAGGAATAAAAGTAACAAAGCATGAAACTCACCCCATGCACATGCGCGAGGCTTCCGAAAAGTTATCCAGTCGAGACCCCCATGATCGATCACGGCCCGATGGAGCATGGGATTGTCACATAATCATGACTCGTGCCACATTCCATTCCTGAGAGATGATATTCCTGCCTTATCTTTCACAACAAAATTGAAGATGTCAGGTTTTTAAACCTCCCAATGAACGCACGAAGTGATTCCTCTCTCTTTGGGGACATTTTCCACAGGTCAGTATAACATACCCTCTCTATGAACATATATTAGTGCTTCATAAACACCATAGACAGATTGGTTAATGTAGTTGTCGATGGTGTTAGAACAAGAATGAGACTTTGATTGTCTTATCCTACAAAGGGATTTCGTGTAACCCAAAGGCTTGGAATAGGGTCGGAATACTCTTTAAGGAAAGTGACCTCGTGCGCGATTCAATCATTATCCAAGTATATAGTTCACACCCATTCGGGTTATCAAACCACAAATTTTTAACCAACAATCTTAAAGAGTATTTTTGTTGGGAACTATAACTTTTATATTTGTACGAAAGAGAGCATCAAAGTTTGGAAAGTTGGAAATGCTTGAGAAAATAAACTTTCGAGGATGACGAAAAAAGATTAACTTAAATAAGAGAATGACGATCACATACATGGTGGCTATATTCTCAAAGGTATGTTAATTTTATTTTAATATTTTTAATGATGATCGAACACGGTATCACCGAAGGGTGAGAATGATCTTCACCCAAGGGGTGTAAAAGGGTCATCATATAAGGGGTGCAAACATGTCGTGACCAAAGAGGTGTGAATGTTTCGTGTCCGAAGAGATGCAAACGTGCCATGTTCGAAGAGGTGTGAATGTATCATGAACTAAGAGGTACGAACATGTCGTGTTCCAAAGGGTACGAATGTGTTGTGATCCAAAGGATACTAATATGTCGTGATCCAAGGGGTACAAATATGTTGTGATCCAAGAGGTGCAAATGTGTCGTGACCAAAAAGGTGCAAACGTGTCGGGACCTAAAGGGTGCGAACGTGTAGAGACATAAAGGGTGCGAACGTGTCGGGACCTAAAGGGTGCAAACGTGTCGGGACCTAAAGGGTGAGAACGTGTCGGGACCAAAAGGGTATGAACGTGTCGGGACCGAAAGGGTGCAAACAGTTTGGGACCAAAAGGGTGCGCACAGGCCGGGACCGAAAGGGTGCAAACAGGCCAGGACCAAAAGGGTGCAAATATACCATCACCGAAAAAGTGTGAATGTAACATCACCGAAAGGGTGCGAATGTAACGTCATCGAAAGGGTGCGAATATAGTGTTACCTAATGGGTACAAACATAATATTACTGAAAGGGTGTAAGTTTAATTTCACCAGAGTAATATGACTTGCATCATGCAGGATATTGATCCTTATGGATGCAAATTCCTTGGGGTCAAGATCAAGCCGTCATGAGTGGACATCATATTGTTCATAGCCGGTACTCTAAACCATGATTCATGGCTATGGATCGATAACTCAGGAAGAGGTGTATATGAAGCAACCTAAATGCTTCATTGTGTCTTGTAATAAATATGTGTATATATTTATTTGTATGGACAAAAGAAAACACCTAGACAATAACATAAATTTTTATGAGATCGTCTTAATAAGTGGTTAAAGTTAAACCAGTAAGATACATGTTTGTATCGCAAATTGACGAGTTCCGTAATGGAATAATCACTTGTTTGTATGTTGATGACAAATTGATCTTTCGTACTGAGCTTAGACAATTAAAATTTATAAAACATTATTGTCATCAAATTTTTCAATGAAAGGTATGTGGGAGGTGGATGTGATTCTTGAAATTTGAATCAAACATGATAGTAAAGAACTTTGTCAAATCTCATTATATTGAGAAAGTTCTTAAGAAGTTCAGTTGTAAGATTGTTCTCCAATGAACACTCCCATGAATGTGAGTGTGAAACTTGTGCCTTATACAGGGTAAGCAATATCACAACTCAACTATTTACAAGTGATGTTTACTAAATGCGTACCATGATGAGCATTAAAACAGTTGTAGCTTATGCTATAGAGAGATTGAGTAGATACACTAGTAGTTCTAGTACTCAACAACGATAGGTCTTAAAACGGATGCTCAAGTACTTGTAAAGAACCATAAATTATGATTTGTCATATATCAAAATTTTGAACCATATTCAAATGCAAGTTGGATTACCAACATAGAAGATTGTTCTTCTATATGTGGTCGAGTATTTTGTTTGAGGATGTGCCATTTCATGGGCTTCCAAGAAGTAAACTTGCATAAAAAATTTGACTATTAAATAGAAATTTGTAGCATTAGCATATGCCGGTACATAGGCATATTGGCTAAGAAATTTAATTTTAAAAAATTCCGTTGTGACCGATACTATCATCAGTTTTTATCTTTGATAGTGAAAAAAAATTTTGGTTAAAATTTATAACTAAGTGTATAATGGTAAGTCGCGACACCTGACATTATATACTCCCTCCGTTTCATATTACTTGTCGTTCTAGGTTTTTTCACACATATTAAGAAAACATATGATTTTCTATATTTCCAAAATAAAAACACAATTACCTATACACCTAACCATATTTCAACCAATAGAAAAATAAAAACACAATTACCTATGAATCTTATTAATGAATTTTGCATTGAAACTCTAAAACGACACTTATTTTGAAACGAAAATTTTTCCCTACAACGACAAATAATATGAAACGGAGGGAGTATAATGTAGTATGTGAGCTGATCACTCACATAATGATTACCAAAGAGTTTGTTCGGTCTGAAAGAAATGTAGCATATCATTTGACGAAATGATTAGCTGGAGACTTGATAATTGAGTCTGTTAAGGGATGAGTTTAAAGTACATTTAAAATCTTTAATGGTGGGAT
The DNA here is from genome assembly GCA_012274485.2 of Sinapis alba. Lineage (NCBI taxonomy): Eukaryota > Viridiplantae > Streptophyta > Magnoliopsida > Brassicales > Brassicaceae > Sinapis > Sinapis alba. The sequence goes on along the minus strand of MU105845.1, from coordinate 151,499 downwards.
ACCCAATTCCCCTCTAATACAACGTTAGATGCTGAATTCAATGTGGAAAGCCTACACTTAAAGATTGAAGCACATGTTTATATCATCCCAAAGTATGTGCTTTGACCTGCAAGAAGAGCTAGGTTGAAATTTTATTCTTAATAAATACTTTGAAAAGTGCATTTGCAGGTGCATGAGTGAAAGTATTGACCTATATGAGTGTGAAGTGATGCCGCTTCAATAAGTTGGGACTTGGCTTTGTATGCGCTCATAAATGGATAGAGACACATGGCTTATAATAGTGTCAAGTATAAACACTTAGAGTAGTGTGGAAATACATGTGTATTATCTTTATGTGCTCAAAATGGGTTGAGGGATTCAATCCGTAGGACATCCTGATTCTCGTGCATTTGGAATGTGTAGTACACTAAGATGGAAATTCAATTCTTCGAATATTTTCATTTAAGCATGAGTTTGATATATGTATTAATTTTAATGAATCTATAATTATACTTAAATGGGGGAGGATTGTTGGATATTTAAGTGTATGGGTGTAATGTTTTCTTTCTTCATTTGTCAATGCCTAAATCTCATTATATAGAGAGTGAAGAGTTGCAACCAATAAAGATAAGCACCCTTATCATATTTCCCATTAGCCGACTGTCGCAGGTGTTCGAGTGCTCGGATTGGTTTTGTGGTAGAAGAAATACAGATTAATCCCTTTTATATAGTGTGCTTCTGGGTTGTTATATCCCAAGCATAGCGCCATAGAATACTCGTGCTGTCTTATTGTCCGTAGTGGTTCGTCCGCAAAGAATCGTAGGCTGACGTTCTGGAAATAAGAGACTGGATCCGCGTCAGAATCACCATCATCAGAGGGGTTTGGGATTTGGTTGACCTCTGGCTCGTGATCTAGTGAGTCGGCGTCAGAAGTGCCATCATCCGAGGGGTGTGGGATTTGGTTGACCTCTGGCTTGAGATCACTTGCGTTCGATATGTCGTTCGAATCTTGTCGGGATGAAGGTGGGCTGCTCATTTTTTACTTTTATTGTGATTGCGTGGAAAGTTGTATTAGAGTTTTTTTGGAGCAAGCTTGTTAAATAGCGGTGTTACAAATGATAGTAACGGTTTGAAAACCAGTCACATGTGATTATTGTGTTTTTAAAGTCAGCCGTTTAATTGCTTAGAATTAGGGGAACGTTGGGATTGGTGTTACTTTGATTCGCATGAAATCTTGCCCGGATTAATTTTTGATTCCCATGCAAATTGGAATCTTCGTAAATCTAATTTATTGCTGTCAATCTTAAAACGGATATTAAGCCATATAGTTTTCCAAATTGAAGACCTTTTTATTAAAAAAAATTGAAACACGAACTAAACATGGCAACCAACATATTAACGTATTATTGACATGATATTTTAGATTCCATATAAGAATTAAGTCTTCTGATCAAATTAAATTCTATATCAAATTATGTCTTATTTACTAATGGGAAAATTAACAGATAGAAAGGTATATGATAATAAAATAATATAATATTGACAGAAAATAGTAAACTCCGTATGATAATGAGTCTTCCAAACAAATTAAATTTATAGCAAATTATATAAACTAACAAATGGGAAAATTTAAGAGATAGGGAGGTATATGTTATAAAAAAGGAAAACACTGCATTAGATAGTAACTCAAATTGAGAATGTCTGAAACAAACTAAAGGAACCCATAAAGCTGGGAATAAGCAAAGAAGTGAAAAACAAACGAAAGTGCATAAGCGTTATTGAAACTCTGAAGCTAGTCATAAATTTATTATCGTTTCATATCAAGCCACACGCACCTTATTGGACACAGCAGAGGTGGAAACCTTGGTACTCTTCTGCGGATTACCAACTGGACCTGTTTCAGCACTGGATCCTGCATTTCCACTTGCCCCTCCATGATCAGATCCAACTGGCTTGTTGTCTTGCATGTTATCATCATCATCGTCATCATCCCCCTGACACATACTGTAATGACCCTCACGAGCGGATATAATTTTGGTCGAGAAAATTCTGAAAAAGTCAGATTCGAGTTTAATCGATCATAATTAAAAATAAAAATCAAACTAATGAATTAATGGCTTGACGGGATTATCTTGTGGTCAAAAGGACTTCACTTGATAGTTATTGTCGAGTATTAATTATGTAGGTCAAATTTTATGAAAGCTGGACGAGTTTGGTCGAGACAGGACGAGATTCAAAGCTCGAGAAAATTTAGTCGAAAACTGTCCGAAGTAGATAAACCAGTTTCTTATGGTGTCTAAACCAGCACATGATATCCAGCTGCCTGCTTGCCTAGCTTGTGTAGTAAAAGTCACATGACAAGCACAAGCTGCCTGCTTGCTTACTTGCTGGACATTTCTTAAAGGGAAGGAAAGGGAAGCAGCTGATGGCTGGATGTAATGAAGCAGGATGCCAGCTGTTCCTTGCTTGCCACAGCTNCGGTAGAAGAGAAGTCATTTTTGCAGTAAATGATTTAGTCTTCTTGAAGGTGGCTGCACAGAAAGGAAAGGATCGATTTGGAAAAATTGGAAAGTTAGCAACCCGTTACATTGGTCCATATCGAATTACTGCTAGAGTTGGAGAAGTAGCCTATAGACTAGAACTTCCAGCAGATATGCTTATGCATCCGGTATTTCATGAATCAATGTTGCGTAAGCATATACCAGATCCGAATATGGTCGAGCCGCAGCAACCAGAAAACTTGCAACCTAATCTCACCTATCCTGAAGGTCCTTTGCGGATAGGCAAGCATCGTATCAAGAAATTGAAGAACCGAGAGATTTCTCAAGTTCAAGTATTTTGGGGCAAGCGACAGAGAGTTGTTGTCACATGGGAGAATGAAGATAAGTTCCGAGCTGATTACCCAGAACTCTTCTCAGATACCCCACTTGTTTAGTAACGAATGTACATCTATATTTTGAGAATTCTGGGACGAATTCTGTTGAGGGGGGAAGAGTGTAATGACCCTCACGAGCGGATTTAATTTTGGTCGAGAAAATTCTGAAAAAAGTCAGATTCGAGTTTAATCGATCATAATTAAAAATAAAAATCAAACTAATGAATTAATGGCTTGACGGGATTATCTTGTGGTCGAAAGGACTTCACTTGATAGTTATGGTCGAGTATTAATTATGTAGGTCAAATTTTATGAAAGCTGGACGAGTTTGGTCGAGACAGGACGAGATTAAAAGCTCGAGAAAATTTAGTCGAAAACTGTCCGAAGTAGATAGACCAGTTTCTTATGGTGTCTAAACCAGCACATGATATCCAGCTGCCTGCTTGCCTAGCTTGTGTAGTAAAAGACACATGACAAGCACAAGCTGCCTGCTTGCTTACTTGCTGGACATTTCTTAAAGGGAAGGAAAGGGAAGCAGCTGATGGCTGGATGTAATGAAGCAGGATGCCAGCTGTTCCTTGCTTGCCACAGCTTTGTGTTAAGCTGAGACACTCAGATTAGGCTTCCTCTCAGCTATATAAACCCTTCCTTGACCTGCTTGCACGTTCTGGTTGCTCAAACAAAGAGAGAGAAAAAAAATTCAGAGAGAAAATCAGTAAGGAAATTCAAGATAAAGAAGAAGAGAAACTAAAGAAAAATTCAGGGAAGCTTTGGTGATTTCATCTTGATTCAACCTAAACCAGCTTGTGTGATATAGAAGAAGGTGAGATGTTTGATTAAATTTAAACCCTAGCCCTTCTTCAGTTTCTGATTTGAACCAAACCCCCATCTCTCTTTGTGATCAGTTCAGCAGTGGGTATATCTTAGAGAGGAGAACCGGTTAAGATCATCTAACCTTGGGTGATCTAGGGTAAGCTTTATCTCTTGCCTCAGCTCTGTTATGATCAAGTCAGTGTGTTGTTCAGCTCATGTCATGGTTGGATTAGTTGTATAAGATGGTGAACTGATTAGTTTAGTTAAGTTCCAGATTGAATCAATCTTTGAAAACTGCTAGCTAAGTGGTCATGGAGTGATTGAAGTTAAACCAAACTGAACTCAGTTGATCTTGTCCTGAACTATTGTTAACTGCCTAGAACCACATTGATCTCATTTAGTACAAGAAGAACCGAGCTTGAACTGATTAGAGCCAACCTTAAATGAGCATGAACTGAACTGTTATGAATCAATCTGTTTTGATTTACCTTGAACCAATTGTCTAAGCTTGGTACCTTGTTCTGTTTGGATCAGTTTTCTTGTGGAGTGTTGCTAGTCCAATCCAGTACTCTCAGTCACTTGGTAAGCTTGTTTTGATATGGCTGGATGTGAACCAATGTGTGTCCTGAAGTAACATTAATAACCGATCAAATCATGAACCATTCTCAGGTCCGTTCAGCCTTGTTCAAGAGCGAGCCAAGCCTTGTCCAAGCAAGTTTCAAGACCAATCTCTAGGTGAGTCTAGATGGATGTGTAAGTAGTAAAGTCTCTAAACCTTATGATCCATGTGGTGTTTACTTAAGTGTAAACACTTAACACTTAATGAATATCTGAAAGTATGCATTGAGGTTAGCCACCTCTTAGTACTTGTTCTCAAGTACTAACTAAAATTCTGAAATAATTATGAATTAATCTTGGATAAATTAAGGGATTAATCTTGTATTAATTAAGGATTAATCATGGATTAATTAAGAAACAATCATGGATTAATTAAAGAATAATCATGAATTAATTAAGGATTAATCTAGGATTAATTAAGAATTAATTATGATTAATTATGGATTAATTATGGAATAATTATTGAATTATGAAGCAAGTGAAAACTCATTATATAATCACTATCCCTAAACTCCCGCATTACCGTGACTTGGTCCTGCGAATGGAGCAAGGTCATGAAGACACGATGATGGGGTAGCACCCTGGAGGCCGTGTACTGCATGACGATGCAGTCCCGAATGTTCATTAGGACGTTCGAGGATGATGGTAATGCTAACTTACTAAGCTCGGTTAGCCTTTGTGGTTTATCGGGTCTAGTATATATAATGTAATTATAAGTATGGTGAAGATGGGCGGGTAATAAGGAAGTGAGAAATGAAATGGGATTCACAATGTTGAATGATATATTAAAGTATAGTACTAGTACTTGTATGAACATGTTTATGCATTTGATGATTGTTTCGTTTATGATTAATGGTGTAGTGATCTAGATTCACTGAGTAAATTAGTTGCTCATGACTCATTTTTGTGTGTGCAGGTAACCACTAGTTGGGAGACCACTACTTTTGGAAGAAGGAACGGCCAACCAGCGGTAGTATTTTGTTGTCCTTGCAATGAACCTTTTGTTGTATATTTACTGTAATACGTTGTTGGGCAATAGGCCGTAGGGTAAAAACTATAACGCTTTGTAAGATGAAGTAAATAAATAATTTATAAATGAATGTTTTTAAATTACGAGTTCTCATATGATATTAGTTCTTGTCCGGGACGAACTAACTATCGGATATTGCTTGGTCGGGTTGAAAAGCCTAGAGTGATATCCGATAGGAGCGTTGGTGTTCTTTGGTTGTTGGTCTAAGGTGATTGGTTATATTCCAAGAACCTCGGGTCGACCACCGGGGAACATCGACCGTGTCACTTCCGGTCATCTACGATCGGGTGTCACACATACAAACAGTTATACATACATGTATATATAGGATGGATACATTAAAATACTAATTAAATACTTACATTGTCGGCCAAGTCAGGAGCTGGCACATGGTCAAGCTCATCAACGATGCGAGTTACAATGAATGTCTTATGGTTCTCCGTGAAATTATACGAAGTGACTCTGACCTGGAACGTGTACGATTTCCCTTCCATATCTGCAATAAATGGAGGCATATTGGAGTCTTCAGGGTTAACTCCATCTTCAGCCTGTGTATAAAGAGAATATTAAAATTGTGATGTAGCCTATACATCATCATAGTAAGCTGTAAACATATATAAACAGGAAGAAATAGATCATACCAGCATCTGTCCAGCTTCACTTGCTCTGAGGTTATGTAGTTTCGTCATCACACCATCAAACCACACAAATGTTCCTTCAGCAGTATCATCAGCAATAGCCATCTCAACACGGTAGCTAAGATAAAAAAACACAGTTGAAGTCATATCATCTATACATATGCATGCATACACGTATGTATTTACAAATAATTTAATAGAGAGATATTACTTACCGAAGAGCTCCAACAGCAAGGGAGTTGTTGCACCGTACTCACGTGAAAGCGGACACGGTGCGCTGCAACTTCCTACTACACATAGAGCAAGCAACATAACACCACCCCTTGTCCGTCTCAACGCGAACAATTCTCCCAGTGCATAGGAAGTCAATTTCCTTTACTTTGGATATAAGATTAATAAGCAGACCACCAAACGGTAAAAGAAATGCCACAGCTAGTTATTTACCAGCGAAGGATCTGTGACAATGAAGTTGTTGAGAGCAGCATTTGTCAGAGTCTCCACCTTTACATATCCTCTTAGAAGCGGAGCGGCAGACGGAAGACCGGTATCCCTAGCAACCAACCTATACAAAATACAAATTTCAGATACTCTAAAGAGGTTGATACACGCACAAAAAGTTAATGAATAATGAACATACTGATAGAAGCAGACTTCCCCTGCATTAGTCTCCTTATCAAAATACACGTGTGTTCCTAACGTTGCATTGAGGAGCATACGGCATGCACCGCACAGTAAAGTTATAAGAAAACGTTCTTCAGAACATCATATATTATTATCATAAGATATGAAAGATGTTAATACCTCCAACCATCTTTGGGTTTATGTTAGTAGCGACTATGACCTTTGGATAGATACGCATGCCGTCGAGTTTCTTATGGAAAGAGACAGCTTGAGCGTCAAACAGGCTCAAGGTGACCGTATCATCACTTCACGGTCGCAATTTGGTTTTTGTGAGCGAGAAAATGTAAACACTAACAATGAAACAATTTTTTTAAAAGCATGAACGTTAATTATGGGAAGATGATTACTTATCTAGTTTGATAGTTGCCATGATACGGTTTTTTGCCTCCGGAGGATCAGTCACAGTACTCTTCATGCTAAGATTTCACCTATGATGTCTTGGAAAATATTGAGACTAATGTCAGTAAACTATATAGATAATCGAATAATAATCCTGAATATTTTAATTAGGTTAATCTACCTGGTAATTGGGTGTTTGTGTTAGCTAAACCAGTCAGCTCCGACTGGTTATGGAACTGGAATCCTTCTGTAGGCAACGGGGTAACCGGGTCTGTTAAATCTTCAAGAGAGGTGGAGTTGTTGAACCGGATCAATAAAGAGGAGTCTGAAATCCATGAAAAATTTAGTTTTATGGTTTTGGTGGAAAAATGTGGTTTTATGGTTTTGGTGGGAAAATGGGTTTTTACTGAAAATAAAAGTTTACAGTTTTGGCAAAAAATATGTGTTTCAATTTTTTGTGTAAATAAGTTTTTATGATTTTGGCAGAAAAAATATATTTTTGTGGTTTGGTGATAAAATGCTATTTTGTTATCTTGGTTGGAAATTGTAATTTTATGTTTTGGCGCGATTTTTTTTTTTATATAGTTTTTGCTGGAAAATATAATTTTGTAATTTTGACTAGTTGATTTTATAATTTTGATTGAAAAAAGAATTTTGTGGTTTTGCAAAAAAATATATTTTACATAAAATATTAATTTTACCAAAGATATAACTTTTGGTTTGAAAATTTCATGGTATTATGTTTAAAAAGATAATTTTAATTTAAAAATAATTATTCTCGTTATTTATTATTTTGGATTGGACTGGATGTCTCCAAAGGTTAATAAAAACTCACATTCGTTTAGATGAGAATTTAAGCTGATTTTTCTAAAATGTTCTATTTAAATTTTATATTTTAATAAACAGAATAAATATTGATTTGTATCTTCATCTAAATAAATCACTTGGATGAACAAAAGTGCAACGCCAATAACATCGGCAGGAAGTGACGAAGACCGCAACTCTAAGGCTCTAAATAGTGATCAAAGAATTAAGGGGAATAATCAATTCCTTATCATTCCTTATAATTTGTACCATTTATAAGGAAAATTTGTTACCTATGATTCCTTAACATTCTTCTACATCTTAAGAAAAATAGACTACATTTATTCTTTATCAAATTTGCAAAAGAACATAAATAAAAAAATTTCCTTTAATTTTATTCTTCTTCATTCTTTTCCTTCTCATTCCCTATGTTCCTTTAGTGGTTACAAGTTGGGGCCTAAGTCTGCAGCAAACCAATACGAAGTCTCGTTGTTCACATTAATGAAGAATATACTGCTCTTTCTGCTGAACTTGTACTTCCATTTGTCTTCAAAGAAATTGGTACGAAGACAATAAGCAAAGATGTTATTGAATCGTAGTTTAGAATATCTCTAATGGTAGTTTCTTACCATGGGATTCTAAAGTTATATATTGATATACATATATAATAGTATACTAAAATTTTGAAAATCCAACTAATAATATGTTAAATTAAATATTAGAGTTGAGTTTCCAAAAATTTTAATATATTTTTATATATACACTAATATATAATTTTAGAATTTTATGCTAAGAAACTATCATTAAGATTGTTCTTAGAGCATTTTTATATGAATCTCTTAAGGGAGTCTTTTAAGGGAATCTCTTGCACTGTTCACAGACTCCACTGATATGTGGGATCCGTGAACAGTGCAAAAGACGGTTCTAAAAACTTTTAAACAAAAACCGTTTCTTACATTGTTTGCGGACCGCACTAATACGTGTCTGTCCGCAATTGGTTTTAATTGTTTTTTTCTTTTAAATTAGAAAAGGGCCAAAAAATGAAAAAATAAAATAAAATAAAAAACTCTCAAAGGGGGTTTTGAAATAAAATGCTCTTAGAAACAATTGTTAAACCCCCAAAACTAAGAACAACAAATGCCCAAATTGTGAAAGAACAACCAACTTGTTTTGCCAGCGATAAAAGCTGATCATGACAGTTGTCCATTACAGCTGACACCAACCGCTTGCATTTGTGTTTTGAGAAACAACCGCTTCGTCAAACATTGGTCATGAGAAAAAGACATCAATGTGTATGAATGTGGTGGAGCAATGAAATAGTTACCAAGTGATAACTCCCAGTGGATTCGTTGAGAACTATTGTGAAAAGCAAATTGAAACACATCAACACCAGCTTTTTCAAACCCAGAACTCACTCAGTCTCTTCTCTCTTGCCACCGAACATTAACGTCCACTGGAACTGGAAGTCGCAGTAACTCATGTAAAGCGACGTTCGTTTGATCATCAAGGTGATCTATCTAAGTGAAAATGCAAATCAATATTCGTTTATTGCATTACAATACAATATCCAAATGGATCACCAACTGCATGTTTTAAAATTTATCTCAAATTCTCACACAAATGAAAATGAATTTTTATGATGCATTTGGATACATTTAGTTCATACCAAAATGATAAATGACAAAATTAATCATTTAAAATTAAAAATATTTTCTTAAAAAATATAATACCATAAAACTACATATTTTTTAAAACAAAAATTTTATTTTATACAAAAAAAAATTTTTTATTAAAATTGTAAAAAAAATTTTCTACATTTTTTTTTGCCAAAGTTAACGCATTTTTGTGTCTGCAATCAAGTTCTAGGTGCTTTGTACATTTCCACATATTAAACTTCAAAGAAATTTTTGCTAGTGCTTGAGACAACTGGATGAGGAGTGTCACAGAAGTTTATTAATTCCCTAAGAAACACGTCAATATGATGATAGGGTAAGAACAAATTAATTGTGAAATTTTTATACCAAGATCTCCCATTTGAACATCGTCTGCACTAAAAGCACCCTCTGGTGCTTACTGATATAATCCAATATGAAATCCATCACGACTTGACATCGTAATATAGGACGACCATTAAAAAATCTCACAAGCAACCATCTTGCACTGAATTTGTGTCGTTACGTACTCAGGCCATTGGCGCTAAGCTTTCATTATCATGGAGAAAGATCGAAGATCTTGCTTCGACCACGAAACACAACTGATATGCAGCTGGTTTCTCAAGACCCATACAGTTCTTGCTTCCCATGAAACACAACTGATATGCAGCTGGTTTCTCAAGACCCATACAGTTCTTGTGCTCATATGTGTTTTCTCGAACTTCAATATATTCTATTGGTGCGAGATTTACGTCTTCAATACTTTGGCTTCCCATAAAAGTCGTGTCTAGGTGTACAATGTCGTTGTGGTTTTCATATTCAACATCAAATGTTGAAATTCCACTGTAGATGGACTCTGTATGAAATTCTTCTCTCAAAACCCATATAATCCTTTTGAAGGAGGAGGGATAGTGTGATTCAAACCAGCAGCCATGACAAGTAAGAAAGAGAAAGGCCTGACTATTTGCATTAGCCAAGGACTTGTAAATATAGCCACATCATCCTAGTCCAAATCAACTAGTGGTGCACACTAACAATAAACCTTTGAAACACTTGTTGTTTGAGTTTGGACAAGATAATCTAATATGACTTATGGCTTAGGGAAGTATCTTGGAAAGGTCAGGGACGACCCAAGGGGAGTATAGAGGTTGTTTTACACATTCATGTTGGATATGTTGGTCCAAAACTGAAATACATTAGGAATTAGAAGATAATCATATTCCTAGTGAATAAAGGAAAGAGATAAGATTCTATTAGAATTATGAGTTATCCTAAGAGCATTATATAAGCTCGAAGTCGGATTAGACTTGATAACAATCTTGTAACGTTTTCTCTTCTTCTTGCATCATTGAGCTAAAACTTGATTGTGTCTAAGTTCCGTGGTGAGGTTGAACATAAAGTGGATTGCCAGAATCTTATGGTCCAGACATACGAGTAGCTCATATTGAAGCTCTGAACTGGTTAAATTGTTATGTGTCGTTTCTTCTCTTTGCTTACTTGTTGCTTGCGCGTTAAGCTAGAGCAATAGAGCTATTAAGAAACAAACCAAACAAACTCATTGTGTGTCGAAGTTGATTGAGGTTTCAACAAGTGGTATCAGAGTTTAAGGATAGGATGTCTAATACACGAATAGAGGTTGATCGGTTTGATGGGTCTGGCAATTTTATATTGTGGAAGATTTGCATGCTTGTGCATCTTGGTTACTTGGGTTTTAAGGAAATTATCATGGATGAGAAGCTACTTCGAGAACCAGCTAAGTCTGAATTGAAAGAGGAAGTGGATGAAGCGAAGGAGGGGAAGACAACACCAACTGATATTGATCCCTCAAAGGTAGAAAAATCAGAGAAAGCTATGAATCTGATTGTTCTGAATATTGGTGGTCATGTTTTACGTAAAATTAGCCACTCACAACAGCAGCAGCTATGTGGTCGCTGTTGGAGAGGCTGTACATGTCTAAGTCTCTGCCGAACAGGATTTTCTTGCAGTTAAAGTTTTATAACTTTAAGACGACTGATGCTACATCTGTAGATTCAAACATTGATGACTTCATGAAGCTAGTGTCTAATTTGAACATCATTGGGGTCATGGTAACATATGAGGTACAAGCCATATTACTTTTATATTCTTTGCCATCTCGATACAACAAGCTGAAGGGGACTTTGAAGTATGCAAAGGACGTCATAACTATGGAGGTTGTGATTGCAGCAGCTCGTGATAGAGAAATAGAGTTGAAAGACAATGGTTGGAGTAGTAAAGAAGATAGAGAAGATTTAGTCATGAAAGATAGAGGAAGGTCTCAATGGAGAAACGATTATAAGAAGAATAATCGTGGTAGATTAAAGTCGAGATCTAAAGTGGTGTGTTGGCACTGTTAGAAGGAGGGACACCTTAAAAAGATTTTTTCGCTCTAAAGAAGAAGTATGAAAGGGAGAAAACAAGCTGAAGTGGTTGTTATCACAGAGAAACTTTAGTATTTTGATGCATTGAATGTCTCTGATCTGAATCCAAGGAATAATTGGGTTATTGGTTCAAGGTGTACCTACCATATGACCTCCAGAAGAGACTAGTTTGATACATTCACAGAGATGAATGTAAATCAGATTCTACTTGGGGATAATCATTCAGTGGAAGTTAAAGAAATTGGATCTATTAAGTTGATGACTTGTGGAGGTTCAATTTATGTGTTGAACGATGTTAGATATGTTCCAAACCTGAGAAGAAACTTGATTTCAACATGAATACTTGACAAACTCGGGTTTCAGCACAGTGGTAGAGATGGTAAACTCACGTTTCACAGGAATGGAAGGTTGGGGTTGAGAGAAAATTTGATAAACAAATTGTATATCCTCGAAGGTGGGACTATGACAAGTGAAGTTCACCAAGTAGAAGTTCCATAACCAAATGGTGATATCACTGGATTGTGGCATAACATATTAGGCCACATCAGTTAGAAAAACCTGAAGATCTTGGTTAGCAAGGAAATACTAACGAAGAAGGAGATCACTACTCATGATTTTTGCGAAGATTGTATGATGGGAAAGACCAAGCGTGTAAGCTTCTCAGTTGGAAAGCATGACATGGACTAGGTGCTTGGGTATGTACACACTGACCTCTAGGGGTCTCCTAACGTACATCCATCTCTCTCAAAGAAGCAATACTTCTTGTCAATAATCGATGACTGCTCTCGTAAGGTCTGGCTATACTTTTTCAAGATAAAAGATGAAGCTTTCGCAAGTTTATGTGAATGGAAAACACTAGTTGAAAATCAAGTGAATCAGAAGGTCAAGTGTCTCAAAACAAACAATGGTTTGGAGTTTTGTAACATGGAGTTCGATACATTATGCAAAAAAAGAATGGAATTCAAAGGCATATGACGTGTAGTTATACGCCACAACAGAATAACGTTGCAGAGCGTATGAATCAAACAGTTATGGAGAAGGTTCAAGGCATGTTAAACCAATCTGGTTTGAGTGAAAGCTTATTGGCGGAATCTGCAGCTAGAAATGTTTACATGATCAATAGAACACTGTCATATGCGATTGACAACAAAATCTCTGAAGAAATTTGGCTCAAAAAGAATCATGCATACAAATACCTTAGAACGTTTGCATCGATTGTCTATGTACATTTTGATCAAGGAAAGTTGAAGCCAGAAGCGCTGAAGGGAGTATTTATAGGATATCCACCATGTGTGAAAGGCTACAAAGTCTGGTTAAGGGATCAAAAGAAGTGTGTGATAAGCCATAATGCTTTGTTTAAAGAACATTTCATGTATAAAGACATTTGGGGTTAAAAAAGGCCAAAGATTCCACTGAAGAAAAAGCTAAGAAGAACGTAAAGAGTGGAAAATCTAAGGTTATCACAGAGTTACCACGTGAAGATGGAAAGCCTGTAACAGCTGACTCAGCGGGTTTTGAAGCAGGTGGAGAACCTGATCATGTTCAAGCTGATCTTGACTCTGAAACAGAAACAAAAAATAACAGTGAAAATGAAACATAAAACTCGAGTGGTGGTTTGACTAACTATCAACTCGCAAGGGATAAACAGAGGATGACTATTCTTCCACCAGCAGAATACACATATATCACTCCTCTCTTGAGCTTTATAGAAGAGTCTGAAGTGGCATTTGCCCTGGCTGTAGTTGAGGAGTTAGTAGAGGATGAAGAACCAAGAGACTATTATGAGGCTATGAGATGTAAAGATAAGAAAATTTGGAAGGCCGCTGCTAGTGAAGAGATGACAACTCTGGATAAGAACGAAACGTGGGTAGTAGTTGATAAACCTGAAAGATAAAAAGTCATTGGAAGTAAATGGATTTTTAAACTGAAACCAAAAATATCGGGAGTTGAGCCTAAGAGGCACAAGGCCAGATTAGTAGGAAAAGGGTAATGCAAAACGTGAAGGTATTGATTATCAAGAAGTATTCTCATATGTAGTGAATCATATCTCATTTTGAATCATGATGTCATTAGTTGTACATGCTGATTTGGAGCTTGAACAGATGGATGTTAAAACAGTCTTTCTTCATGGAAACTTTGAAGAAGACATATATATGTCTCAGCCTAAAGGTTTTGAAGTAGGTGGACCTGAGAAAGTGTGTTTGCTCAAGAAATCCCTATATGAATTGAAACAATCTCTAAGACAGTGGAATAATTGGTTTGACAAATTTATGTTGGATCAAGGTTTTGTGAGAAGTGAGCAAGATCAGTGTGTCTACGTGAAGGAGATCTCTAAGGATAACTTTGTATACCTTTTATTGTACGTTGATAACATGTTATTAGCAGACAAGGAGATGCATGAGATTACAAATATTAAGGACTTACTAAGCTCGGAATTTGAGATAAAAGATTTAGGGAATGCTAGAATATTTTTTGGTATAGATATATTTTGAGACATGAAGAATGGGATATTAAAGTTGTCTCAAACAAAATATTTGCAGAAGGTTCTACGAAGCTTCAATATGAAAGAATCAAAGAAGGTGAATACACCTATTGGAGCACATTTCACGTTGTGTTCTGTTGAAGAGGATTATGGGGTGTTAGCCACAAACACAATTCCATATTCAAGTATTGTAGGAAGCATCATGTATGTTATGGTAGGATCACAACCAGACCTAGTGTATGGAGTGGGCTTATAAGTTAAATAAGTCTTTAAAATTTGTTTTACATTTATTTTATTTTGTTTTACATTTAGATGAAAGTAAGTTTGAGTAAAATATTTGGATCCAGAAAAAAACGAACCGAACTAGATTTAAGAGTAATATTAAATAGAAACTAAAATTAATTAAGTATTCAGATGAATACAAAAGTTTAATATCTAGATAACCATATCCGAATCCGATCCAAATTAAAATATTTGGATACCAAAAATATCTAATCTTTTTTTTTGAAACACTTAAAAGTTGAATATCCAAAAATATCTAATCTTTTTTTTTGAAACACTTAAAAGTTGAATATCCAAAAATATCTAATCACAATTGTATATTTAAAAATATAAAAATATCTAAAAATTATCAACATCATCACAAGTAAATATCTAAAATAACAAAAAATATTCAAAATACTGAAAATATTTATTTGTTCTCCATCCAAATATTTAAATTGCACTGTTTTTTATACATTAATCAAATTTTTATGTTTTATATTTTTTAAAAAATTTGGGATTTAAGTATATTTGAATTTTTATTAAAAATATATATAATTAAAATTGATATTTGAACTCAAACCCGAACCAAAATATAATAATTTTAACCAAATCCAAACTGAAATTTATAAATTTCTAACTTTAAAAAATCTAAATTTTGTATAGCTCAATTGAATTCAAACAAATATACGATATACATTCCTAGAAAAGCTACATAATAAATCTTTTAGTATAAAATACAATAAATAATTTAATTAAATATTTTATTCTGCGCACGTTTGGGTTATTACCTACTTGCTGTAGTAAAAGGAATCAAATCTTGGAAGGAAACAAAGATGATAGAAAGCAAACAGGCAACGAAGCACAGTGCTGCACGTTGTCCATGTGAATTACTAGGCTAAATTTATGAACTGTCCCACCTACCTTCCAATAAGATTAAATTAACTCTTTTTTGGTCAAGATTACATTAAATTATTTTATTGAATTGTATTTAATTCAATATGATTATCAATTTAACTCAATATGATTAAATTAACTCTCGAATATAATTTACGCAAATTGACGTGTTCTTGATGTGATGCTAAAACAAAATATCCTCTCCTCCCGAAATCATTGGTTAACTCAAAATATTTTAAATTGCGAATAAAGTAAATGTTAGACAACCGATCCATGGTGCTAGTTTAATATATCATTTAATATTTAAAATATTCTTACAAGAAAAATCTATATTGTTGAAACTGAAGTACTAAAATTTGGAAAAATGAATAACAATATAAATGAAAATTGTATAAAAATATAAATAGCAGATTAAATATATTTTTATACATTTAGCTATTGTATTTTCAATAAATTAAATATTTCTTTTATTTTTTTATTTACAAATTCATCAATTACTTTTAAAATTAATTTAAATTAATTATTTACAAAGTTGTTGTTTTTTTGGTGAAAATAAAACACAACTGAAATCTATAGTGTATATTATATAAAAATAAATAAATATAGTATTACCTTATTTAGTTTAGTTAAATATAAAATTTTAAGATTTCAAAATTTTCAAGAAAACAAAATATCTTAAAATTAATAATCATTTATAGAAAACTAATAAAAAATTAAATTGTTTAGTATATTTTTTTATATTAAAATAAATTTAAAAAATAATAAATTAATATATAAATATTACAATTACATCAAGTTATAAAAAATTTAGTATAATACTGTCCATAAATAAAAAATATTATCAAACATCTATATTATAAAATAATATATTCTATTCTATATGTAAATTACAAAACATAAAAATACACATTAATTTTTTTATAAAATCATTTATTAGTTTACATTCAACACAAGTTAAATTAAACATTTGTGCATAATCAAGTTTTAATTTATTATTAAAATATCATCTCATTTTGATGTAACCTAAACGTTAGGATATACAATAAGACTGACAGCTAATTGAAGATAACCACTGATAATTAATCCCTTAACAAAATAGAAAGGAATTGAATATGGTTTGGCGTGACAAGTGGGGCTCCTCTTTATGCACTTAATCCCCTTTTTAAGCAAGTATATAACTTTAGCATATTTTTAATCTTTAAATTTTAATATTTAAAGAGGAACAATACAACTTGTATAAAAATATCGTCTCAATTCATCATATAAATTGAAAATGATCCGAGAGAGTTGGATGATCAGAGAGAATTTGGCTTACTTATCATGTTATACCAAGTTTATGAATAAATATAATATATTTTTTAGTCTTAAACTTAGGTTATTAATTTATTTTTAATTTTTAATCTACGCTTTGCCCGCAGTTGAGTTGAGTTCAGTTTCGTAAATAATCCTATATCAATTCAATTAGGCCATAATTTAGAAGACCAAAATTGTTGTTGTTGTTGAGATTTAATATTCTCAGTTTCATAACACCTTGTTATAGTTTACATGTTTTATTATTTCCAATATATTTCAATACTTTTCTATTTCTTTTCTAAAGTAAAGAGCCTTTATTATAAAGGTAATTTTGTTTCAATATATAATTCTATAATGAAGTTTTTATAGGACAAGATAAAGAATATTATTTTTACTTCTACATTTAAAGGTGAAAATATCATTTCATTATATTTTTCTCTAAAATAAAAATATATTAAACACAGTTTCATAAGAATAAACTCATCTATAAATTAAAGTACTTCTATTATTTTTTTTAGAAAATAGATATGGATTGTGGTAGGACAAGAACAGCCTTATCATGTTTTTGACAGTTTCATTTATTAATTAATTATTGTCCATATATATATATGGATGTTTTTTGGTATGGAATAAGTTATAGATTTTGAAAATAATTATATGAAATATTTTATTGCAAGAAATTTTCACATATAAATAACTATTTAGTATATAGTGCATATATCTACTTGTGTAATAATTTGTTTTTAAAGTTCTTTAATCTCTAATATTTAATGATAAAATTTGTTTATTTGCTGAAAAAAATAAAATGTATAGCAAGCTATTTAATATTCTAGACCCAAAAATATTCTAGACCCAACGGAAAAATGGATATTTGGTATATATTTTAAAAATTATTTTAAAAGATGCCAAAAACTAATAAAAAATGGAGGAAAACTCAAAAATATGGTCCAAGTCCAACAATAAAAACTGAACGCGCTTAGACTGAGGTCACAAACCAGTCAACTCTTGGTTATATATGCATTTTAATCTCGACCGAACAATAAAAGAGCATGCAAAAAACGCGCGAACAGGAACCGCACGATGTCACTCGTTATAGTGTCACCGAGTAGATCCAAGAGTCAATGGGATGGGAGTTCATCGAAGCTTCTCCTTTCGATCTTGACTGTCCTACGTGTCAAAAACACGCAACGTAGTATAATTACCAAAGTAATGACTTACCCACCCTCAAGACGCACTTCAACATCTCTAATTCTATAGCACGACAACTTTCTCTCTTTTTCTTTTTCTCTCTCTCACTCTCCGAGCTTTTACGTTAACCGGTGACTGGTTTATGTAATGACGGACAACCAGCTACAACCAATGAGGAATCTCTGGACCACCGACGATAACACCTCTATGATGGAAGCTTTCTTGAGCTCCTCCGATATGTCAGCCTTATGGCTACCGGAAACGTCGACGGCGTCGGCAACAGCTCCGTCTCCGGCGGGATTTAACCAGGAGACTCTCCAGCAAAGGCTACAAGCACTGATTGAAGGGACAAACGAAGGCTGGACATACGCTATATTCTGGCAGCCGTCGTACGATTTCTCAGGCGCCTCTGTGCTCGGATGGGGTGATGGTTATTACAAAGGCGAAGAAGACAAAGGAAAGCCCAAACAGAGACCGACTCCGCTGCCCTTTTCGACTCCGGCGGATCAGGAGTATCGTAAAAAGGTGTTGCGTGAGCTTAATTCGTTGATCTCCGGCGGAGGTGGTTCGGTGGATGAAGCCGTTGATGAGGAGGTGACGGATACAGAGTGGTTTTTCTTGGTTTCGATGACGCAGAGCTTTGCATCTGGTGCTGGATTGGCGGGTAAAGCGTTCTCGACAGCTAACGTAGTTTGGGTTTCCGGGTCGGATCAGCTATCCGGATCGAGTTGTGAGCGGGCGAAGCAAGGAGGAGTGTTTGGGATGCAGACCATCGCGTGTATCCCTTCGGCGAACGGAGTTGTGGAACTCGGGTCAACGGAGAAGATCCAACGAAGTTCTGATCTTATGAATAAGGTCCGAATACTTTTCAATTTTGATATTGGTGCTGGAGATTTACCGGGTCTTAACTGGAAACTTGACCCGGATCAAGGTGAAAACGACCCGTCTATATGGATTAATGACCCGAATGGAGTACCCAGTTCTAGCTCCCAGCATTTTTCCAAGTCTATTCATTTTGAGAATGGTGGTAGTTCAAGCACCGTAACCGAAAACCTGAACCCGGATCCTAGCCCGGTCCACATTCATATCCACAATCCGAAATTCAATCACAGTTTCTCTGGTGAAATGAATTTTTCAACGTCGAGTACTACCTTGGTGAAACCCAAACACAGAGAGATACTGAGCTTCGGCGATGACGGTAAACAAAGCTCTATGAACTCGGATCCGATCCAATTTGAGAACAAGAGAAAGAACCCTTTTTGTTTAATGGACGATAAAGTTCTATCATTCGGCGGCGGAGGAGAATCTGATCACTCTGATCTAGAAGCTTCCGTCGTGAAAGAGATTCCGGAGAAACGTCCGAAGAAACGAGGAAGAAAGCCGGCGAACGGTAGAGAAGAACCACTAAACCACGTCGAAGCGGAGAGACAAAGACGCGAGAAACTAAACCAGCGTTTTTACGCGTTACGTGCGGTTGTACCAAACGTTTCAAAAATGGACAAAGCTTCCTTGCTCGGAGACGCGATCGCTTACATTAACGAGCTCAAGTTGAAGGTAAACAATACGGAATCTGAGAAAATCCAGATCAAGAACCAGCTTGAGGAGGTTAAAATTGAGCTCGCCGGAAGAAAAACAAGTGTATGTGGAGATCAATCATCTTCTTCTTCTTCAGCGATGGCAATGATTAAACCGGTGGGGATGGAGATTGAAGTGAAGGTAATCGGTTGGGACGCGATGATTAGGGTGGAATCGAGTAAGAGGAATCACCCAGCGGCGAGATTGATGTCAGCGTTGATGGATTTGGAGCTTGAGGTTAGTCATGCTAGTATGTCGGTGGTTAACGATTTGATGATTCAGCAAGCGACTGTGAAGATGGGGTTCAGAATCTATACGCAGGACCAGCTCCACGCGAGTTTAATTTTAAAGATCGGTTAAAAGGGTGTTTTATGAGTTGGTTTAGGAAGTTATGGGGTCAAATTATGATTAATTTGTTTTAGTGGATAGAGCCACAAAGCTTCTCTTGCTCTGGCTCTCGATTCTGTTTCGTTATTGAATGTGTAACGTGTATATATATATATATATATATATATATTTTTTGTGAGTAAGTAATACTTTGGTTTCTCTATGGTTACATCTCAGAGATAGTAAATTCGGTGATTTTACTTACATGTATCTCAAGTTCAATGCAATTTCTTCTTCTAAAACAATGCCAAGAGAAACAAGGAAGAGGAAGACCTCACTGCTCCTCTCTCTGAATTCTATCCAATTCCAGCTTCTCAAAATCTCTATTTGTTAAGAACAGTGTGGAAGTAGGTAACATATGCAATCTATATAGTATCTAAGTTATTAATCATCAAACTCTCTACTGCAGATTATGAATCCACTGTCTCTCGCAGGCACATGTTTTAGTAACATAGGAAAATTAACTTTAACATCCTAAAAGAAAGCTTATAAAAGAAAACATCTATGGAGTTAGTTACAAACCCAAAAGATTTTTATTCCATACAAATTCTAAAGAGGGCTAATATGTTGGATGGGGTCTCTAGCTAGATTATCATTCCGATGTATGATCCAATATCAAGTGATTCAACTTGGAGGCTTATTGTTGGAGATGGATTACATCACTCAGATAAAACCCATCAAGTGATTCAACTTAACCGGTTTGGTCAAGAGGCGGTCAAAGGATAAACCGACTTAAAGACATATGCTCAAATTATCAATATGAGTTGTTCTACAAATTCAGAGGCGCAATGCCGTATTTAGAGGTCAAATCCACAAAGACTCATATCACTCAATAGATTTAAATTATCGAAATAACTGAACAATAAAATATGTAATGCAAATAACACAGAAAGTAAAACAGATGTAAACGATTAGAGAAAGACGCCACTCAGGGAATTTTGCAAGTAAATCGGAATTAAAGATCAAACAGATTGTCAAAGGTTTATTAAAAATAATTCTTGAACTCCAATCACAGTAATCAAATCAACCAGATTTGTTGCAAAAGATTATTTATATCTTGACTTTAGAGTTCCAAATCTCTTTGCGAATTCAGCAAATCAAACAAGTATTAAGAACAAATTTATTAAGTTCAAAAAATCCTTAAATCGAATCTCGTTGTGGATAGGTATTTTGCTCAATCATGATTAATTCAGGGAATCAATATTACTTTCGTATTTACCAATTATCCTAAGATATATATATTTATATCAGATTGTCAGTCTAAATCTAACATTAAAAACAATCCAAATGAAAATATAAAATTACCCTAGCAATTCAATCAATCTAACAATTCATCAGCCCTAGAAAAACCCTAAATCTAACAAATGAATTGTTGGGGATAGATTGCATCTACCAGACATAGGTCTATTTAGGCGCGATCTCGGTCCAAGAGCAAGATCGAAGTCGGCCCATAAAGATCTAAACAGACTTTAGGGGGGGGGGCAGGAAGATGCATATATAAAGGAGAGAAGTCGTGAGCAAGAGGACATTGACACACACGATCAGAGCAACCTAGAACTAGGGTTTTCATATTACTTATTCTTGCTTTGTTCTTCATAAAAACGTTCGACTTCACCCAATATACATCCTTAATCTGTTCTTGAATTCATCTCTTTGATAAACACACCATCAAAATCGATCACCGGCAAGGTATACCGATTTCAGATTCAACAATTGGCGCCATCTGTGGGGATCAAACCCACGGCCATGGGATCTCCTGGTTGTCGTCTCGAATCTCGACTCTACCTCAGCCTTCTCCTGCTCCAATTTCTGACACCGAGAATCGAGAAGCTCTTTCTGGGTTTTCAAGTCTCCAAGCTCCTTGGAAAGAAGCTCATTACGAGATCTTTCGAACTCGGCCTTCTCCACAACTTCATTCTTCTTGGCTACTAGGTTACCGACTTGTTCTTCGTACGCACCACACTTGTACACCAATTCGGCAATCTCCTTCCTCTTCTTCTTCAAGGATCCAGTATTCAATGCCAATTTCTCGTCCTGGGCTTTGAGCTTTGCCTCGTAATCTCTCACCATGAGATTGGCATTCCCGAAGAACTAAACGAAAAAGAAAAGCAAATGTGAGTAAAATGGAAGATGGGAAAGGAACTCGGTTACAAAGGGTACTTACGATGGCCCCAGCTCGAGTCATTTCTTGATATCGGCTGTTTTGGGAGAGTTCGTCCAACTCGGGCATCCCTTTCTTCTTTAGCTTGATTGGACGAAATAGGCGTGCCGGTGCTTCGTGATCCTCGATGAAAAGAACGTCGGTATGCTGGTAGCGGAAGTCGATAATGTGGGGGTATTCAGCCACCTCGTCATCATGAGTCGCAGGTTCAACCTCTTGCAACTCGTCCCCTTGAAGTTCTTCTTCTGGAAGTCCACTCTCCGTCAAAGGGTCCACCGGGTACTTGCCCATTCGCTCGTCGGTCGTTAACTCGACCTCGTCAGCATGCTCGGGAGAAGGGTTCCTTTTAGGAGAAGATTCTTGACTCCTTACCTCATCGACGATATGTTCAGCTAACCTTTCAGGTGGAGGGGACCGATGTGGGCTCGTATTCAGAACCCCTTCATCTGCATGAGAAGCCCTTCTCCTTTTTGCAGGCCGACTACCACCAGGGGATCTCTCCTGATCGTGAAATGGAGTACTACCGATTGAGACGGCGTAGGAGGGAAGAGAAGCAAGATTCAACTTTCCCATTCTTTGTCTGCGAGTTCTCGAAGACGTCTCGATTGCGGTCTCGGCTTCACATGACACGAAGTCGGTAAGGATTATAAAAGTATTAAAATATACGAAGGAATTTCATGCATTGCAAATTGTAGTGGTTACCTCGAATGATTCCGTTCAAGGCGGTTTGGATACGGGCCTCAGAAATATCAGACCAATGTTGATGGCTCAACGTCCTGATAGCTTTTACTTCTTCTCGAAAGGATTGAGAACCGCCTTGAGCCCACTTTCCGAGACGATCTGCAACAAAGAAAAAAGAGATGAAGCATATCAGTAGAAGTGTTGTGATTAAAGACCCGAAATCGTACCGATATTAGCATTGAAGTATCCGTTCAGAATCACTGAGGAATCTTCAAAAGAGGCGTCGTTGATCTTCACATAAAAGTAAGTCCAGTTCCAGAAGTTCACTTTAGATGGCTTCCCGGTGATCACGTTGTACTTGGGAACCATCTTCCCACAAAAGAACCTTGTCTTTGCAGTGATGCTGGGTGTTGTGAGCTCTTTGAAGAGACGGACCGATATCTTTATGTCCAACTCAGCAGCCAAAACCGTTAGCGTCACCAAGATCCTTATCCCATTCGCTGTGTACTGCCTGAAAGCTATCCTCCGCCGAGAACAGTAGGTGGTTAGGAACTCAGGAAGAGGCCACCAAAGCGAGCAATTGCTGAACCACGATTCGTACACACAAGCGTACCTAGCAGGAGGAGTCCACGGCCTTTGATGAGAAGCAGGAATAAGGAACGAGAACCCGGCAGGTGGATTCATTTGAAGAATTAGCCGACGAACACTATTGAAGGAGGACCGTGTAGGGAAATGGTTCTCCCATTTCTAATTCTTTTTAACACTCAGACTCCGCTCCTGCTCAGGATCGATCTCCTCGTCAAACTCAAAGTCGGTCCCCGTCCATCTCATGGGGAGGAAGTCGGCTAACGCAAGTCGGCGTCTCCACCAGAGTTAGTCACCAATGCCAGTCCAAGTTCGGTTTCATGCTCCACATCAGTGGCAGGCGCATGACCACTCGCTTCTCGGTCTTCCAGCTCTAAACTGAATTGAACGACACTACGTTCGTTGTCGTTTAACTCGGCTAAATCTTCACCCGTCGGAGGTCTTGGACTTTCCATTCCTTTGAGCATTATCGGTCTCAGACTCTCCATTCCTCCAAGCGTTATCAATCTCGGCTTGTGTACCAACGGAGAGTCACCGCTGTCAAAGTCCGACGCGGTGGCGACTGCTTTCCCCTTCAGAGAACAACGGCGGATGGGAGAAGACATTCTGGTAAAGAAACTAGAGAGAGAAAGAAGAGAGAGGGCAGAGAGAAAGGTTACCTTTTGTTGAAGTAGCAGAAAATGAAGAAATGAGAGTTGGAAGAGATTTTTATAGGGAACTCAGCGCAGAAGACGAGCAGCCGTCATGATTAGGCCTATAAACCTAATCATTATGACATGTGTCCTACTCGGCTTGTGGGCCTCATTTTTTGTGATGGATGGTGCGTTCATTTTTAGAAGGTTCAAAAGTCTTGTTAACTAACTCTACAATCACCACATGATATTTCCTTGTATTTTGACCTCACTCGCACGATATCGCGAATCACTTCATGATAGGTACGCAATATGAACTTGAACCTACAAACCGGGATGTTATACTCCAAACTTTCCCAAAATGTACTTGAACCTACAAAGACTCATACAGGACTCGAAACATACATAAAAGACTCTAATAATTTATATAACAATCAAAAACCCATACAAACCATGATATATCATAGAAAAAGAAAAGTATTTGATAAAAGGAGAAGACCGAAGACGAGGAGAATTCACAAACATACGCTTCTCGTCACAAGATTTATGGTTTTTGTTATTCTGTTTTTTCTTGCCGAGTTGATCATAATTTCACATAAATTCAGTCTTTTCACTTGTAATTTCTCTCTTGATCAATCAATAAACGTTTTGCAAATAATGCACCATCGAATTTGTGTACACATCCAATACGTGCCAAATTTAGATAAGCATACATCATACAAAATATTATTGGTAAGCTAAAAAAAAAAGAAAATAATTCTTTGATTGAGGATGATAAGCAATAAAATAAAATCCCGACCTTATCTTCTCTCTCGTTTCCCTTCTCCCCTCGTGAGGTCTCTTCGGGACTCTGCGGTGGGTCAAGTGGTGATGGTCTGTGTGGTTTGTTTTAGAAGAAGTTGCTACTGGTTTCAATTCAGTTCCATTTGGGCTTGACCCAGGTTGGAGAATCATAAAGATTGGGTAAGGTAGTGGTCTCTACGGAGGCTTAGGGCGAGTGGGTTAAAGTCCAGCACCAATGAAACAATATTGTCTAGATGTCTTGTTCCTGAGGTTCTCATGTTTTTTTGCTCTTCCTCCGCAATATAGTGTCCATGTTTTAAATTTTTGGTTTAGGGTGTTGATGGTTTGACCTTGTGATGAGCTTGGGTTTGATTAGTGTGGCTGGTCTCGATTTTTGTCTTTCATCTGGTTCGCGGTGGAGTTAATTGTTGTTTCAGATATGTTGTTAATGGTTTCTTTGAATCTGTTCAGCTAATTGTCAATCGAGATTTCAGCACTTTCATGGACTCAACTCCTCAAGCCATTTATGTCGTAGTTTCGTGAGGTATGGATGTTTGAGTTTGGAATGCATTTAAGCATATGTTCTTGTTTCAATAATTGTTGATGGTTGTTGTTTTGGTTCGTGACAAGAGTGTCTCTAATATCTAAATCGTTGATATTGTGTTATGATGTGACTGGAGCTGACAGAACTTCATTCCTAAAATTAACTTCAATAATATTTTACGAAACATCATTTACAAAAATTAAACTCGACAACATTTGACGATACAACTACAAAGATGCCACAAATGATTAGTTTAAGCAACTCTGAGGATGAATTTTTGATTATGTAATTTTGTTACAAATAATTGATAACTAATATTAACTATTATTTGTTTTTAATTATAAAATATATTTTTTATGGGTAAGCCAGTTTTCTGTTTGTGGGTAACAAATTTTTAACTGGTTATGTGAGTTTGTTTGTGGCTGAAACTATGTAGTGAAGTTACAACTTAGGGTCAACCAGATTACCTTCCCGAGAATTTGACCAAACTATCAAAATTGTTGTATTTGTGTTACAATGTGACTGGAGCTGACGGAACTTCATTCCTAAAATTAACCTCAACAATGTTTTACAAAACATCATTTGAGAAAATTAAACTCGACAACATTTAACGATACAACTACAAACATGCCACAAATGATTAGCTTAAACAACTCAAAGGATGACTTTTTGATTACGTAATTTTGTTACAAATAATTGATAAATAATATTATATATTATTTGTTTTTAATTATAAAATATATTTTTATGGGTAAGCCAGTTTTCTGTTTGTGGGCAACAAATTTTTAACTGCTTACGTGAGTTTGATTGTGGACGAAACTATGTAGTGAAGTTATAACTTAAGGTCAACTAGATTACCTTCCCGAGAATTTGACCAAACTATCAAAATTGTTATATTTGTGTTACGATGTGACTGGAGTTGACGGAACTTCATTCCTAAAATTAATCTCAACAATGTTTTACGAAACATCATTTATAAAAATTAAACTCGACAGCATTTGAGGATACAACTACAAAGATGCCACAAATGATTAGTTTAAACAATTCGAAGGATGACTTATTGATTACGTAATTTTGTTACAAATAATTGATAACTAATATCATATATTATTTGTCTTTAATTATAAAATATATTTTTTATGGGTAAGCCAGTGTTCTGTTTGTGAAAAACAAATTTTTAACTGGTTACGTGAGTTTGTTTGTGAGTGAAATTATGTAGTGAAGTTACAACTTAGGGTCAATCAGATTACTTTCCAGAGAATTTGACCAAAAAATGGTGGTCAAGAATTCTTGATGGACAGTGGTCGATAATTCATGACGGTCAGCTTGTGATTGAGAATTCCCAATGAAAAATGGTGATCAGGGATTCCTGATGAATTTTTGACAAATTTACCCTTGCACGAACAAATCCATTAGAAAAACATCTCCCAAATATTTTTCAACAATCTAGTTTTGACAAACAACTTTGTTTGAATCCTCATTCCAGATGGATTCGTGTTAATATCTTTTTTTGTTGGAAATCCCATGTTGTCTTGTAATATATGTTATAATCAATGTCCCTTATCTTCTGCTACCAACTCTGTTTCTTCATCTTGCTTCTCTAACTTTGAATACCCTACTGTTAAATATATACAAATTATATCTTTGCTAATATAGGGATTTGTTAAGTTACGTGGACTTTCAACCTGAAACCAATTGAAGATATATGG
The DNA here is from genome assembly GCA_012274485.2 of Sinapis alba. Classification (NCBI taxonomy): domain Eukaryota; kingdom Viridiplantae; phylum Streptophyta; class Magnoliopsida; order Brassicales; family Brassicaceae; genus Sinapis; species Sinapis alba. Next base: position 124,493 of record MU105845.1, on the reverse strand, counting down.
ATTAATTTATCTATTTTATTATTATTTATGATCCTTTTCAACATCCAATGTGAGAAACTGGCTCTAATATGCTCCTTTGAGATAATGGTTTTTTGAGCATCAATCTTGGAATTTTTAGGGCAAAAATCAATGGACCAATTTTGAATCAGGTCGATGTAGATCAGACTGGACTATATAAATCAGAATCTGATACCATGTTAAGCAAAATGAATTTCCAATCTAAAATTAATTGGTCAATTAGTGATAATTGGATTATTCCATTTATCTTATATATTATATATTAGTAAGGGAAGACTTTGTGGAACTATATTCCTTTGTGACAAATGAAGTATACATTAACTTTGCCAAAAATATATTATCATGCAAAAATCTTTATACGTTTCGAGGTGTGAAATGAATTTAGATTCTATATGGTTTCTCTTTCTCCATTTGTTTAGTTTTGTACGCAAACTGCTTCACTATAAATAATCATAAATAGTGACATAATATTGATAATCCTTGAACGTGAAACGTATCGTGTATAATATAAAAATAAAAAATAAACAAAATATAGAAATAAAAAATAAACAGTTTGATATCAATTTTTTAAAATTTACCTTAAATGATAATTATTTCTATAAATACTTTAAATATATGATAAAAATTAAAATAACTTTTCTAAATTTTTTTGTAAATGGTTAAGGATAATTTGTATAATATTTATAGAAATTTATAAACCCAAATTCACTCCCTAAATAATGAAAAATAATCGATAAATTTTAAACCCATATATTCAAATATTATTAAGTAATCTTTCCATTTTTAAAAACACTTTTTGAAACTTTCACTAGCGCTGTCACATTTTCGTATTTTCACAAAAATATCTTTCAGTATAACTTTAAAAAGGAAACAAAATAGAAAATAGGATGCCACACATTCAAAGTAAGATATGCTACATGTTTTCAACCTCTTCAGGAAAATTAACAATTTAGAAAACAATTTCCAACGAAAACGTATTTTAAAATTAAAGTTGGAGGCAGGTTATTACCGGACAAAATCAAGAACTGAAGTGGTAAAAAATCAAGAATTGAATGAAAATTATGAAGCCTAGAATAAATAAATATTGTTTGTATAAACGTCTATGTGTTAGTTTATGTTTCTGAGTGTGAGTAAACTTATTTTTTCATCAAACTTGAGATTCATATAACCTCGTGAGGCCTTCTATGATAGTGACCATATTGTGTGAAAAGATGAATCAGCGACCACGAAATGAATACTTGAGAGTGAATAGGACTGGCAAGTACACTCGAAAGAGTATTTTCGATCAAGTACACACTAACGTTAACGCCATTCCTCAGCAGCCACGGCAACCGCAGCCGAAAACGCAAGTGTACATCATTGACAAGGAAGACTTCAAAAGTATTGTTCAGCACCTAACGAGTAATCAGTCATGTGAGTTTTTACCTCAAAACCTTCCAAGTCGTCAGAAGACTAGACCAGAGCCGATAAACCAGACCTCACCGGTTCCTCTCAATGCCACAGCTGTTCATGTCTCATCGCATATGCGTTATATTGAAAGCTTACTTGAAGAATCATCAGACTCTAATGGTGACCATTTTCAACAATCATTTGATGAGAATCAATCTCGTGTACAATCAATGCCATATTCAAACGGTTCTAATCAGGAGACGACCACTACTTTGCCATCTCTTTGGTTTGATGGTTTACCTCAACAAATGGACGGTGCCTACTCAATGCAATCAACAGGAGTTGATTATCTTCAACCATTGACTCCAAACTTCACATTTTCTTCTGTGACGCAACCTGAAGCTTTTGGTCCATTGACTCCTAACTTGACATATTCGTCTGTGATTCAACCTGGATTTTTTGATCGGACCCTAGGAAGTTTTTAGCTCTTTCTACATTCCATTTTATTAATTGCTATCACCACTCGGTTTTTCACTCCATCTTCTGATGTTCCAGAACAGGATATCCGTTAAACACAAGAAATAAGCTTGTTTAAATAGAAAGAGACTTTTGTAAGCTTTATTTGGATGGTGATAATGAATGTTACCGTCTTGTATGAAGTTTTGTTTGGCTTATCAGTAAATTAGTCAACTCTGTTTGTCTCATCTAACAAATTTGTACATAAACGTCAATAACAAAAAAACATAGAAAAACATCAATAACAAACACTAGAACTTTAAAAATAAGGACTAACTAGAATTTATTCAGTCTTTTATTAAACCGATTGTAAACATGAACCAGACAAAGTTGGCTTACAAGATAGGAGATTTGTCTGAAAAACTCTAGGGTTAACCAGCCTGACCGAGCTGAACCAGCCACAACTGACGCGGATCCCCTCGATTCTGCAATCAGAGGCACACTCGTTAAAATATCAACTGTATATGTAGAAATCCGTTTGAAAGTGGAGCCGTTGAATCTTGTGTTTACCTCCTCTTTGAAAATATCAACAAATATTTACCTCCTCTTTCTGGTCGCTGAATGAGAAATCTCCAGGGATATCGTGGATGTTCAGGAGGCTTCTCGAATTAAGGTCCAAAGCTTTATCTTTCCTTTGCATCAAAATTGGAAATAGAAATGATACTTTCTTTTGGTGGGATTTGGACGTCTTTCTGCCCGGTAATCAATTTGCTCAGTCCAAATGGTACGACTCGCCTAGGCATCCCTATTTCTTTCACAGTCAGGGAGCAAACTTCACATGGTGAATGGGGTTTTCCTCTTGCTCGCTCTGAAAAGCAATTGAAATTATTAAATTTTATTACCACTATTCAGTTCACGTCAGTTTCTGATGTGGCCATTTGTTCTTTGAATAATGTGATCCAAAAGCGCTTTGTCTCAAAGAAGACTTGCAACTCTATCAGATTTGTTCCCAAAGGAGGATGTATCTTGGTTTCGACTTGTTAGGCACAAAGTGACCATCCCTAAGCATGCTTTCGCTGTGTGGCTTTTGGTTCTCAATAAGAATCCAACTTTTAACAGGATTTCTACTTGGGGAAACAGTTGTGAGAGTTTATGCATGTTGTGTGGCAAAGTAGATGAGTCGGGCATCATCTATTCTTTCAATGTTCATATTCTCGTCATGTTTGGTTTTCTTCAGTTTCAAAAGTCTTAATGCCAACTCATCCGTATTCTTGGAATCAAGTCTTGATGTGGCTGCCATCTGTAAAGATTATATTGATCGTGAGAATAATGTACAAAGTTATAGGCCTTATACACAGACACCTTAGACAGTAACTAATTACAACAATTTCCAAAAACAGAGGATCGTAAATATTGCGGAGATCACAATCATATCTCTAACACGCCCCCTCAAGATGGAGTGTCCGAAGTAACTCCAATCTTGTTTCATAGCTCCAGGATTCGCGCATGGGGCAGTGGTTTGGTTAGAGCATCAGCCAGTTGGTCATGTGTGTTGACATGAGAAACTTGTAGAACGCCTCGCTTAACTTGTTCGCATACGAAGTGATAGTCTATAGCAATGTGTTTCATACGTGAGTGGAAGATTGGATTCGCGCATAGAAACGTGGCCCCAACATTATCACAACGAAGTAGAGGAGATTATAGAAGTGGGATACCAAGTTCGGTAAGGAGGTTGCAGATCCAAGCGATTTCCGCAGCAGCGTTGGCAACAGCTGTGTACTCAGCTTCAGTGGAGGAGCGAGCGACGCCATTCTGTTTCTTAGACGCCCAAGATATCGGATGCTGGCCAAGGTAGATAATGTAGGAGTTTGTCAAAACAAAATCATCGGAATTCCCTGCCCAATCTGCATCTGAAAAGCCATGGAGAACAAGTTTGTTGTTCGCGGAGAAGAATATACCATGAGTGGAAGTGCCAGCAAGGTAACACAAAATCCGTTTGGCTGCTTGCCAGTGATCTTCAGTAGGCTTATGCATGAACTGAGACAGCTTGTTAACTGCATAAGCAATGTCAAGTCGGGTGAATTGAAGATACTATAAGCTGCCAATTAGCTTTCTGAACTTTGAAGATTCTGCAAGTAGTATGCCAGAGTTAAGATGTAATTGCGGAGAGGATGCCATTGGCGTGATTACTGGTTTGGCATTGGTCATGTCATACTTGTGGAGGAGATCAAGTATGTATTTTTGTTGGTTGAGATGGAGGCATTGTGATGATCTGTGAGCTTCGACTCCAAGGAAATAGTTCATATCCTCGGCATCCTTAACTGAAAAACGCTTAACAAGTAGTTGAAGAATCCGTTGTATACTAGACTTGGTGTTTCCAGTTACCAAGATATCATCAACATATATGAGGAGATAGATATTTTCTTTACCCTGATGGAGGACAAAGAGTGAAGTATCAGCTAAGGAGTTGTAGAATTCAAGGCTCAGTACAAAGTTCTGAAGCTCAGTATACCAGGCCTGGGGTGCTGTTTAAGTCCATAGACTGTCTTCTTGAGTTTACAAACATGATTCGGTTTGTCAGTGTCAATGAATCCAAGAGGTTGCTCCATGTATACATCATCTTTCAAGGTTCCTTGGAGGAAAGCGTTGTTAACATCAAGCTATTGGACAGTCCAGGAGTTGCTTACCGCGAAATCAAACACTAGACGGAGGGTTGTGGCCTTGATTACTGGACTAAAGGTTTCAGTGTAGTCGCGACCGAACTCCTGGTTGTAGCCTTTAGCTACAGGTCTTCATTTGTAGAGTTTGTGCGTGCCACTGGTGTAAAACTTGTTCTTGTGGAGGCAACTACAAACCAACCACATTAAAATGAGGCTGGCATGGAACAAGATCGTATGTTTGGTTGCGCGCAAACGCATCTATCTCATTAGACATGGATCCACGCCACTACTTGTCTTTCAAAGCTTGTGTGACGGTCTTGAGGTTCGGCTGGATTGTTTGAAGACAAAGCCGCCGCATAGTTGTATTTTCTATTTGGTTTGCTGATTTGATTCTTTCTTCTTGTGAGCATAGGATGATGGTTGATTTGAGCTGGAGGCGGAGACGGTGATGACAATGGTGATGTTGTTGTTGTAGTTTGGTGATCAGAGGCGGCATATCTGTGAGAAGAAGCCGATTTTGATGAGTCAGGTGATGAAGGTGGTGTAGTGACATGCGGCATCGGCGTTGTTGCAGATGTATTGATGTCGCCGGTGTTGTTGAGTGACAATGAAGTTTCATGTACCTGCAGATGAGTATCCGAGCTCGGTGTTTCCGTTTGTTGTACGAGTGGAGGCTGAGGTGTAGGTTTTGGGTTAGGGAGAGTGGTAACATGCAGTTGAGGGGTGGGAAAAGAAGTTTCAGGTGGCCTCAGTGAGGTAGGTTTCAGGATTGATGGTGTTTTGAAAGGGAAGATTTTTTCATCGAACCTTACATGTCGAGAGACATAGATTCTACTAGTGTTGGGTTGAAGACAACGATATCCGCTTTGACTCAGTGAATAGCCGATGAAAACACAAGGTGTTGACCTTTGTTTCATCTTATTAGAAGTATATGGGCGTAACCAAGGGAAACAGAGGCAGCCATATACGCGGATTTTGGTGTAGTTTGGTTGGGTTCCAAAGAGCTTGTGAAAGGGAGAACCCATCTTTAGAACATGAGTAGGTAGGCGGTTGACTAGATAGGTAGCTGCAGCGAAAGCATAGGTCCAGTAAGAGCGAGGCATCGCAACATGTGTGAGAAGTGTAAGGCCGGTTTCGACAACATGTATGTGTTTCCTTTCAGAGATACCATTATGCTCAGGGGTATGAGGTGGAGATGTTAAGTGACTGATACCAGCTTCTGCTAGAACCGATCTCAACGCCACAAACTCTCCTCCATTGTCTCTGTATAGAGTCCCAATTTTGGTATTGAAGTGATTCTCAATTAAAGCCTTGAAGGTCTTGAAAGTTTCACGGACATGGGACTTTTGTTTGAGGGGGTACAACCATGTATATCGGCTAAAATGATCGATGAGTACGATGTAATACTTGTATCCAATGATTGAGGTAATTGGAGATCTCCAAAGATATGTGTATATGTATTGTAGGGGACGAGAAGATGTAATGGTGTTTTGGGAAAAAGGTAATTTGTGTGTTTTATTGATAGCACAATCTGAGCATAAAGAGTTCTGAATTACAGATTGCACACAAGGTAAAGAAAAACTGGAAACAATGGTTTTAAGAATAGAAGCAGAAGGATGTCCTAGGTGAAAGTGCCAATCAGACATGGTTATTTGAGGTGTGGTTGAAGAAAAGAAGGATTTAAGGGTAGAAGGTTGGATTGGCCACTCATACAACTCATCCTTGGTCTTGCCATGGATTAACGGAACCCCCAAGCTGAGATCATTCACCTGAAAGTAAACAGAGAAAAATTCAACCGAAACTTTATTAGCATTACATAGGCGATAGACAGAGATGATGTTCTTCTTAATATTGGGAACACATAAAACATTATTGAGTTGCAAGTTTCGAGTTTGAGAGGGTATAGAAATAGAACCGGTGTGAGTAATTAACAAACAAGTTCCATCTCCAATGAGAACCGAGTCTTCGCCATTGTAAGCTTGATGAAGCGTCAGATTGTTGAGATCATTAGTGAGATGATGTGTGGCACCAGAGTCCATCAACCAAGCATTTGACGGGTTCTGAAACGCAACCACCATGTTAGCTCTTGGTTGCCATGGGCGGAAGGGTGATTGATTGCTACCAGAGGCGTTTTGTGGGAACAGCTGAGTTGATAGCCTTTTCATTGGCGATTGTCTTGTTTGTATGTGTTGTTGTACTGCTGCGACTTGTTGGTGCTCCAGTTCTGACTGTTGTTGCTGCGATACTCTTGATTCTGGTGCTGCTTTGGACTAGATGTAGCCATGTTTTCCGTTATTGGAGCAGCACTTGAAGCAGGAGGAGAGACAGCAAGTAACTTCGCCTCTTTGTTGATGAGCTTTTCGTGTATCTCAACAATGGAGGGTGAGATATCACGAGCCTCAAGTTGGTCAGCTATGGTTTTGTACTCCTCCAGCAGTCCATCAATGATAAACTCAATTTTGTTTTCGTGATCGAGTGGTTTGCCGAGGAGGGCGAGCTGATCAAAACGGCTTGTGAGGCCGCACATGTAATCATCAATAGTTTTGTCCCCTTTTGTGTAGTTCTTGAGCTGGAGTCGCAACTGCTGGATATGTCCGCGACTTGGAGTTTGCGTATGTAGCACTGAGTGATTTCCAAACATCATGAGATGTCTTGGTGTTGGTGACAAGCGTCTGGATCGACACAGAAAGTGTTTCAATGAGACCACTGTAGATGAGGCGGTCTTGGCGTCTCCACTTGGTGTAGTCTGGTTTTGGTGTTGTGGTGTTGTCAATGGTGATGGTCTGATCCGGTGGTGGCAGAGATCCATCAATGTAACCAGCGAGGTCATAGCCATCGAGTAGAGCATGGATTTGGAGGCTCCATGTCATGAAATTGGTGGAGTTGAGCTTGGTTATGTTAACCATGTTGACGTTGAGGAGTGATTGAGTGGCGTCGACGACGTTGTTGTTTGTAGCCATGGTGATTTTGCGGAAGAGGAAGGGGAAGAAGGAAGGAGGATGGCGGCTAGAGAACAAAATAGGGTAATCGATGTGTTCTTGATACCATATAAAGATTATATTGATTGTGAGAATAATATACAAAGCAGCCTATATACAGACGCCTTAGACAATAACTAATTACAACAGTTTCCTAAAACAGAGGATCGTGAATATTGCAGAGATCACAATCATATCTCTAACACCATCCGCCTCTACTGACCCAAAAGTTCATTGGCTTTATATATGGTAGACAAAACATTTGTCACATGCCCCATTTCTATACCCCCATGAAGCAAATATTCAGATATTGTATACATATACATATATGTATATATAATTTTTTAATGATTACTTACATTGTTTTTTATTAAAGAAATACTCTAGAATAGTTCTAAAAAGGTTTTTTCACAAAATAGCACACTAGGAAGAAAATGACCAAAATACTTTATTAAAGAGGTAAATATACATTTATATATTTTGGGTTAATTAATCTAGATTTAGGGTTTAGAGTTAAAGGGTGGGGTTTTGGGGTTAATGTTTCAAATTTTTTTTAAAAAAAATATTAAAATTTTCAAAATAAAAAGAAGTTATTTTGGTCATTTTCTTCCTTGAATGTTATTTTTATGATAAAAACTTTAAAAATGCTATTTAAGAGAATTACTCTTTTTATTATATTTGTGATGTAATATATCGGTCTTTATTTTCTATTTTGTTTCAAACCCTAAAACATTCAAAGCTATCTCTGAACGAGGATAAGTGGTGGTGCATGAGAAGGTCAAATTAAGTCGTTAGAGTTTGTTGGAGACACACCAACAACTTCAATCAAAAGATGACAGTTGACATATGAAGAAACAAAGTAACTGTTTTTCACTTGCTAGCTGTCAGCTTTTGATTGGAGCTATTGGTATCTCTTCAACAAACTCTAATGATTTAATCTGACCTTGTTATACGCCACCACTTGTCCTCATTTTGTTACATTCTGTTTTTTTTACCACTTTATTTCAAGCTTGCTTAACTCTAAGAGTATAAATGTTTTTTGTCTATTTAATAAAAATTATTTTGATCATTTTGACCTTTATAAGCTATTTTTTGTGATAAATACCTTTAAAAATATTATAGAATATTTTTCTAAACATTATTACAAGAAAATATGATAAATTTGTGTAAATGTCTCTTTCGAATGTCATAAAACATAAAACAGACTCATATCTTTTTATTGATATGTGAAGCCAAACAATGTCTATGAGTTACCAGGAGATAGCAGAAGCCACCTGGAAAGGGCAGTGCGGTTTTCATTATTACTCATCAAGTTTCTTGCATTGAGAGTAATGCTTCTACCACTGGAACCCACTGGAACCTTCCAAGGCGTTGCACTTCACAACAGCTGCAACGGTGAGAAAATTCAAACGTGGAACTGGTGCATAGATTAGTGACAAGGAGAAGACAGAAGAGAGAAGAGAGATTTTTTTAAAAAAAAAAAAAAGAGAAGAGAGATGTTTTAAAAAAAAAAAAGACAAAAGAAAGAGAGAGAGATACGTACAATATAAAACTTAACTTACGTGAACCAAAAGACAGCGATATTACAAGACCTATGAAAAGGACAAGGCGCTGTTGGAAATGATAGATGTAGGCAGTACCGGCCCTGAGCAGAAGCAGTGGAAGCATATGCTTCTGGCCCATTTTAAAATATCTAGTTTTTCGGCCAAGTTTTACATAAAAGTTTCAGTAGCATCATTGGTTTATCTCGAAATTTTACTAAAAAGAGGTGAGAGGTTCGAAACCTTTTAGTAATTATTGTTTTATTTTTAATTTATAGGCCTATATTTAAAATTTGCTTCCAGCCCAAATTTTCATCGGACCGGTACTGGATGTAGGGGTCAGCGTTGGGGTCTGTATCAGGTATTTTGGGTTTCAGATATTTTGGAATAGGGATATAGAATCCGTTCAGATATTTTTACAATTGGATTGGGTTCGGGTATTTTCAGTTGGATTTGGGTAATTTGGATCGGGTTTGGATTTTTGTATTTTTCACAAAATTACATAATTCTTGCAAAAAAAAAAGATCAAATCAGAAATTCATAACTTATAATTTTAGATTATGAAATAAACCCCAAAAACATTCATGTATCACTGATCCTGAATCGTTTAATCCAAACAAACAAACAAAAAATATCCAAAGATAAATCACATGTGACTTCTTTTTCCTTAACGTCGATGGAAAAAAAAACAAAGAGAGTAAGATTTTTGTGATGTCCAATTTGATAAATTTGAATGATAAATTTGGATTAGCTTTGAAATCGTAAATATTGAGAATTTTAATCGACTGCACGATTTTAACTACAATAAAAGAAGGATGAAAGGTGTAGGTTTAGGTTACTGTATATATATGTAAGAATGATTTCAGATATCGGATATACTCGATCAGTTCGGGTATCAGATATATCCGATCAGTTTGGGTATTGGATATACCACTTGTTCGGAAACTTGCTAGGCGTTATGTTTGCGACACATCCAGACCTAGCGATTTATTGAAAAGGCGAAAAACTCGGAAAATACGCTGGAGGAACTTTTAATACTTTTATACGTATAATACCATATTTTATATATAAAAACTAACATTTTAGTTTCAGTCCCTATATATATATGTGGTTTCATACTTTTACAAATAATTTACATATAAATAACATTTTAGCCTTGTTATTGTAATTATATATTTTATATATTTAGAACAGCAAATAAAACATTTAATGGTGAGTTGGCTCGTGTGCTTTCTGGCATGTGTTCAAATTACAATTATTAATAAAGCGTATAACTGTAAATATGAATTCATCTTCTTTCCTACTAATTTTGAAACCTAAAAATGGTTGCCGACTGTGTTTTAGTTTTGTTTAGTGATTTAACATATTAATCTGTCACGATAAAACTCAAAACGATTCACACATTTTTTTGCATTTTCTCAACAATACGGAAAGAATTTTGGATTTTGAACAACACCGTTCAATTAAATAACCGGCCGCGTCTTGAAAAGCCATACTCTAGGCGGTTAAAAGTCGGATTACTGTATCACACAACCGGATCAATGCAATTCAACACGGTGATCTAACGTATTATGAATTCTCGGCCGATAAATCACCTAGGCGAGTGATTTTTAGAACAAGGGATATATATATACCCAATCAGTACGGGTATCCAAGCTTATTTTCTATAAAACTGGTAGGATATTTTGCTATTTTAACTCAAATTTTGGTTCAGATATTTTGGATAAAATCCGGGTACATGTATCGGGTACCTTTATCCCTTTGCTCCTCCGCTGTTGCTTCATCTCGTCTGTCTTGCTGCTGATTCTTTAAGCAATGAGGAAAGAGATACTTAACAATTATTTGGACAAACATAAGATATCAGCAGCGGTTTAATTTCTCAACTAGTTTCTTAGACATAAAATAATAATATAATTTAGCATTTTCATTAAAATTTAAAGAAGAAAAACCTAACTTAACTATGTAATGACACCTAACAAAAATATCTCTGATATTCTCTTGAAAGTTTCTTGAACAAGGGACATCTTTTTCATATCTCTTACTTTTCTACTTCTCTCTCCTCTTTTGTCTAATTAATTTATTTAATTAATGTTGAGAGACTATTTCTCATACTATCACTGCTAATGCTCTAAGTATTATTAATCTTTTGTCAAAAATTTAAAAAGACCAAAGCTGACACAAAATAGTAGAAACGTATTAATTATAAGAAAAGACCATAGTAAATAGTGTTGTGCAAGTCTCTCTCACTTCTCCTCTTTTATCTCGATAGCATAAAGTAAATTTTAGTTTTGTTTTGGAGGCGTCACCCTTCTCCTCTTTTGCTCGTTTGTCTTTTGCTCCTCTGTTGTTGCTTCATCTCTTCTGTCTTGTTGTTGATTCTTTAAGCAATAAGGAAAGAGCTACTTAACAATTATTTGGACAAACATAAGAGCATCAATGGTTTAATTTCTCAACTAGTTTCTTAGACATAAAATAATAATATAATTTAGCATTTTCATTAAAGTTTAAAGAATAAAAACCTAACTTAACTATGTAATGACATCTAGCAAAAATATCTCTAATATTTTCTTGAAAGTCTTTTGAATAAGGGATATCTTTTTTCCATATCTCTTACTTTTGTACTTCTCTCCTTTTTTGTCTAATTAATTTATTTAATTAATACTTAGGGATTCTTTCTCATATTATCAGTGTTAATGCTCTAAGTATTATTAATTTTTTATCAAAAATTTGAAAAGAACAAAGCTGACACAAAATAGTAAAATTTTATTAATTATAAAAAAAAATCATAATAAATAGTGTTGTGCAAGTCTCTTTCTACTCCTCTTTCACTTCTCTTCTTTTATTTCAAGAGGAGAAAGTAAATTTTAGTTTTATTCTTGAGGCGTCACTTTTCTCCTCTTTTGTTTATTTGTCATTTGTTCCTCCGCCGTTGCTTTATTTCTTCTGTCTTGCTGTTGATTCTTTAAGTAATAAGGAAAGAGTTACTTTACAATTATTTGGGTATTTAAAATATTAATCATTTTTAGTTTATACAATTGTAATGAACAAAAGGTATAAGAATACAAGCAAACTTGAGAGTAATTCGAGTATAACATTGATATGAAAGCCTTGATTCTCCGTTGTTTCTTCTTTGCCCTTCTTTTATTGTTCTGCGGAGGTGGATGGTGACAAATATTGAAAACCATCTTTAATACTCTGATCATCTTTATGTTATGAGTTTCGACTATGTTGATCAGAGTTTCGAGTAAGTTAGATCAACAGTGACTACTCCGAACCTGGGTACTGGACTTTTATTCTTCATAAACATGTTATTCTTCTAATAGGTCTTTGGACTGCGGGATTCTTAAACCGGATTTAAGGTGGATGAAACCCACCTACAACAACTATATACTTTTATTTTACTATGATTTTTTCAACTTTCAAGAAAGATAAACAAAACTATAAAAGTGCACCACAAAATATGAGTAAAAACATTGCAAAAGTTAAGAAAGTATAGTACGAGAAAACTGAAACCTATGTCTTCATAGTACAAAGTTATCAAATTTTCTGTCTATATAAAAAATGCTTCTGGACACAGTGATCATGGTTCTCTTTTTTTGGTAAAAGATATAGTTCTTCTTCTTTGGTATAATTCTCTTTCCTTTTACCGCGAACAATACAATTATAACAGACAGAAAAAAATTGACGTCGATCCTCTTATGATTCTCTCGAAGTAAGTTTGTTCTCTCGATAGGAACGGAGATCGACAGATAAGTCTAAATGAATGATTACGTTATTAACTGCTTCTAGAAATACAAGATAGTGCATGAGAAATCCAAAATATATGTAGACAAACGTTTACAAAGAACATCTCATCTTCAACGCCTATTCACTTATTCAACTTTTAAAGAAAATCACTAATAGGGATGCTGATGATGATGCCCCATCGCTGTCGGAGGATAAGCAGCCGGATGGTTATGCCCATAACCATGTCCCACGACTGGTTGGGGAGTCGTCACAGGCGTGTGATGAGGCACGTGACTTTGAGAAACGTGGTAGTGAGATTGCTTCGCCATAAGCTTCTCTTCGGCATGAGCCTCTTTAGCCACGTGCATATCCATTTTTGCCTCTGCTTCTTTCGCCTTTCTACGCTCGTGTGCTATCTCCTTCTCCTCTTTAGTCCGGGCCCTTGCCTTCTCCGCCTGTATTAAACAACCAATCCCTAATATTAATTATGCGTATTATAAAGTTAACTTAATTCATGATTAAAGCTATGATTACAACCTTTTCCTCGGCTTTTGCTCGACATATTACCATCTTCTTTTTGGCTGTACTTGCCAAATCGCTTAGCTTCTGTTTTGCCGACTGCATTTTTTTTATTTTTGTGTATAAGGTTTCTTGTATGTTTCTCGTTACTATTGAATGGTTAGTGTTTAATTTAAATAAATGAAATGCATGAATAGCCTCGTCTGTCCAAGATGAGTCGTCTATGTGCCACGTATCATTAACTCACCACGCGTCTTTGTTGATTTTTTAGCCTTCTGATTAGCTGCCACGTAGAGATGCTTCGTTGGCTTATATATGGATCTACTCACAGGAAATCGACTAATTCATACATAGACTGAAGACCCCGGTCCCGACCAATACATACATTCAATACATGTGCTAAAACATACTTCAACTAACGTTTTTTAAAAATTTCATACATCGATCCACACTTTTAGGTTAATTAATACTTTGACCGTCTTTCCGTTAGTCAAATTATAACGGTGTCTTACGTGGACTTAACGGGTGATTATGTGGATTAATAGATCTATTACGTGGATTATTAAACATAGCTTAGCCAAAACAAACGTCGTATTTGGCTTTAATTAAACTGCGTCGTTTTGTTTATTCAAAAACAAAGAAGCCATCTTTCTCGGTGAAATCGCGATAGACAAAGAGAGAACACAATTTGTGAGGGAGGGAGAAACGAATTTGTGAGGAAGAATTGCAAAATTAGTTGTGCTTAAAACGATTCAATCGTTATAATTAACCTAAAAGTGTGGGTCGATGTATGAAATTTCGACGGCACTGACCTCCGCGACTGGCTTTCTAAGTGCGAACAGTTCTTCGACATTGACGGCACCCCTCGGGAGCTGAAAGTTTGACTCGCTGCGATGCATCTCACCGGAAAAGCCACTCCGTGGCACCATAACTACATGAGTACCCGGTACGAATTGTTTTCTTCATGGACCGATTACATAATCGCCATCTCTGCTCGCTTTTGCGATCTATTCGATGATCCTCTCGCAGAGCTAGTAGCGCTGAAACAAAACTCCGACTTAGTGATTGTATACCTCGACAAGTTCGAAAATGCCATGATGCGCCTTGTCCTACCTGAGGCTCCTGCTCGCAGCATCTTCTTGGCGAATATGAACCCACACCTGTCTCTCCATACTAGACAGTTTACAGTCATCACTACCGCAGACGCTGCCAAAGTCGCAATGCTCCATGAATCCTCTCTCGCCCAAACACCTACCAGACACTCAAGAGCCCCTTTCAATCCATACCCAACCCAACGTTCCTACCCCAGAAACAACAACCCATCCCTTCTCCTCCAACACTCTGAATCCCCACAAACACAAAAACCAAACTTTATTCCCCGAAACCTCCCCGACAAACCCCACCGGAAGTTTTCCTATCAGGAAATGCAAGATAAAAGATCGAAAGGCTTGTGTATGTTTTGTGAGGAACCATTTACTCCTGGCCATCAACTCAAACACAAGCGCTCTCAGATCTACGTCATGGAGGGTGATGACACTGATAATATCTCCGACGACAACTGTTCTGACACTGAGGTAGACACCGCTGACAAACAAGAGCAGCCAGAGGTCACTCCCATCCTCTCTATCAACGCCATCAACGGTTCTACTTCTTACAACTGTATGCGCTTAGTGGGTCACTATGGTCACCACAAGCTGCACATTCTTGTGGATCCCGGAAGCACCTACAACTTCCTGGATATCAATGTCGTCACTCAACTTGGATGTCAGCTAGAAACCACAAGACCCATGTCAGTCAAAGCAGCCACTGGCGACACTCTCCTCACAAACTTTAAGTGCTCTTCGTTCACTTGGACTGTTCAAGGTTCTTCCTTCACCACAGAGATCAGGACAGTTCCTCTCGACTGTTGTGACTTTGTCCAAGGAGTACAATGGTTATGCACTTTGGGACCGATTCTTTGGGATTTCTTCAACCTTAGAATGGAATTTACACTCTTTGGAACAAAGCATGTCCTTCGCGGCGTTGTCAAAACAAGAGGAAAGGTAATCAAGGGATCTAGCTTGAACAAGCTAATGCTACAGGAACCGCAAATAGCGTTGATCCAACTCCGAGAGATTGATGACAACAACGAACAACAACAGCGCTTCACCCCTGAAATATTGTTCTCTCACATCTCCGCATCTGGAACAACAAATAGTGCTGATCCTGCCCTTCATCAACTACTCCAAACATTTGAGGACATCTTTGAGGAACCTACAACACTCCCACCATTCCGTCAGGGCTTTGATCACCAGATACCACTCCTTGCAGGTTCAAACCTTGTCAACTTACGCCCTTATCGGTACTCTTCTTTGCAGAAAGACAACATTGACACGATGATAAAGGAAATGCTATCACAAGGGATCATTCAACACAGCTCCAGCCCTTACGCATCTCCTATCGTCCTCGTCAAAAAGAAAGATGGAACTTGGAGACTCTGCGTCGATTATCGGGGATTAAACAAGCAGACTATCAAGGATAAGTACCTCATCCCGTTGTTGGAGGACCTTTTAGATGAACTCGGTGGAGCTAAATACTTCTCAAAGTTGGATCTTCGCGCAGGGTTCCATCAATTACGAATGTCGGAAGCTGATGTCTACAAAACCGCATTCAAAACACATCAGGGACACTATGAATACCTTGTCATGCCCTTCGGCTTGACAAATGCTCCATGCAATTTTCAGAGCCTCATGAACCATGTTTTTCAAGACATCTCTCGGAAGTTTGTCTTTGTCTTCTTCGATGATATCCTAGTGTACATCAACAGTTGGGATGAACACTTGCAACACCTCGCGGAAGTCTTCTTCATCCTGCAACAACAACAACTATATCTCAAGCTTTCCAAGTGCACTATGGGAGCAACAATAATAGAGTACCTTGGCCACTTTATATCCGCTGATGGTGTCAGCACTGATCCTAGAAAGATTGAAGCCATACGGAAATGGCCAATCTCTACGACACTGAAGCACCTCCAGAGCTTCTTGGGATTGGCAAACTACTACAGACGCTTCATCTAAGGATATAGTGCTATAGCTCGTCCCCTCAGCACGCTTCTGAAAAAAGATGGCTTCACCTAGTCCTCAAAAGTAGCTGAATCTTTCTCTAACCACAAGACCGCTCTCTGTTCTACTCCGGTCTTAGCTCTCCCAGACTTCGATCAGCCCTTCATTGTGGAAACATATGCTTCAAACACCGGCATTGGGGCCGTCCTTATGCAAGGTAAACATCCTATATGCTTCATCAGTCGCTCCCTCGGCCCCCGACATCAATGCCTCTCCGTGTATGAAAATGAACTGATGGCACTGGTACACGCAGTTCAAACATGGCATCCCTAACTTGCTCACCGTCCTTTCATAATCAACACTGACCAGTGCAGCCTCAAATACCTTATGGAGCAGAAAATCATCACCCTTTTCCAACACATGTGGCTATCCAAGTTGATGGGATACAACTTTGAAATTCACTACAAACAGGAAAAGGACAACGGGGGCAGATGCACTGTCTCGCGTTTCTGGATCTCAGCTGCTGAACATGATGTTATCTCAAGCTCACACTGGGTTCTATGACTCTCTGAAACTACTATGGGAAACTGATGCAAACTTGCAGAAAATTGTAAGTGATTTGAAGACCAACAGCTCCTCCCACCCTCTCTTTACATACACAAATGGAGAGCTACGCTGTAAAGGGAAACTTGTGGTTGGAAACGACAAAGACATCAAGCTGCATATCTTCAAATGGCTTTTATGATTCCGCCATCGGGGGGCACTCAGGACGTGATGCAACACTGCATCGCATCAAAACATTGTTCTATTGACCAAAGTTAAATGTGGAGACGCAGAACTACATTCGAAACTGTAGCATCTGCCAAAAGAAAAAATACGACATGGCCGCCAAACCGGGTCTTCTCCAACCGCTACCCATACCTGAAGGTGTTTGGGAGTCTATCAGCATGGACTTCATCGAAGGCCTCCCACCCTCTCACGGAAAACACTGCATCATGGTAATAATTGATCGGATGAGCAAAAATGCGCACTTCATTCCCCTGTCACACCCATACACGGCGCTGACCGTTGCTCAAGCATTCCTCGACAACGTGTTTAAACTCCATGGGATGCCTAAGGATATCGTGAGTGACAGAGACCCGATCTTTGTCAGTGACGTTTGGAATGAGCTATTCCGAGTTCAAGGGGTCGATCTCAAACATTCAACATCATACCACCCGCAGACTGACGGCCAAACAGAGGTAACCAACAAAACTTTGGAAACTTATTTGCGTTGTATGACTGCAGAAACACTGAGCTCATGGAGCAAGTGGCTCAGTCTCGCGGAATGGTGGTACAACACCACTTTTCACTCTGCTATTCAAGTGACTCCTTACGAGATCGTCTACGGACAACCTCCACCACTTCATCTCCCTTATCTCCCTAGTGAAAGCTCCTCCTCTGTGGTGGACCGCAGCTTACAAAAACGAGAGGAGGTGATAAACATGCTGAAATTCCACTTGCTCCGAGCACAGAACCGTATGAGGCAATACGCAGATGCTAAACTGTCTTGGCGGGAATTCAAAATTGGTGATTTCGTGTACTTAAAGCTTCAGCCATACCGCCAGCATACAATCAAAACCAGGAAGGTCCTGCATAAGCTCTCCCCACTCTTTTACGGACCATTCTGTGTAATTGATTGTATAGGCTCTGTTGCTTACAAGCTCTCTTTGCCTCCTGAAGCTGCAATTCACGATACCTTCCATGTCAGTCAATTGAAGTTGTGCCCAAACCCACCAACTTCCTCCCCTGCAGTCCCACAGTACTGGCTTGATCTCGGAAACGCGAAAGAACCTGAAGCAATACTAGAAACGAAGACAATCAAACGGCAAAACGAAGCAGCAACTAAAGTTATGGTCCAATGGAAATGAGAGACACCTGCAACAACTACCTGAGAGTTCTACAAATACTTTGCCGCCAAGTATCCTCTCTTCAATCCTTGAGAACAAGGTTGTTCTGAAGAAGGGAGTATTGTCACAGGATGAGTCACGCTCTCCTGCCCTTATCACAAAAGCATACTCACAAGATATGCCCAGCTCATTTCCTCTTTTACTTTATGCTTTATGCTTTATAGTCATCATTGACAGGTCATTGTTTTGGACCGTTAGTGTGACCATCAAACTTTAGTATTTGTACCCTTTCCTGCATTTTGCAGAGTTTATCAGAAATCATTCAATATCCAAATCTCTAAAACTCTCTCTGCTCTTTCATATTAAGGATCTAGTACCTTCGAAGTGACTCTTCTCAAACTCATAGTCTCCTTCTAGGCTAGCATTCACCATCCTTAAAGCTATTGGTTAGCTCCTAGTTTGGACTTATCGCTCATACTCACCTTGTTTGTCTCAGCGGTCCTCAGCCTATGTATGAATTGGCCGATTTTCCGATCTACTCACACACATCTTTTACCCGGTTCATACTTTTGATATGAACCATCCAGATTAAAAACCTGAAATACTAAACCAAAAACCCTTTCGGTCTTCGTATTGCAGCGAATATTGGTTTTCTTCCCAGAATATTTATTTTCAGCGCCAAATTTTAAATCATTGGTTAAACTAATTATCCAAAACCGGAAATAGAAACTAAAACCTTTCCCGGTTTACATAATGCAGCGAATGGTTGCTTTTCCCCCGATCGTGCAAGACTTATCTTAAACTGGCCGAAATTAACCATTGGTTTAACTAATCATTCAAGCCTAGACCGAGGAGAGGATAAAATTTAAATAAACCGGAAATATAAACCAAAACCCACTTCCGGTTTATGTATTTGCAGCGAATGGTTGGTCTTTCACCTTATCTTCAACCTCCCGACGACGTAAAGCCGCGAAAAACTAAAAGAAAAACAAAAAGATGGCTCTGGTTCTCCCATGTACATTTCGTACTCCGCTTCAGTGGCAGAGATCTCCGATCAGTCGCCGGTATACTCCGAGCATCCGTAGACAAGCTACGACGTGTGAGTTTCGAATTCCTGTAGAAATTTCCAGTCCAGCAGATAGAGGATCGTTAGCTGTGCCTACGCACAAGGTCACTGTCCACGATCGACAACGAGGCGTAGTTCACGAGTTCGAGGTTCCAGAGGTGATCCTTGATTTTCGATCCGTTAGTATCTTTGATTTTGCTGATCCGCTACTCAGTTCATCACCATCGATAGAGTTTATGATGATTACTCCTTGGTTATATGTATTGTTGAAAGATGAGAATTGTATTCTAAATGCAGGATCAGTACATATTGCACTCAGCTGAATCTCAGAACATTACTCTTCCCTTTGCTTGCAGGCATGGTACTCTTCTCTTCACCCTCTCTTCACTAAGTCATATGTTAGAGCCACAATGCGTGAATAATATGGTCTTGTGAGAAAGACGCTTCGACTTGAGTTTTAACAGTCATTGAATGTCCCTTGTTATGTTGTTGACAGGTTGCTGTACAAGTTGTGCTGTACGTGTAAAATCTGGAGAGCTGAGGCAGCCACAAGCATTAGGAATATCAGCAGAACTCAAGTCTCAGGTATTATCTCTTTAGGGAGGCTGAGGAAATTGTGATGATGATAGGAGAAAGCAACTCGCTCTGTTGAGTCAACGAGATCAATGCTAAGCTTTTACCTGTGATTCTCATAGCTTGTGATTCTCATTGATCCCTTTACAAAAAGCATAGTGACTTTGGTTCGTAGATCTTTATCTTGAATTTAAGCTCTTAGGCTTTTAAATGCAGGGATATGCACTTCTTTGTGTGGGTTTCCCTACATCTGACCTTGAAGTAGAAACGCAAGATGAGGACGAGGTAACAATACTTGTCTTCTCTCATTTCATTCTAGTGACAGTGACACAGTTCTAAATCTTATTGGAACACACAGGTCTACTGGCTCCAATTTGGAAGATACTTTGCTCGTGGACCAATTGTAAGTTCTCTGAGCAATAACAAAATTTAACCTTGGTCCATTTTTCTTGTTACAAATCTTCTAAATCTAACTAAGGAGTTGGAAGACTAGTGGTGAACTAACAATTGAGTTTGTTGACGTGTGCATAGATAGATAGACTGTTAAGAGTCTCAGGGAGTTGTGTATTATAATTGGTGGCGGTTTACTAATTATGGAATTGATGTTGTCAAAGAGATCAAAATTTATTATTATTAAAACTCAAAATTGATTTAGAATGTTATTAACCTGTTGGCATTGAGATTTTAAGAGTTTGTATCGATGACTGCAGGAAAGAGACGATTACGCCCTTGAACTCGCAATGGGAGACGAGTAGAAACAGAATGGAACCTCGCAAACTTTCAGTATTAGAAGTGACTATATTTCTTGTCCTGAATCTCGTGGTCCATCTTCGTAAATCTTTTGATAAACTCAGACGACGTTCCGAGAAACTTCCCAGCAATTTAACGTTTTATAAAACAACTTGAGCACCTTTTAACCACACTCCGAATACGAACATAGTTTTTGTTGGCATATCTTTAGCCCAAGGAACTACAACCTTTGGTCCTATCCTAAGTAATTGTCACAAACGGTATCTTCAATTTTGGATGCGGAGGAATACTTAATTTCATATTTGTGGTACAAAAAGAAAATTCATATTTGTGGTCCATATGGAAATGCAATGATCATTTGACCGTAAGAGACGATATGAGTAATAATGTGTGTGGGCATATGATATGCATGATCATTTGACCGTAAGAGACGATATGAGTAATAATGTGTGTGGGCATATGATATGCGGGAAAAGCCAATATTTCTATAGACTTATCGCTCCCTATTTTTCATAGACAAAGATACGGCCATGCTTAAAACATTAGGAATTTATGAATTTTAAAATTCAAACCACAAACTATTAAAATACGGTCAATTACATCAAAATCAAAATTGATTTTGGTTTATTTATCTATGTGTGTTGACATGGCTGACATGTAGTGTAATAATGGTTTGGATCGGTTTAAAATCTATGCAATTTTGTTTTTAAACCGACCAAACCTCCAAAACAACGTAGTTTTGATCTTTGTTTAAAACAAAATATATTTAGTTTTGATCTCTGTTTAAAACAAAACATATTTTCTAGGGAATCAAACTGCTGCCAATTTTATAAACTCCACATATTATCATCACTAGGCAACTTACGATCAATTGTTTATTTTATTTTATTTTTGCTCAAAATCAAATTCGTAAACATAAGATTACAACCACACAAGTTTTCAATGCGATGTACAAACAACACAATCTAGTACATCTAGAATCACTAAGTTGGATCCTATACTACCTGATGAAGTCGTCGCTGTAACGTTCACCACAATGAACTGCATTCATCTCATGACTCGAGCTGAACTGGTTCTTAAACCCTAAATTTAGACCGGAAAACAAACATAGTAACTCACAAAAAAACCATGACACTAAACCGGCTAACCATTCTAAACCAACTATTGAGCCCCTAATGATTTGTATTCAGTAAATGTCCCTACAAATTCGACACCACTGGTGCATCCCGGTCAAGCATCAAACTTTCCAGCTATCACTATCCCGCTTCTAAGCCTGAAACCGAACAAGAACATCTGGACCTAAATGCGGACCTTGACGTTAGCAAAACGAAACGCAGTACTCCAAATTGCAGCTAGCAAAAGGTGTGGAGACCAACCACCGGTATGCCCACGGGACCGTCACTGGCGCTGGTAAGAAAGTCTCCACCGCGCATGAACCGCAACGGTCTCTCCTCCAGTTGACTCCTCCGCCGTCAAAGCTCCTTGCCGCACGTCATCTCACCGAGAACCAAAAAATACAAAGCCTTTGTTCACCACCTGTTACGCCACTCCTCCAACCATCTCATCGCCACTGGGGAGAGTAGATATGGTCTTGAGGAGGTGTCTCGCTGTGTCACGCGCTGCCGTCGTGACGATAACACCATATATCTGAGAAAGGGAAAACTGGATCTGTTTCCACCGCCGGTCCTAAAAGTCGACTCCCATCTCCGCTGAGCCTCGTCGTCACTCCATAAGAAGTCAGACCATCTCCGTCGACTTAAAGAGGTACTCCCTCCGTTTCACAAAGTTACATATTCTAGAGAAAAATTTTGTTTCAAAAAGATCTATTTTAATATTTTCAATGCATGTTTTATTAACTAATTGCAAATTTTTAAAAAATAATTCCAGTTAACGAATCTTTATTGGCTTAAAATTATGGGAAAAAGATAATCACAAAAATATGCAAATTTAATGTATTTTATTAAACCGTGTGAAAAATCTAAAATATGTAACATTTTAAAACGGAGGGAGTATCTGGGAGCACACAACAACTCAAAGCTTTGCACATATTAGCTTGGGTTGAGCGGTTGTCTAGTGTCTGCAAGCTTTGAGAGAGAGAAAGAGAGAGGAGCTATGCTTTTGTCTTTTTTTTTTGTTTGTTAGATGACTTTCCGATTTAATTATTTACTAGTATTGTCACTCCGTACGATGCATATTACGTTTATGCTTGCATTTAAAATATTTTGTTTATATAGTTCTAACTTTTATTTAATCAAAACCAAAAATTATTTTAGTCAAATATTCTGGAGTTGGAAAAATGGAGACTTAAAATTAGAAGTGTTGCATTTAAACAACATATTTTGAACTTGCATTCTTAGATTTTAGTTCATCAATTTTCTCTTCCTTTATTCTATAGTCATCAACAATCTGGAACTTCATGATAAGAAAAAAAAACATGTATAAAATACTCAATTTGTATATAAAATAGATTCATAAACAGATTTAGAAAATAGTTGAATATGTTCTGTTACAATATACTTATTGTTACAATAAGTTGTTGACAAAGTTTAGGAGTTTTCTGTTGAAGAATTTTTGAAATAAGTATCGTCTTCAACCTTCAACCTGAATCATGTAAAAAGAACTAATTAAACAGCATTAAACTGAGAAGGAAACAACAAAATATGAATAAGTTTGTATATACTTTTTGCTACACTCAAGTGCAGAAAGAAAGATGAAGAAGAACGATGAAAAAGAAAAGAGAAATTTTTGAAATATGCAGTCATAGAATAACCGTACCAGTTAGAAGTTAGAACTAAATGGTGATCGTGGATGTGTGGAACTAATAACGGTTAGCAAGGTGGAATAAAAATAATATTTTAGATTTTTTCTAGTAACTATTTTAAATTAATACATAACTGTGAAACTTTGTCTTTTGCATTTTTTGTCATCACTTTTGCATCTTCTTTTGCTGTTATTTTTATTTTCATTGTTTCAACTTTTTATTTTCTAATTATATTTTTAATTATATGGTAAAATATAAGTAGTTGAGTGACTTATACTTTAGTGTACTTTATATTATAAGAATATTTGCATCAATGGGAAATTTGCCAATTTTACAAACACCACATACTAAGGGCTTGACTGGTTGAAACGTTATGGTTGCAGTAGCGGTTGCAAGAGTTTGCAGATGTGGATGGCGGTTTTTAGTGTTATTAAGCAATTTGTATGACTGGTACCGCAGTAGAAATTATTGCGTTTGCGGGATATTTGTGATTGGTTGATTGTAAGATAATATAGCGGTTTAATAATAAATTACCAATATTAATACATTATAACAATATAAAAATATCAAAAGCATACTAATATGATAAAATATAATAATAATTAATATAATATAATTAATAACAATATTATATTTATTTTTTAGGTTAAATAAAAATTATAATTTTAATAAAATTTATATTGAAGATTTATGTTAGAACTTTTAAAAGAATATTTTATTTCATTTATATATGAATATTTTTGGATATATGTGTATATATATATTAATGTTTAAAAATTATAGTGAATAGTTTTGAATTACAGTTTTTATAAAATAAGAATACTATTGTTAGTGAATTTAAATTTAAATTTAAATATATATTTTTAATTATAATATTTAAATTTTAAAATTGAATTTTAAAAAATAATATATTTATTTATCAACCGCAAGCGCTCGCAACCGCAAACACTAGCGGGAACCATCTTTTGATTTTATAAGGTTTGGAATTGTTTGAAGCGATTTGTAGCGTTTTTATGATTGTTGTAAAACACCAACAACCGCTACCAACCGCAAAAGCTGCGTTTGCGGATGGTAGCGGAGAAACCAGTCACACCCTAACTCACTGAGTGACTTCCCTATTACTCATATCTCTCTCTCTTCGTATTTCAGGTGAGACAGATGAGTAGATATGTTTGGATGAGTTGGTGTTACTGGATATTTTTATACTGATCTTATTTAGGTTTAGGGTGAGTGGAGTTGTATTTAACTGATATTTTTATGAGATGTTAGTGATAAAGTCTCGAAAGCTTATCCAACATTCTCCTTCATAAGCTTTATCTTGCTCTATGACATGTCTTGAACTCCTATCAAGGTTCTCATCTCGCTAAGCTTGATTTGTGCCAATGCTTTAGTTATGATATCCGTTCTTTTGCTCAACTCCTGGTATGTGTTCCACATTGATAAGCTTTCTTTCAATGGACTCTCATATAAATGGTAGCGTTTATGTATGTGTTTGCTTTTATCATAAAATATAAAGTTTTTGGTGAGTGCTATTGCAAACTTATTATCGATCTTAATGAGGATTTATTTAGTCTTTCAGTCTGTGATCTCGCTTAAAAGATCTTGAAGCCATATGGCTTGTGTAGCTACTATCATTACCTCCATGAATTCGGCTTTACATGATGAGATACCAACCATGTCATGTGTTTGTGAACACTAAATAAATTGGTGAGAACGCAAAGTAGAATATTTGATCCATGGTGCTTCTTCCATCATATTGATCAATAATGTGACTATTATCACTATACCTAATGATATTCTTTAAACTCTCGTGATTAAACTTCAAGCCAAATGGGATTGTTCCTAAGATGATATTAATGAATTAATGCTTAATTTAATATAAAATAACAAAATTGTTTAGAAAATAATTACATTGCAATAAGCCAATAATAGACTACCAAATAATACATATATAATCTTTCGTCAAAGATCTATGAGTATCTTACATAAACTAAAGATTTTTAAAAAAAAAATTAATATCATATCAAATAAACATAGATAAAATTTGCATAAACACGAACCTACATATAGTATCACTATATTCATGTAAATCTTCTTTTAGAAATCATGTTTTCATCAGTCAAAAAAATCATGTTTCAACACTAAAAACATTTTTGACTCATAAAGAATACATGCATGACTCGCAAGACTCAAATTGGAGAATCTCATCAACCCCGCGACAATGATGCGGGTCAAGCACGTTACCCGCCAATAAAGGAAAAAAATGCACAAGAAATAGAATCGAACATAAAATATTACTTAAATTCATGTTACACATATAATGAAATGCAAGAAACTTATTACCTAAGTTTAAGTTTCAAAAAACATCCAACAAAATATCAAACATAACCATACTTTTCTGGTCCAAATTGAAACAAACTTAAAAATACAAATTATAAAGTCTTCTTGCTTCTTCTCGTGGATCTGAAATTTGTCACTCAGTTTAGTTCACTTGTATTGTCAATATAAAAAAATCAATAAAAGACTACAATGAAACAGTAACACTACGAAACACTAAAAACAAATTATAAAATATTGCATCAATTGTGTTTTTTCTCTACAAAAAGAAATGACAAATAAACAATTTAAAAGTATAATGGCCACTTACAATATTGATACAAATGACTCAACGGAAGGCAAAGTTTCATCTTTACCACTGGATCCAACAATAAAAGTACATATTAACTACTATAGTGATGAATGAAAAACAAAACTAAAAGTGACTAACCATTGTCATATTACTCAAAACCTTTAAGCCAATTTCGAGAAGATATCAAATCTTGAACGTTTTGTGGGAGAAGAAAGCTTCAATACTTGTTTAAAACCTGTGAGCCTATGCTGAAGGAGAACTCATATGCAATTGTGGTTATAGGAATGCTGAAAAGATCTAAAGCCATTATAGCTAACTCTCCAAAGTGATGAGAGTTGCCCTTCCAATAATCCAAGAAATCTAAACTTGCAATGATCTTCATGTCCACTGGTGGTTCTTCCAAATACATATCCAATGCATATTTTCCACTAGCATTCACATTTTTCTTGCAAAAATTGTGGAAATCTTACATCAAAGCAAACAAGTGATGTGTAAAAAAAAAATGTTTCCAAGTCAGTAATATACTTGAGAGTATAGAAAGATGCTTACATCATAGGGAGATCTATGGGATGACTCAACTCCAGCCATTATAACTTCACTAGTCGATAGAGAACTTTGGGCTCCTGCCTTAGAATAGGCTGTAAAAAGTTTTTTCAGTTTTGCTTCTACATGATCCACCTTTTGTTGATAAGTAGTCTCATCCAGCTTTAAAAAACAGTACCCCAGGAAGGATAACTTGAACCTGGGATCAAAAACTGCTGCCATTGCAAGGTTCTCACTATACTCATGCCAATACTTATCAAACTTAGTCTTCATTGCCTTAACCATCTCAAAAATTACAGCTTCTCCACTATTCTCATGTGATTTCAGCCTATATTCAATCTTGTACACTTGCATAAAGTAGAGGTTGAAGGTAGGATAAGTAGAACCAGATATCAAATTGGTTATCTCATCAAAAGGATGAAGCAATTCAAAAATTTGAGTTCCCAAATCCCACTCGGTTGATGTGGACAGAATCTTGTAATTTGGATCAATGCCTTGGTAACTATCAAATGCCAAGCGATATTTGATAGCTGTTTCAAGCATTTTAAAGTTTGAATTCTAGCGGGTTCGAACATCTAGTGTCAAACCAGCCCTTTAATCAACTCTAGCAGATTCTGCACAGCTCGCAAACAGTTTACGTCGACCCTCAGAAGCTTGAACATACTTGATGCTATCTCTGATTTTTCCTAAAGCATCACCTATCAACTTTAATCCTTCTTGGACAATCAGATCTGGAATGTGGGTAGAGCATCTTACATGGAAGAACTTTCCACCACAAAATAAATCGTTTTGTATTACAAGATGCTTCTTCAAGATGTATTGCATGTTGTCGTTGATACTTGCATTACCTAGTGTCAAGGAGAACACTTTTTTTTCTAATCCACATTATTTCCAAACCTCTATCATTTTTATAGCCAAATATATTCCAGAATGAGGAGGCGGCATAGCACAAAAACACAAGATCTTGTTCCTCCACTTCCAATGTTTGTCCACATAATGTGCAGTCAAACACATATACCCTTCCACGGTTATGGCTGTCCAGAGATCAGATGTGAAGGAGATTCTACCATGAATCTCAGACAATTCTACTTTCAAATTTGCCTTTTCAATCTCATAAAACTTGTAAACATCTGCAGAAGATGTTTTTATTGTTATAATCTTCACATCCACATTAAAATAGAACCATATCAACCTAACTCTAGTATATTCAACATAGGAAAAGGGAAGATCATGGTCAATGATGCACTTTGCTACCATATCTCGAAATACACTTTGATCAAACTTTCTAGGATGTAGTTTCCCCTGTGCAGTAAGCATCATATCACCTATATCCCCACTTGCACTTCTAGGCGTTCTGCTACAGACTAGTGAATGCCAATTGTAGTTGGACGTACTTGTCTTATGTGGTTCATAGACATAATCCTTTGTGCAGTAATTGCATTTGTCTCTTAACTCTGAGACACCATCAACGACCTTAGTGATTACTGTGAAATTATCCCAAGCTGGCGACGTTCTCTTCCTCTTTCCCTGAGTTGAATCATTTGTTGTTGACTGTGGCAGACTTTACCCTTCGCTACCAACACTGGGATTTGTTCGACCATTTCTACCTTCAACATGCTCGTTGAATTCCATTTTCAGTTTAGCCAAAACAGAGAAACAAAATGTGACTTTGTAAGCGACATATACAAATTGTGAAATAGAGAAACAAAGTGTCAAACAGAGAAATAAAGTATCAAACAAATTATTTGTTTGATAACTAATAGAAACAAACTTCAAACAAAACAAGAAATTAATTGTCTTTTAGATTAAGAGAGATAGTGTCAGGAGAAAAACATACATGTCTGTGAATGACTAAGATGGCTCGAAGATGAGAGAGACAGAGGGTTGAGACTTCAAAGATTGTGGCTGTTAAGTACAAGAACAAACAAACTCTTGTTATGAAAAGGAAGAGATGAGCTTGAAAGAGTGTTAGATGAGATGAGAGAGACAATAAGCTAAATACCTCTTGTTGAAAATGAGAGGACATAGAGTCAACCCTTAAAGGAATAAGGAGTTGATTTTCAATTTGCAAACAAAAACCTAGTGGTTCCCAATATGCAGAGAGCGAGATGAAAACTTTGAAGAGAAAATATTGAGAGAATTAGGTTATGGTGTAAGAAGGAGAGTGTTTTTAGGGTTAAGATTTTTTGGTTTATATGGATCAAATGTTAAATGACATACACTTTTAGTTATATTCATAGAAACTACACACACTCTATAATACAAAAAGTACACACTCTAGTCTACACCTCTTAAACGACATGTTGTCTTATTCTATGCGGGTTAGCGGATATCCGCTTCGACTAAAACCCCAACCCGAACCCGCCCTGCCATACTCAAACTCCTATCCGCATGACCCGCAGATTCTGAAATTTCCAATTTTTTTGGCATGTATCCGCCTGCAGCGGGCCTAATGGGCCGAGTCCCGCGGATTTTGACTTGTTTTTCCAGGACTACTTCTACATACCTATAACCATCTCATTAATAATTTAATAATATGTTAGAAAAAAGATTTGTTATTAATTTATGTCACGTCTAATCTAAAATTTTCAATGTTCACCTTACATTAATGTTTGATTAATTTATTATCAAAGAAAAAAAGAGTGGAAGAACAATCTAAATACCAAGAATTTCCACAAATGTGCAATGGTGGAGAGTTTAATTAATATCACATGATTTGGTCTATGTTTCAGATCACAAAAACACTCTTAATGAATATTAATTTCTGTTAAAGTATCAATGTCATAAATTGTAATTCTATTTTAGTACAATATATAATGTTTAAACATCTATTATTATAAAGTACAATTCTCTCACTCCAGGATGCGCCACCTAGGATTCCACATCATTAAGTCAGTTTCCGTCCTGTCGACACGTGTCCTTCTTCTTAAAATGTTGTGTTTCATTTATGTTCTGAGAGAGTTTTAAATGGGCTTCAGATGTGGTCATGTGTTTAATTATAAAGGCTTGAATTGGATTAGAAATTAAAACTCTTATAGACGAAGTTTCCTTTTGGAGACTCCGCCGTCCCAAGAAAAATCTCAAACCCTAAGTTATGCTTTGTACAAACTCACCGATAGAAAGATCTGGAAGCGTAACCGTTGTTAGTCGGAATCAAATCGTCACCTTCGATGGGTTCATTAACAAGTTCTTCACTCCGCACAGGATATCATTGAATGCAGTCCCTTTTTTCCTTTTCTCAGAATCTTTGACTATAAAAAGATATGTCCCAACCTTTTGATTTCATCAGTATTATCCTCTCAATCATTAGCTTTCCAAAAATCCCAGTGATAAAAATGCTTTCGATTTTGGTTTCTGGATTTCAATTTTGGTTTTGTTTGTTGACTTAGTTTACATTTATTCATGTATATATTTTCATTTTTTTCCAAAGTTTTTGTATCGATGAAGATTTAGATTTAGATTTGTTTTTTATTTTGTTTCAGTGTGTTGATCCCTTTGATTGTTCCTTTTGATTAATTTACGCTAGATTTTACACTTTCTTTTCATCTCCTCTTCTCTATCTCTACAAACACAACGATCTTCATCAATGTAGTTTTCCACCTTAGATTTCCTACGTGATTCTATTTTTAATTCCTCTTTAATATGTACTTGTGTTCTTTTTTGGGTGATATTTATTGGTCGCATGTTAACTTTTTGCTACTGAGCTGAACAATTGTTTACATTGTTAACATCTTCCTAACTTATAGAGTTCCTTTCCAGGTTGGTTATCAATCTTTTTAGGTGATAGTTTATGTGACCAAGAAGCCCACAAAGTGAGCAGCACGTAGCAAAGAGTCTGCAAATGATCCAAACTAAACCAAACGGCCAAACAATTGCCTTCTTCATTTTCATTTAATCATTGCCTACTGACTCTTCACTTTAATGTGTTTAGTAGATTCCAAGGATAAAAAGTTTTTAGCTGTCAAAGACTTTTCATCTGACTACTGGAAAATTTTCTGAAGGTTATACGACTAGATTTTTTGTCTGTTATTGTTTTTCCATTGAAGTTTTTACCTTAACTCTTTTGTGGTAATGCTGTAATTTTTGTGATCCCAAGGAAATATTTATAAGAGAGGCTTCTCCCAAGGAAATATCTCAAGAATTTTTTTTTGTATTTTTTTCCGAAAAAGAGCATCCTAATTCCTAAGGAACAAATTTACTGCTACTTGTTGTGAGGGGCTTATTTGTCACCTTGAAGGTTCTTTTGTAACTTATCCTCTTGATCTTGAAAGGCACACTAGCGTTAAATTTGAATGGAAAAACAGGTTAGAAAATCTACTAGAGACAATGCTCTAAGGTATCAACACATAACCATATTTGTGTTATTATCTAAGTCTAATACTTCGTTTCACAATAATGCAGAAGATGACACTTTATGTTGCTAAGGCTGAACAGTGCAAAGTTGACTACAAGAAGAAGATGAAAGACTACAACAAATTATCTGGTAAAACAAGAGCCAACCGAGTGAACAAACAGTTTATATATTGGTTATTATTGAGTTGTTGACCATATTGATTTGTTGTGATTCGAAGGAGGAAGGTCGAAAGAAAGATGAGGCCGTCTATCATTACAAGGACCTCAAAGCATATGACAAATGGGAGTTAGAACATAGGGGGACACCAAGATAGCGTATAGGTAGGGTCCCATGAGAGAGACCAGTTATAGAACTTATTGCATTTTACCTCCTGGGAAGAGAGTCCACAGCTGTAGAAAGCTGTATTTTGAATGCTAACTGCAAGCTCTGATTTAGTCTTGAAATATTTGAGGATCTGGAGGACCCCTAGGACCGAGGTTTCCTCACCATCAGTGAATATCAGTAGGTCATCCGCGAAACAAAGATGGGTAAGCTTAGTGGCAGCGCATTTGTCATGGTAGTTGAACTTCCCTTGTCTGGCACCCTTATTAAGCATGGTAGAAAGACAGTTCATAGCTATTACAAAGAGATAGGGACTTAGGGGATCACCTTGACGGAGACCTCTTTTTCCCATGAAATAGTCATGAACTCTCCCATTGTATCCCACTGTGAACGAAGGGGACGTGATGCAAGCTTCCACCCATCTGATGTAGTCATTCAGAGCACCAATTCCAGCTAAACAGTTGAGTACAAAGGTCCAACTAATTGTATCAAACGCTTTCGCGATATCAACCTTAATAACCATTTTTTCGGCCCTGAGGGTTTATGATAACCATTGACCAATTCTGTAGCTAGAACCATGTTTTCCACCAACAGTCTTCCTTGCACAAAAGCCATTTGGTTAGGAAGTATCCATTCCGAGAGCAAAGGCTTGAGCTTAGAGACAAGGAGTTTAGAGATTGTTTTGTATAGCATTGAGCAGCAAGAGATTGGTCTATAGTCTGAAACTGCAGTTGCTCCTGGATGCTTAGGGACCATAGTCAATATTGTTGAATTTATCGATGATGTCATGAATGCAATTGTGAAGAAACGCTGAATTGAGGTAATAACTTATGAGCCTAAAATCCCCCAAGTTGCTTTGAAAACCCCCGATGTAAGGCCATCTGGACCAGGAGACTTGTTCAGATTCAACTTGAGAATTGCACGAGTAATGGTACCTGCATCAGGTAGAGCGGAGAGTGAGGAAGAAGAGTCAGGAGAGCAGCGATAGGGTACTAGCTCCTGGAACCAATTGATGGGTACTGCCGCAAAGGGAAAAGTGAGTGGCGCCAGTATTAATTTATAGTGAGTTATTGCAAGGTTCGCCATAGCTTTTGGTTCAGAGATTAGTGATCCATCTGGTAAGAGGAAATATCTAATTGTGTTGAATGAAGCTCTTACAACCGCTACTCTGTAGAAATAGGTAGTATTGAAGTCTCCTTCTTTGAGCCAGTTGATTTGTGATTTTTGCTTGAAATAGGCTTCTTCAATGCTTCTCAGAAACTGACACTTTTCCTTCACATCATGTTCCTCCTGAAAAAGAGCAGGTGAAGGGTTTTGCAAAGCTCTAACCTGCACTTCTTTAAGCAAACCGTTAGCATAAACAACTCTCTCTTGAATTTTGGAAAAATTCTCACTGTTTAGTTTTTGGAGAACACACTTAATTGTTTTTAATTTCCAACAGAGATCCGCAAGAGTTGATGAGGAGATTCCGGCCAGTATCCAGGCTTCAGTCACAGCTGATAGGAAGTTTGGGTGTTTGGAAAGGTAGTTAAAGAATTTAAATGGTTTAGAGCCAGCGATAGGTAGGGGGTAGCATGGTTTAGTAGGCAGGGTGTATGATCTGAGAATTCATGGGCGAGGAAGACAACAGAGCTATTGGGATAAGCAGAGATCCACTCATATAGTTCACAAGCGCTCTATCAAGCTTCTTTGCTATAGGGTCAGAGGGCTGTTTATTTGACCAGGTGTTCTGGACGCCTTGATATCGCAGATCAAACAGGCCAAGATGAAGTAGTCTGTCTCTAAAGTCGATCATATCAGAACTGATCGCTTGAACAGAGAGGGATGAGTGTTCAGATGGGTTAACTATCTGATTGAAATCACCTGAAACTAGCCAAGGTTTCACGTCCAGAGAGAGTCGTTGTTGGAGATTGATAAGGTCTTCCCAATGGTCTACCCTCTCAGCCAGATGATTGGAAGCATATATTGATGTGATGATCATGGATTGATGGTTGGGCAAGGAGACCTCAACAGTAAGTGCTTGGCGAGTATAGTGAAGTAGTTGAATTGATACCAGTGATCTCAGATGAAGATGATTCTCCCATCATCATCAGATTGATGATTTGATAAATAGTTCCACCGATGGCAGGTCTTAGAGATGATTGAGTGAAGCATCGGTTCCTTAATATGTGATTCCAAAATAGCACCAAAAAGTGGTTTATTATAATTAATCCACTGAGCAAAAGGCTTGTGCTTGTCCGGATCGTTAAGTCCACGAACATTCCAAAAAAATACTTGAGTACACATATTAAAGGTTGGGAGTAGGAGTTCCACACCGTGGAGGCTCCTTTGGGGCAGTAGAGGGGACAGAGAGAAAAGAGTTTTTAGAGTTTGGGGGATTGGCTTTTTTGGTAGAGTTAAAGTTTAGTGGGGGCGAGATGAGACGGTAAATTGTGGAGGGAGAGTGATGGAAGGGGCATTAAAGGCAGCAGCCTGTTGAGTAATGATAAAAGATCCAAAAGAGGGAGAATAAGTAGCAGATAAAACGAATACTAGCTTGGCATTAGTTGGGGAAGAGACAAACTAGATGGTTTGGTTGGACAGATGGGAGGAGGAGGTAAGAGGATTGTCAGAGGTTAGGGTTGATGGAGAGGTAGTGTTTGAGGTAATTTGATGGTTGATGACAGAGGTTGGGGTAGTTTTTGGGATAGGGACAGAGGTAATGGGAGTGTTTATGGGTTTTGCTGGGACAATGATTGGGTTGGGGATAACAATAGGAACGGAGTGGGTTAAGGAAAAAGCTAGATTACCAGGAATGTCTTCTATAATTTCACCATTCTCCACAATTATCATATCATCGTCTGGAGGATCAGGAATTCCAGTAATGATATTGCCAATAGTTTCCAAGTCTTGCTCCATTATAATATCTTCCTGGCTCACTACTGATGATAATACTTGTTTGATAGGTTTTGCATGGATAGATTCTGGAGGATCAGAGAATTCATCATCTGGAGGGTCAGGAACCCCCACTTGAGAAGATCGAGGAGTCTCCTTTCCCGCAGACTTTTCAGGAGCATAAATACAGTCATTCTTGATATGCCCAATGCGGGAACAATGGGTACAAGACGGAGGAATCCAAGGGTATTCTATTTTGATGGGGGTGATGTCTCCATTCTGACGAACGACCTCCCCTAAAGCTGGAAGAGGCTTGGTAAGATTCACCTCCACTTTTACATGAACGATATTGAGATCAGTTAAGTTCTTTGTGTAATCATCAGTCTCAATTGGCTCACCAACCAGATCTGCAGCCAAACTAAGTCCCTCTTTTGTACGCAGATC
Source organism: Sinapis alba (assembly GCA_012274485.2). Taxonomy (NCBI): domain Eukaryota; kingdom Viridiplantae; phylum Streptophyta; class Magnoliopsida; order Brassicales; family Brassicaceae; genus Sinapis; species Sinapis alba. The sequence goes on along the minus strand of MU105845.1, from coordinate 89,961 downwards.
AAAGGGCACTCCAGATAAGTGAGCCCAAAGAGGAATGGATACAATCTCAGGAAGTACACAAGTAGTTGAGTATCCCCATTCAGAAACAAAGAACATGGAGGTTCCTACGTACCATAGTCGTTTCTCTGGTTCTTTAGAGCGGATAAATTTGTTGGTTATACGAACCAGGAACGACCGCTTGTGAGGTTGGAGATGAATTTCGATTTTGACTCTTTTACCCCACATGAAGTTCATCACACTTTGTATAGGTCCATAGTCAGGCATCTTTCCTAGGAATGTACCAACAAAATACTCTTTATGCAGTTCAGATCCTCTTTGGAAAACAGCATCTGGAACAACAACTTGCGGTTTCCCATATGAGGAAGTAGTAGTGGGAGCAAGTCTTTTAAGAGAGCGATCAATAGTGTGTCTTACTTTCTGAGCATAGGATTGAGGGGGCTGCTGGAGACTCTTTCTAGATGGTAGGTTGGTTCGGGGAACAAAAGGTTTTGGGACAATGGTGTCTGGAACAGTTGTAGAAGAAGAAGGAGGAACCGAGGGTAAAAGGGAGTTTGGAGGCGGTCAGTTTGGTTCTTGGGAGGTTGAGGTAGAGAGAGGGAGATGGTGGGTACGGGATTGGACAAGGAGGAAGCGGGGATAGAGAGGGGAGGAGAGGAGGCCATAGGTTCGTGAATAGTGAAACATGGAGGGTTTTGAACTGTTTGTGGAATAGTAGTTTTTCAGATCTACTTTTTGAAATTGCAGAATCTGAGATAATTAGTTGTTTCAGGTTAGCAAGAGTATGGATTGAAGGTTCCTGCAACGAGATGGTAGCTGAGGTTTTCATCTTCTTTGATGAAATAGTAGAGAAGACATTAGTAGGTGGCGAGGAAGGGAGCGGGGGGAAGTCTGGATCAGGGGGATCAAGGGGGTCAGGGAGGCAAACTGGAAGTTCATCTGGGTTTAAGCCGGAATCACATCCTCTCTCGGGGAACAATGAGTTCGCTTGAGGAGAAGACATTTTTTTTTAATAACCAATTCAATGATTTAACTTAAATTATAATTATCATTAACTAAATAAATATATTTTTATTTCTTTATTTTTCTAAAAATAACATAAAAAAAATTGTAATTTTTTTGCGAAAATATGTCTAAAAATCTAAGATAGCAGGTTCAACTAAACATATTAATCTTGTTTGAAATATTTAAAATCCAAAACATTTGCATTTAACTTAAGGTAATAAGTGCAACTCAATATTCTCTAAAATGAATAAGTAAGCTGGTCAGATGTTTTATATATAAAATGCTATATATATATATATATATATAGCTAGGATAATGGCCATGTTTGTATACATATCGCTGTGATCTGCAATATGCGATTTAGTACCAGTCACAGAACGTAAACTGTTGTTGTTTTGCTGTTACGTGATTGATCGTGTGGCAAAACATAAGTTTTCAAGTCGCTGAAATAATGATTAAAATTAAAATTTTATGTGACCTGCAACTGATCGTAAAAACCTGTAGAATGAAACGAACAACAGTTGGTCGCATATAGCAAATCACATGAACATATAACAACAAAACATACAAGCAGATCACAGTCAGTAATAAATGTAGAGAATAAGTGGTGTTAGGGGTGGACATTTTACCCGATTTCCGAACCGGAACAGGAATCCGATCTGAAAAACCTGAACCGAAATCCGAATCGAAGTAGCAAAATATTCGAACAGGTATTAAATTAAGAGATATTAGATATCTGAACCTGAACGGGTAATACCCGAAGCCGAATGGATATCCGAAGATATCCGAACATATATACATCAAACCCTATATTTTTAGTTTAGTTCTTTCATTTTATTCAAAATATTTATATTGATATTATTCATAGTTCAAAATCACATAATATACATATGGTTGTGGAAAAAATGATTTGGTATTCACTGAAAATGCATGTTAAGCTTTTTGTTTCATGCATTAACAAATGTTATATTCAAATTAACAAAACAACAATTAAATTAGTTTCCAAACTTATTAATTGTTCAATCTATTAAAATTTTTAAAAGCCAGTTAATTAAATTGTAAATTTTAAGTATAAAAAATTTGAGTAATGAAGATTTTTTTTCTTCAAAATCTAAAATATTCAAACTCGATCTGAAATAACTGGATCTGAACTATAAATACCCGAACTCAACATGATATATAAAATATATGAATGGATTCTAAACCTCTATATCGAAATATCCGAAAATTTGAAATATCTAAACGGATATCCGAACACCCATACCTAAATAGTGTGTGCGATACCCCCGAGCATTCATGCCTAAGTGGTGTGTGCATGTGCATCCACTATTTTTTTGTATATTTTCAATTTATAAAATAAGACTGTTAGGTAATATAAAACTTTTTTTAGCGCACCCACAAATTCATTTTCTTTAGTTTATATGCCGCATGTTACATCAATGCAAATTAACAAAGCCAACAAAATATTATTTATATAAAAAATATTTATTTATGCTATGTATACATAGTTATTAAATGAAGTAAATTTTATAATAAAGGCAAGCAAAATATTACTTTCTTCTTCTTTCATTTTAATTATCGTTCTGGGTTTATGTATATATATTAATAAAACATATATTTTTGTATATTTCCAAAATAAAAACACAATTACCTATACACCTAACCATATTTTGACCAATAAAAAAATAAATTGAAAAATCTTCTTAATAAATTTTATATTGAAACTATAAAACGACACTTATTTTGAAACAAAAATTTTCTTTTACAACGATAATTAAATCGAAACAGAGGAAGTAATTAATTATTACAATATATCTATTGTGTAAATATCTATATCCGTAGAGTGAAATAATAATAATAATAATAATAATAGTAATAGTAATAGTAATAGTAATAGTAATAGTAATAGTAATAATAATAATAATAATAATAATAATAATAATAATAATAATAATAATAATAGAGAAACACTTTAGAATAGCTCTAAGAAAAAAATTGTCACAAAAATAGTTTCCAAAGAAAAAAATAACTAAAATATTTCATTAAAGAGGTAAATATACATTTATATTCATAGAGTTAACTAATTTAGACTTAGGGTTTAGAGTTAAGGGGTGGAGTTTTGGGGTTAGAGTTTCAAATTTTTAAAAATTAAAAAAAATATTAAAAATTTTAAAATAAAAAAAAAAGTTATTTTGGTCATTTTTTAAGTACTATTTTATGACAAAAACTTAAAAAGAAGCTATTTGAGAAAATTGCCCATAATAATAATAAAAAATTCTTGATAGAAAAAAAAACTAAATGAATAAATAAAAGGTATAAAGGCGGATAATGTAAATTACATAAGAAATAGCATAATTATTTCTAGTTAGTTTTTAATTTCAGATAGGTCTGTGGTTATCGCCTTAAACCTCAAAAATACATATATGTATAAATTTACTAAAAACGCCAATATTGATAGATTTCCCCTCCAAAAGGACTAATTTCAAATCCTTCTGACGCGTGGAAAAGGTTTGGGTCACACTTTTATCGACGACACCATTAAGATGAGGCCTTCGTTTTCTGCCATACATCTAAAGATAGAAAGCAGAAAGGCCATTAAGAGCTCTCTTTCTTTACCATTTTCCTACATTACTTTGAGAAAACAAGAAAGACATGGCACTGAGAATGTGGGCTTCTTCCACAGCAAACGCTCTCAAGCTCTCCTCTTCTGCTTCCAAATCCCATCTCCTTCCAGCTTTCTCCATCTCCAGATGCTTCTCCTCAGGTAAAACCATCATCATCTTTTTACACAATTTGTGTGTTGAATTGTTCTTGTTTTTGAGGACTCTGTCTGAAAACTCTTAGTGGTTGTTTTGGGTTTAAAGTGTTGGAAGGACTCAAGTATGCAAATTCACATGAGTGGGTCAAACATGAAGGCTCAGTGGCTACTATTGGCATCAGTGACCATGCCCAGGTTACAAAAACAGAGCTCATCAGAAATAGTTTAGATCAATAAGTGACCTACGAGAGGGAGATTATATAAATGTTGATGTTATGCAGGACCATTTAGGAGAAGTTGTGTTTGTGGAGCTGCCAGAAGAGAAAAGTTCAGTGAGCAAAGAAAAAAACTTTGGAGCAGTGGAGAGTGTAAAGGCCACAAGTGAGATTATTTCTCCAATCTCTGGCGAAGTCATTGAGGTTAACACAAAGCTCGCCGATTCACCTGGTTTGGTAAGTTTTTGCAGTTAACTAAGTGTGTGGTGTGGTGCGTATCAAAGCTGATATTGTCGGGTTTTTTTGTTTAATTTGTGTAGATTAACTCAAGCCCTTATGAAGAAGGTTGGATGATAAAGGTGAAACCAAGCAACCCGGCAGAGTTGGAATCCTTGATGGGTTCAAAGGAATACACCAAATTCTGCGAAGAGGAAGACGCTGCTCACTAGAGGATTCAGAGCAAAACTAGGGAAACCATGCTTAAAGTTTCCATATTTTCACTTGTCAATGTTTCTTTACATGTCTATCAGCTTGTATCAGTGGTGATACTAATGTGATTAAGATCATGGAATGAGACCAAAAAATATTATTTGAGATAGGTCTAGTAAGCACACAAAGAAGAGAAATTTGATTGATTTTCCGACATACATAGTTGAGGAGACACGTTTATATATCACATTAGTGGTCTTCTTTTAGAGCATAGCAAAGCAATAAATAAGAAAGACTTGGTGCTGTACATTTACTACTATCCACGACAGATACTTTTGGGCGAGGAAATAGGTTCATCCGGTGAGTCGTGGTAGGAGATGGAAATCAGCTCTGATTTGAGCTTTTCCGCAGCTTCCGAGTTTCTTTTGGTGACAGGTTTCACATCTGAGGAGGTTAGAGGCTCTTGCTTCTCCTCCGGTGAGGTGTAAGAGATGGCGATGAGAGACTCACGAGCTTGTTCCATCAACCAACAATGCCTTTACACGGTTTCTGCATGTATTATCGCACAAACCCATCTATTGTTTATATATTTGTGTTTCAAAAAAAAGAACAAAAAAAAGAAAATATTGTTTCTATATGACATAGTGTGCTTGTCCGAACTTAAGCGGCGCCTAAAGCGCACAAAAAAATTACAGCCTTAAATATAACTAATTTTTAACTGCATTTTAAGTATGTAATCAAAATAATGCAATATACTATTAATATCCTAATTTTTTTAACAAAAATAAAACAAAATACAAAGAGATAAAATCATATTATTCGTGAAAGTAATATTTTTATTGATGAACTTTGAATAACTAAAATATTTAAGCAAGTTGGTTACTATTGTTATTTTCGTAAAATTTTCTGTATGTAAAAACATAAATTATATAATATAGCAACATATGATAAAACTACATTAACATCATTTTTTTATTAAAAAATGTAAAAGTTGGAAGTTGATAATTTAAATCGTATGTTATAATAAATATCTTGTACATAGCTGTTATATCAAAAATTAAATAAAAAATGAATGATTATTTTAATTATTAATAAATTATTTTGAGAGAAAAAAGAACATAAAAAGAAAATCAGTAGAAAAAGAAAAGTACATCAAATTCACCACCTATAGGACTTGGCAAGAAGAATAAACCATTATAGTAACTTACTAAGGTAATATATTGACAAATTGGCACCCCTAAATTATACACAAGTTTTAACAAAGTCCTTAAATCATTAATATCTCATGCCATTTAACCGAAATTCTTAACTTTAAATAAAAAATTGTTTTAAATTTCTTTTTAGTTTTTAATTAAAAAAAACTAAGAAAAGACTTACATAAGATATATAACTGATTTAGTCCACCACTGACCCATGACTAATAACTGATGTTAAAGCACAAGCAGATCAAAACCCTAACATTTGGATGACCTAGTCAAAATAAACTTTTTTCAATTTCTCTCTCTTTCTCTTCGAACAGATTTCTCGTTCCCAGGAAATAAAAAGGATACGAAGGGGAAAACAGAAAACTATGCATGCGAGGAAGAGAGAAACGTACCTCGGTTGATTCGTAGTACGCTAATGGATAATTTGGTTTTGCTTTTTAGTGTTGGCCATTTTTATAATATTCTTAGCCAGCTAAACTCACACGTCACAAGTCATATGGAATTAGCAAGTGGGTCTTTTAATATAAAAAATGACAATTCTCTCAAATATTTTTTTTTTAAAAAAAATTATCACAAAAAATAATTTTTAGAAAAGAAAATAATCAAAATAATCTATTTTAATATTTATTTTCACAAATTTGAAACCACCACCAAAATCTACTAATTAACTCTAGACCTAAAATCTAGATCAATTAAACATAAGATTATAAAAGTATATTTATCTCTTTAATAAAATATATTGGTTAATTTCTCATTAAATATCAAAATAAACTAAAAATGATATCCTAAAAAATTATCTTAAAAATTCAGCACTCTATTTTTCTATAATTTCTAGATTTTATAGTCCATCATTTATTTATTGTCACTCCTTTCTATTTTTTTTTTAATTTAATCTGAAGGTATTCCAAATCCATGGAAAGGTTCAGACTAATTCGCAAGGAAAAATGTCCTCTATGGATAAATCCCCTTTGAGGATATTCAAATGGGCCCTTAGGCATAGATTCATATTCATGTAAAATAACAAGGATAATTGTAACTTAGTTTCGCACAACATATAAATCGAAACTGAAACATGTTAGAATCTCAGTTCCGCCTCCTTATCACCCCTTTCTTACCATCAAGAACTATGATGTTTTGGGGGAGGGTCCAGTTAGTACAAAATTACTAAAATGAAAATAAAAGATGGTTATTGTTAGAAAAGGCATAATTTTATTGCAAGTAAATAAGTTTGAAAATGTAGGATATGTAAAAGGAAAAAAAAAGGTTTCTTGATGCTGATTTAAGAATCTATATTTCTATTAAGAATATATTATTTTTTAATCTAAGAAAGGGAAAGTCAATCAAATAAATGTAGAATATTAAGTTTCAAAAAAATAAAATAAATGTAGAATATTATGGCAAAAAAAGGAGGATCAAATCAACACATAATCATGCCATTAACATGGCGTTCCAACTATTACTTTGCAATGATGTGCACTCGACTACTTGTGATATGTATCCAGTTTTAGAAGCAACGACGGTGATATTATTGCAAAGCAAAAGTAAATTATAAATGAAAATGTACTCGAATTGTTTAGTTCTAAATTCATCAAATATCTTTTTCGTTCTTACCACTCCGCACCAGTTAGGCAACTATATGTTATAAATTATAATAAATCTTTTTATCAAAAAAAACGTCCTATATATTTCTATATTATAGTTCAGACCATTCTTCCTTAACTACACGCGAACATTTAGGTTGAGCCTAATTATTAGGTTATTCAATTGTCGGTTTCTTTGTGTCGGTTAAACCCTCGCCTAATTAACCAAACAAAATTAGTTTGATTTATCACTTACGTTGAACTATCAGGCTGACTACATCTTTTAACCGTGCTACGCCCGGATTATGTATTTTAATTTTGTTAATTTTCCATTTTATTACTATGTGAATGGTATGTTTGGTTGTACTTATTTTATATTTTCATTGTTTTCTATTTCATATTATTTTGATCTGTTTTCAGTAAATTTGTGGTATATTTGGTTGATCTTTTATTCTATACCACATATATTTAGATATTATAAAATAGATGTAGTATTTGTAAACAAAAATATGAGTTGCACAACTAACACACTAAAGGCAAAGGTGCTGATTTGAAATATTGCATGGTTTGAATATATTACAATTTTCTGAAAAAATTATTAGTTACATTCATTAAATAGTTTATTAACAATTAGGTCATTGCAATATTATTAGAAATATTTTTTTATACATTTTCTAACTTAATCTTTAACTTAATCTTTAACTTTCGATATTATCGCTTACAACAATAAGAAAAAAGGATTATTATGATCCACCTGTTTGATCTGCTTCTTATAAATATAGCTGTTTTGATTATTCATCTTTTTGATAAAAAGCAACCGAAGTAGCATATTTGAATATTTTTTGTCTACTCTCATACCTTGACGAATTTTCTAGTATGTAAAATTATACTCCGTGTAACATTTTGCGGTTTGATTGATTTGTCAACTGCATCGACCTTTACTTTAATTTGTACTATCTTTCAGTATGGACAGAACTTTGTTTTCTTTATTTTGTTTATTTACAACATTGTTAAAACTGTCCTTTAGAGGTCAATGTATCTGCATAAGCTTGCTACTCAGTGAATGGATATTGAAACTGTACTTGGTGAGATTAAGGATATGGAGATGAGTTTGTGTCTTAGATTTATGTTTATTTTGACACAAAGCTGAGGTCAGCATGGGTGTGCGTGTGTCAGAGAATGGTTTTGAAGACGTCAGACACATCTTCTTCTGGTTTTATTCCTCAGAAAAAACTGAGCAAACACAGTAGAAAAAGTAAGTTTTATAAAAAGATAAAAGTAAGCTTTATATAGAGACATATAGAGCGTATGTGTGTGTGTGCGTGTGAGAGAGAGAGAGAGAGAGAGAGAGAGAGAGGTGAAGAGAGAAGAAGTCTTTTGAGGTGGTAAATAGAAACTCATGACAATAGAGGAACCAGGGATGCATAGGTTAAGGACGAAGATAATGAAAAATAAAACCAAAAAATAAGCTCTCTCTCATACCTCAGCATTCATCACATTTCGTTTATATGGTGTGCTGCACCCTGGACAACCTGAATATCCACTGCAAATCGTCATGTGGCAGAGAATACAGAGCCTGAATACATAAGGCCATGGCAGAAAACTCGAACTCGTTAAGTCCAAGTATTCATACCAGATGAGACATGAAGACGCAATCTAGACAGTTCTAAACAGATGAGATGATATATATAAAAAACAAACAGTATATAATGATTGACTTTTATAAGAGAAACAGAAACTTACCCTCTAAGGAGCTGGTGAGCTGGCATCTTCTTCCGCACCAACCATCCCTGAAGGCATCAGAAGGATTACTTTGATTCCTCTTCCTGCTTTGACGTAGGCTCCCGGTGTTACCAAACGTAGGCTCCCGGTGTTACCAGACGTAGGCTCCCGGTGTTCAGATGCAAAACATTCTGAACTGAAACTTCTTTGTTCAACTACATAGAATCAATGAGAGAAAAATACAGAACCGGATCTAAAAGTATCTGAACAAAGTGTCAAATTTGAAACTTTGAAATGTACAAACTGTAAGCAAGACAATTAACCTGGAAAAGCTTATCGTTGGTGTAGAAAAAGGTCACTGTCGGGAAGGTTTTTTTTTTTTTTTTTTGAGGCAGAGTTGGTGGATAAGGGCAAGGCTTTCGTCTTTGTAATTACCAAGTAGAGAAGCTGATGCTGATGGGTACATGTTTGATCCCATACCGAGCCTACGTTGAGTCTATTTGGCAATAGCAAGTTGATCACCTATAAGAAAACCAATACAACATAAGATTGAAGCCAAAGATAGAAGTAAATACACATATATTAACCAGTGATCATCTGGATCTTGACACCAAGGTCTGAAGCTCTTCTAATGGTGTATGCACTATCATGTCTTGGAGGACCAAACAAAGGCAACACACCAATGAATTCACATGGACCAGGGCCACCGAGCTTATTTTTTTGTTTTCTCAGCTAGAGTCCGTCTTGCAAGAGATAATGAGCTCAGTCCAGGCTCAGTGTACTTATTGATTGCTAATGGAATCTGTTCCTCAGGTCAGCTCTTTTGTTGCGCATACAAAGAATCTGAACATTATCAAAAGAAAAGGGTTTTACAGGTTAAATCATTGAAGAGAAGAAACAGTACTAAAACTTGAGTGCAGTAAAACAAAATCAGTTTGTAGGTACCTGCTCTGGAGCTCCTTTTGCTTACTCGGTGCAGTCTCCATTACTATCTATATAAGTTAACTGGATTGAATCGGAAGTAGTGAATCTCTCTGATACCAACTCTTGCCTGTTTAGGGTCAGCAACTGAGCAAGTATTCCAACTATATAGCAGCATCAGTAGCATCTTGATTCTCTGCTCTTGAAGCTCTAGCAGCTTAAAAGTAACGCTTCTTACTTCTCAACGCTTTTGAGAATACAGAAGATTACAACATGAACAGAGCTTAAAACAACTAAAGCAATACCAATATAATCTAGAAAATTAAATGAAAATCAAATACTGTAAATCAACTTCTATGAAGATTTTTTTTTTTTTGAGACTTTGGATAAGATAAGATCAAACTCCAATTTCTTCATCGATGTGTTGCCGGCGTGACTTTCCTGTCTCAGCCTTGCTCAAATCACTGTAACAATTCTCTAGAACGGTGGTATTTTTCTTGGCAGCATCGGAAAGAAAAAAACAGATCTTTTGTCTCAAGTAAAGAAAAACAGTATGTAAAGAATGAGAAAGAGAGGGAAGTGAAAGGAAATCACTAAGAGAAGATTAAACAAACGAATTGATTGCAGAGGAATGAGGGTAACGGAGGTTGGAAGAAGATGAGTGATGAGTTGTTCAAGTTTTACGGATTACGTTTTCTCGGCTGTTTTAAAATGGGCCACAAATAATATGATTTTGGGAGTGGTGTTATCTGGGTCTAATATATCTTCTGAGCCCACACGCATGAATCCAGATTTTTTAGACTCAAGTGGAGCTGATGTGGAGGATTAAGATCTTCTAATTGGTTAATTTTTTTTGCAGACGTGGACATCCTTAGAGGAGCTCATATTCTCCTTTTAGTATTGTTAGATGCGACGAGAAGAAGAAGGATCCATTCAAAAATTAAGATTAGGATATGCTAACATGTCAAATAAGTAATGAACAAAACAATTATGTGTAAGTAATTTGAAGATGGAAAAATATTATTTATTGATAATGAACGTTGATATAATGATGAAAATACAATTGAATTATAAAATACAATTGAATTTGAGTGTAAAAGAGTATAGTTTTGGTATATGGACTTAGAGCATCAACATTGATGAAGCTTTTCCCAAAAATTTCTCAACAAACTAAAATTAAAATTTCAAAATAAATAAAATTAAGACTAATCAGAACATGACAACTCATCAAAGAAGCTCTTTCCCTTTGTTTTGCATCTCTCAAAGAAAATACTTATTTGTTCTCTTTCTTCTCTTTTTTTTTTTTTCATTTTTTTTTTTTTATAAATGGAAAGAGCTTTGGTGAGAAACCACCAATGCTCATGCTCTTAGATCCTCATTCTCCTTAACCTTAATCCTCCTTTTATAGCTGGTTGTGGAGAATCGAAACATAACTTGACCCACATCGTGTATCTGGTGTCTTTAAGTCGCCATTACTACATCTGATCTTCTCAACGTTTCAGAGTTAACTGGATCAGGTCGACATTGACTCTTGTCCAGGCTCGTCAAGAACCTGTGTTCTTCATGGCTTTATCGTCATGTTAATGGGCTTTGAATTTCTCGAACTAGATCTTTGAACCGTGTTTGGAGTGGGTGAAAACCCCCTCTAAAAATATTCTCTTCCAGAGTCCGGCTTGTTTAAGATATACCGTCATGCCATGTATTGATTCCCTTCTAGGTGATGTATTTGTGACTAGTGGTTTATGATTTCAAAACATGATTTGAGATTTCAGTTATCTGTTTTAGTTGCTGAGTTGGCCCGATGTTTGATCAAGGCAAATGGGATATTCCTCTTGGGAAGTGAATTAATTCAGTGTGACAATCATTTCTTTTTTTGGTTTTCGAGTTTAAAGTGTTAACTCTTTGTATTTCTCTATCTCTCTTCATTCTTGCCATTCTGTGAGGTGAAAGGTTTGTTTTCTCTTCTCTCTTTTCTTTTTATTTGCACCATTTATGTGTGTTAGATTTCTCTTATTTCTACTTCCTTTAGTTAATACTGCAATTCTTTCAGACTCATATTTTTTTCTCATTTGTTCCTTACTTTTTAGTTGTTGTTTTAGAATCTTTTCAGGTCTAGTTATTTATTAGACATGATTGGTATTGGATAAGCTTCATTGCTTAGGAAACAAGTTATTCATAAAGGAACTTGGATAACTAATACAAATAGGATTAGGATAACAGAACTTCCTAGACCAAGATATAATAGGATAGAGAAGGACATATGATACCTATATATAAAGAGATCATCAAGTGTGATGATTTCATAAGGAAATATAATAAGCGTGTTGTTTAGTTTTGAGTAAATTTTCTAAACATAATAACGAAAGACAGTTTATACAAGCTAGTTTTACACCTTACGACTTTATTTGGTATCAGAGCAATAGGTTTTGTTCTAAAGAAATCGAGACACACAAACGATGGGTGATACAAAGCCTCCAATGAAGACGAGAGACTCTGTACCATCCGCAGTTGTATGTCCAATGCTATCATCGTCAAACTTCATTGTCTGGTCGATGAGGATGAAAGTTTTTTTGAGAGTTCGTAAGGTTTGGGAATCCATTGAACCTAGATCAACGGATGAAGAAAATAACGACATCGCAATGTCTCTATTATTTCAGTCAATTCCTGAGAGTCTAATTCTACAGGTTGGAGAACAAGACTCCCCTAGAGAGATTTGGGAAGCCATCAAATCTAGAAACCTTGGAGCTAAACGCGTGAAAGAATCTCATCTCCAAACCCTGATGAACGAGTTTGAGCGCTTAAGGATGAAGGACTCATACACCATTGATACTTTCTCCAGAAAGATATTAGAGCTTGATGCGAAATCTGCTTCTTTAGGTCAAGCACTCAGAAGAACCAAGACTTGTCAAGAAATTCTTGAATAGCTTACCAAGAAGAAAATTCATTCATATCATAGCTTCACTCAAGCAGGTTCTCGATCTAAACAAAACGAGTTACAAAGACGTTGTTGGGAGACTTAAAGAGTTCGAGGAACAAGTTCTCAAAGAAGATACACACGAGCCACAAGAAAATCTTCTTTATGTAAGTTCCGATAGGAGAACCAAGAATTACAGAGGAAGAGGCAGATGATGGAACCGTGGACGAGGTAGTAGAGGAAGAGGTCGTGGATACGTACGTTTCAACTCACAAAATAAATACAAAGAGAAGAAGGATATGAAACCGAGCTAAAACATAAGAAGCCGACATTGCATTATACTTACATGAAACCATATTCCTCAATGAAGAAAAGGTCATGCCGAAGAACCTTGAACAAAGCAAAAGAGAACAAGGACTGTGGTACTTAGACAACGGAGCCTCTAACCACATGACGGGTGTAAAATCATTCTTCTCTGAGCTTAATGAAAATATAAAAGGGAAAGTAAACTTAGGAGATGGATCATGTGTAGACATCAATGGAAAATGATATATTTTGTTTGAATAAAAAACGGGTGAACAAATGCTTCTATTTGATATATACTACATTCCAGAGCTAAGGAGTAACATACTAAGCTTGGGACAAGCTACTGAACAAGGCTCCGACGTTAGAATGAAGGAGAATTATCTAACGATGAGATATCCGAACGGTAGACTACTGATAAAAGTATTAAGAGCTCCTAACTGATTGTACAAATTTGCTCTTAAAGTAGGGAAACCTACATGCTTAAACACAAAGATCGATGAGGAACCTTGGAGATGGCATTCTAGGCTTGGGCATATCAGCTTCAAGACTATAAGAACCATGGCGACACAGGATATGGTGTATGTCTTTCCGGAAATTAAGGAGGAGAAAAATCTTTGTGACTCTTGTTTAGTTGGCAAACAAACACGTCAATCATTCCCCAAGGCAACTACGTTTAGAGCGTCACATGCTCTGGAGTTACTACACACAGAATTGTGCGGCCCAATCTCGCCAGCTACACTCGCCAATAATCAATATATCTTTGTGATAACCGATGATTTCACAAGATACATATGGGCAATTCTATTGAAAGAAAAAGGAGATGCATTTGATAAATTCAAATCATTCAAGAAACTTGTTGAGAAGGATGTCAACAAGGAAATAAAAACTAGCGTACAGATAAGGGGGTGAGTTCATATCAAAATAATTTGATGATTTCTGCAACAACAATGGAATACTGCATCATTTAACAGCTACTTATACTCCTCAACAAAACTGTGTTGTTGAGAGAAGGAATCGCACCTTGATGGAGATGACACGAAGCATGCCAAAAACAATGTAAGTTCCAAACTATTTATGGGGTGAAGCAGTTCGACACGCCACATATCTTATCAACAGAGTTCCTACAAGAGCGTTAAAGAATCAAACTCCATACGAAAGCTTAAGAGGAAGGAAGCCGAGTATAGGTCATATTAGGGTATTTGGCTGTTTGGCATACACAAAAGTTGACTCTGCACAACTTAGAAATCTCAACGATAGATCTCTTGCTCTGGTTCACCTTGGAATAGAACCAGGATCCAAGGCCTATAGGCCTTATAATCCAAGTTCAAAGAGGATAGTTGTTAGCAGAAATGTGATCTCCAGCGAGAACTCGTGTTGGATTTGGAAGGGAGACAACAAGGAGTTGGAGATTGAACCTGGTATGTTTTGTATGTCATGGGGACTCAAGATGGACAAAGGAAACGGGCCATTCGTGGTTGGAAATCAAGAAGTAGACGATGAAGGTAATACTGACTCTGTCACTGTCACTGAGAAAACCGCGATACATGAGCTGAGACGTTCTACTCGTCAAGTAAATCGTCCTACGTATCTCAATGATTATGTGATGATAGCTGATACAGAATGTGATATGTTACTTCTCATACTAAACGATGAGCCTATCAACTATCAAGAAGCAAGAAAAGATAAATGATGGAATCTAGCATGCTTAGACGAGATTGACTCAATCAACAAGAATGAAACGTGGAGATTAGTTGAGAAGCCACCAGGAGTAAAAGTCATAGGACTCAAATGGGTTTTTAAAATCAAAATAAACGCAGATGGAACGATTAAGAAATTCAATTCGAGACTCTTTGCAAAAGGATATGTTCAAGAGCTCGGGATTGACTTTGATGAATTTTTGCTCCAGTGGTCCGGATAGAAACTATCAGACTCTTAATTGGTCTAGCTGCAACAAATGGATGGAAAATCCACCACCTAGACGTTAAAACAACCTTTATACACGAAAAGCTAACGAAGACGTATATGTTTCTCAGCCTGAGGGATTTAAGAAGAAGGGAGAAGAAAATACAGTTTTCAAACTCTCAAAAGCATTATACGGTCTACAGCAGGCTCCTAGAGCTTGGAAAACAAAGCTCGATCAGATCTTGAAAGGCTTGAGGTTTAATAGGTGCTCTAAGGAGAGTTCTGTATAACGCAAAGAAGAAAGCGACGAACTCCTTATCATAGCAATCTATGTAGATGATCTTTTATGACAGGAAGTACATTAAAGTCGATTAGGAAGTTCAAAACCTCAATCGCTCAAAAATTCGACATGTCTGATCTTGGAATGTTGACATACTATCTCAATAATGAATTCAATCAAATCTCAAAAGGAATAGAGATAAAACATGAATATTACGCTCGTCGAATATTAAAAGAAGCTGGGATGGACACTTGCAACTCTACTCAAATACCAATGGAATTCGATCTGAAGTTCTCTAAAGAAACATAGGAGGATGAGATTGATGCAACTATCTATAGACGAAGGATCGACTGTCTAAGATACCTGTTGCATACAAGACCTGACCTAGCTTTCTCTGTCGGCATACTCAGTAGATACATGCACTCTCCACGTACATCGCATGGAGACGCACTGAAGCAAGTCTTGAGGTATCTACGAGGAACACTAGGTTACGGTCTGGTGTTTGAGAAAGATGGATCACATAAGCTCGTCGGATACAGCAACAGTAGACATAACACGATTCAGATGATGGAAAGAGCACTATGGGACACTTGTTCTGTTTCGGTAAAAAAAACAATTATATGGTGTTCGCAGAAACAAGAAACCGTGGCCCTCTCATCTTGTGAAGCCGAGTTTATGGCTGCAACGTAAGCTGTTAAACAAGCCATATGGCTTCAAGAGTTGATGAGCGATATCACAGGAAATAAGAGTGAGACGATCTTGATTCGAGTTGACAATAAATCAGCCATAACATTGACCAAGAATCCAGTTTTTCATCGAAGAAGTAAGCACATTCACAAGAGATGTCACTTGCTGGGAAAGAGACCAAATAAACATGGAACATGTACCGGAATGGATAACCTTGCTGATATTCTAACTAAGGCATTGGCGAAATTAAAATTTAAGGAAATGAGGGATCGAATTCATATACAAGATTTAAGCAAGGATGACATGAAGCTTAAGGGGGTGAATGTTGGATAAGCTTCATTGATTAGGAAACAAGTTATTCATAAAGGAACTTGGATAACTAATACAAATAAGATTAGGATAAAGGAACTTCTTAGATAAATATGTAATAGGATAGAGACGGACATCTAGTACCTATATATAAAGAGATCATCAAGTGTGATGATTTCATAAGGAAATATAATAAGCTTGTTGTTTAGTTTTGAGTCAAGTTACCAGTTTTAGACCATGTTATAGGCTTCATTTAGGATTTATTATGTGTGTCTAGACTATGTCTTAGAGTATTTACAGGTTCAAGTACTCATTGGAAGCAATTGGAGCTTTTGGGCTATTTTGATGTAATTAAGATGCTCAGCCAAAAACTCAATGTCAGATCCAGTTTATGCGTGTAGCATCGATCGACATCACACCTTGTGCGTCGATCGACGGACAACTCGACTGCAAGATTAATGAAGACTTGAAAAATTATAAGTTTTACCCAAAAGTCTCATCATTTGCAAGACAAGTCTCTGGCCGAAATTTAAACTATTTATTAGGGTTTGCTATCTTAGTTTTAACCTAAGCAAGGAAGTTGAAGCCGTCCTAGAGGCTGAAGCAGAGTTGGAACACCTTGTTACGTCTATTGGAGAGAGAGATCTAATTATTATTACAGAGAAGATCTTGAACTCATTTTCTTATTATTCAGTTTATTCTATTCAATTTATTCATACTTTAATCATGTTCTTTATTGCTATGTCTGAGTAATTCATTGTTAGATTTAGGGTTCTTCAATGGTAGTAATGTCTTGTTGATTTTATAGAATTGTTAAGGTAATCTTCTTGGTTCTTTCACTACAAGAAAACATGCGCGTTACAACTGCCATATTTGTTGTTAATTCGACGTAAAAGGTCTTTTACGTCAAATTGACCTTGAAAACGTAATCGTCGTAAATCTTTGGTCGTAATTCACAAATCGATGTAAAGTTGTCGTAAACTTTACGAGTAATAGTAGTTCGTCGTAATGTCGAAACAACGTAATTCGTCGTAAAGGACTCGTATAATTACAAGGAACATGTTCGACATAACATATTAGTAAGAGTTCGTTGTAAAGTAGAAGTAAATATTCGAAGTAAAGTAGTTGTTTATAAGAAGTAAAATTTATGTCTACTTAACATCGAATCCACGTTATTTCATCGTAGAGTTTTACATTTGTTTTACGTCGACTATTGTTTTATTTATAATAATAAATTTTTAAAATTATTATTTTAAATAAATTTAAAATTATAAATACTAATTTTAAATTCTGAAATAAAAACTTCTTAAATAAAAAAAATCATAATATTGTTATACATAAAAAACCATAAAAACAAATATTATACATAAAATAAAATAAAAAACTAGGGAAGTCATCTTGAAAAAAATCACGGGTGTTGTTGGTCCGGTCCAAGTCTGCAGCTTCATGTCCCGTAGGCTGGCTCGGTGGATGATGAATGTTGAGTCTCTCCCGTCTAACCCGCAACATCTATTATAAAAAAAATTATATCAGCAAAACTTAAAAATATAATAATTATCTATAAATCACAAATTAACTAACATGTTTAAATTCCAAATTTTATATTTCACAATCTAAACTCTTAATATTCCAAACCTAATCTAACCACATAATCTAATCACCTAATCTAATCACCTAATCTAACCACCTAAAACTAAACTAAAACTTAGAAAAAAAAACTAACCTTGTGATCGAGAGGGAGTAGGTTGAGAGGAAGAGGCGTCGAAATGAGGAATCAAGCGAGTCCATGTATATAGAGATTTAGTGATCGTCATAAAAGAGAAGTAAATTTACTAGCAATTAAAGAGATCCCGCATTTTGTTACGATGAATTAAAGAGGACGCATGTTTTTAAGTACGTCTACGTTACGACGAATTTTATTACTTCCACTTTACGTCGAATTTCATTTACTACGAATTAAAGAGGACACGTGTTTTTGTTTTACTTCTACTTTACGACAAATTTCATTTACTACGAATTAAAGAGAACACATATTTTTGTTTTACTTCTACTTTACGACAAATTTCATTTACATCGAATTAAAGAGATCCCGCGTTTTTTTTACTTCGGGGTTACGACGAACCTTGTCTGAATCCCTAAACTTCCAAACCCTAAACCACAAACCCTATAACACTTCTCTCTTTTACTTCAAACATCTTATACTCTTCTCTTTTTCTTCCATCAACTTTAAACTTTTTCTATTTTATTTTTTCAAACATCTCATACTTCTTATATTTTTCTTCTAACATCTCATTTTTCTTTTTTCAAACATCTTATACTCCTTTTTGCTAAAAATAGAATATTAAAAATAAATAAGATTAATTTTTTAAAGAAAAACATGCATTATTATTAGGAAAAACATAGATTATACATCATTCAGATTCATTACTTTAGTTCTCATTGATACATTGTTTATCACTTTCATAAAACTCGTCTTCAAGTAATACATGAATCTCTGATCCGCGGATAGGGGATGAAGCTGTTTGCTCTGCTTGGAAAGCTAATATGAAAGGTTCAAATTTGTTGTATCTTCGTCCAGAGTAAACATCAACAACACCAAATTTGATTAGCCTAACACCTCGGTTAACGACGGGATTGAACCAACCACATTTAAAGAGGACACATTTCAGCTTCAGTAACCCTGTGAATTCCACTTCGATTATATCTTGCAAGATCCCGTAGAAATCCGTTTCACCTTTTACACATATTCCATAGTTCCTTGTTGCCCGACATCTTCCATACTCGTAAGTATGAAAAATAAAGCCTCGTGTGAAATACATGTGTGATGTGGTGATCTTTAAATTGTTAAGTCAATGTAAAATAATTCCTTGTAAATTTGACCTTAAGTTAATGTAAAATAATTCGACCAAAACTGTATAAGTTGTTAAGTCAATGTAAAATAATTCGTTGTAAATTCGACCTTAAGTTACAACTAATTTACAAGGAACAAAAAATTTGACTGTAAGTAGACGTAAAAGTACGTCGATTTTATGACGAATTGAGTTATTCGTATATTTACTACTACTTTACGCCCAAAAGTGAATTCAACGTAAACTTCTCATACATTCAAAGTAAATTTACGATGATTAATTTTCGACATAAATTTTCATAGTAACCCCTATGTTTTCTTGTAGTGTTTGTTTATTTTTTTTTTAAAGCTAGGTTGAATCTAATCACCTCAATCCTAGCAACTAGGGTTCTAAAGCACAAGCGAGAGCATGGTTATGACCTTGAACCTATCTTAAACAATCTAAATAACTAGTAACAAACGAGAATTGAATTGAAAGTTTAGAGAACCCATCAAACCGCGAAACCAATACTGTTTAGAATGAGCATTGATCGACGCCACCTTGTGGGCATCGATCGACACTCAGTCAAGATGCACGAGAGTCATCTCCTGAACACTAAGGTTTGAGTTCGAGAACGATACTTAATTAAAACCCTATCAATCTATTAATTTATATTATTTAATACTACCTGAGAATTTTCCCTAAGTTTAATCCTCTAATTTAAACTTCACAAACTAAATTAATCTTGAAATCATCTTTATTATTATTATTACAATTTGTCTAGCTTTAATTCAAAAACAATAAGTCTATTGTGCAATCCTCGAGTCTCTGTGGATTTGATCCCTAAATACTATATTGAACCTCTTATTTGAAGGAGTAAAGTGAGAAATACGGTTAATTTGAGAAGTAATATAAATACCCACAATATCAAATTTGGCGCCGTTGCTGAAGACTCTTTCTTATTGCCAATAAATTTCGTTTAGAATATCATCTATGTGACACATGTACTTAAAGGAGAGAATATGGATTCAGGACAACACAGATCGATCAACAGAGTTCATCCAGGATCGATCGACGCGAGTCCACTACTGTCGGGTGACACCCTTCTGTTGCCATCGATTGATACAAATCAGCCGGAAGCAGGTAAGTACGCCTTTACTGATGCTGATAATAAGAAAGTAGTCTTGATAGAACCAATGAACAATAAAATCAACGAAGCAAGCCAACTCATTAACTATCAGGGGACTGCAATCCCTGATCAAATCACAAAATCTCCAAAGAATGTGATAAAGCATGAATTGCCAATGCTCGAATACCTAAACCCCAACAGGACCTATTCCAATAGGTATGCAATTCGATTATCATACAACCATACAGGAAGCTCTGAGCTTGATATTGACTTCCTAATTATGGTCCGCAAAAATCAGTTCAGTTGTCTTCCTACTGAACACCCGAATGATCACATCGAGATGCTAGAAGATATGATGAACGACGATTTCAATCGCTGCAAACTCTTCCCCTTTTCCCTCGAAGGTGACACCAGAAGGTGGTTGAACCAGCTACCACCAGGGTCCCTGACCTGTTGGGAAGATATTAGAAGCGCTTTCATGAATCACTACTTTGACGAGGAGAGATACCGGGAAGCGAGGAGAGAAATATCCACATTCTTTTAAGGTAGCCGCAAATCCTTTAAAAACGCTTGGACTAGATTCAAAATCTACCAGCTTTTGTGCCCTCACCATGGATTCTTAGAACCTCAACTCATCAACACTTTCTATAGAGGACTAAACCTAGACTACCAAACCATCCTTGATACGGACAGCGAGGGGAACTTCAGCACCATAAGCCCCACAAGCGCTAAAAGGCTGATAGAGAACATGGCTTTAGGTAGATTTTACGAAATGAGAGACACCGAGAGGAATGAACCGCCAATGCTCACGGAGGAGAAGCACTCAATATGAGTTATAAAGACTCTGGCATCAGTTGCGACCCTCCTGTTCAATGCTGGTTCCCGCGACTTCGAAAAGAAAGTTAAATTCTCAGATGTGATGAGTTTGAACAACCAACGATTTAGGGAGAGCACTGAAAACTTCACAAGCAACTACGAAACCACTGTGGATAGATACAAAAGAAGTCCAAAATCAAAAATGAATCAAGTCTTTACAGGAAACTTTAGAAAAACCGCCAACCTCAACAAGAACTTAGAACTGATATACGCGGAGATGACAGAAAATTTTGAAACTCTAAGTGAACACACTAAGAGGATCGACAGCCAAGTGGCGAGTAACGCTATGTCATCAGGAGAGAGAACAGATTCTTACGTGGTAAAACAGACGCTAACCCCAAGAACCATTGCAACGTCGTGGTCTTATGAAGTGGTAAACGACTAACACCTGACATTAGAGAAAGCATCACTATTGATGAATTTGCGATAATCATGACAGAGGAAAAAGAAAAACCGCATCCCGTCCCGCTCGACAGTGACAAGCAAATTCCCAAGATTTCACCGGAAATTGAAGAATTAGACCAAACTGACGACTTTAAGGACTTGTTTGACAAACAAAAGGAAAAGAACACGGAAGTAAGAGACATCGATCGACACTCGTTACCAAGAGTTGATCGACACTGAACCTACAATCGATCGACGCTCGGAAGCAAGACGCGATCGAGATTCGGACCCAGAACCGACCGAAACGGTTAGAACAAGGGTTTACCAAGCAACCACCCCCTTTCCTCTGAAGAACGCTAAGCAGAAAAAGAACCAGCAAGAAAAAGCAATATGCAAGAAAGCGTTTGACTAAGTAAGCATTGAGATGTCACTAAGTGATGCCATTCACATCTCGCCAGCTATTAAACAATACGTGAAAGATGCAGCAACGCGAGGATTCCATGAATCAGAACGTTGCGTGATGATGGTATCCGAAGAAGTAAGCGAAATCATTCAAGGAAAAACTCCGGTTAAACTCCCTGATCCCGGTAGCTTTGTTCTGGACTGCACTATCAGCAATGAGAGATTCCAAAGATCCCTCTGTGACATAGGCTCTAGTCTAAACCTGATGCCTTATTCAGTTGCAGTAACCCTCGGTCTAACACAGTTTCAACCTACCAGGGTCACTCTCGTTCTAGCTGATAGATCCACTAGAATTTCGGAAGGCGTACTTGAACACGTGCCCGTACGCATTCATAACTGTGATATACCTGCAGATTTCATAGTGCTTAAATACGAGCGAGAACCCAAAAATCCGATTATTTTGGGGAGACCTTTCCTGGCCACGGCCGGAGCGATCATTGATGTAAGAGGAGGGCACATATGCCTCAACATCGGGAAGATACCGATGGTGTTTGACATGGAAAAAATAATTAAACAGCCTTTGATCGATGGTCAACCCTACCATATCGATTATCTCTCCGACCTAGCAGAAGAATCATTCACGGTTACATGCTCAAGTAATCCTCTCGAGCGAGCAATCACATCTCCTAAAGGTGACGTCTTTGCGATGGATGATCGGAATGAAGAATATACGAGATTGATGGATGCCACTGAAGAAATCTTCAACGTCGACACAGAAGAACTTGATCTACCTGCCACCATTGATCGACACCCCGATAGTACCGTCGGTCGACAGCATGGCGTAACCGACGACTGGAGCAAAGAGAAAGCACCTAAAATCAAGCGTAAAACACTTCCCACTGGTCTTAAATACACTTTTCTTTACAAAAACTCATATCCTGTCATCATCAATGCCAACCTGAGCAGCGGAGAGCAAGCATTATTGCTGAATAAACTGCGGAAGCACCGCAAGGCTTTCAGATATTCATTAGATGACATACCAGGGATATCTCTTGATTTATGCATGCATAGGATACACTTTGATGATGAATCCAAATCATCCATTGAGCATCAGAGGAGATTCAATCCCAACATGAAGGAAGTAGTCAAAAAGGAAATCATGAAGCTTCTAGAAGCATGCGTTATTTACCCGATCTTAGACATCAAATGGGTTAGTCCGGTTCATGTTGTTGCAAAGAAAGGCAGAATTATGGTAGTAAATAATGACAAAGATGAATTGATCCTCATGAGAACTGTCACCGGACATAGGATGTGTATCGATTACAGGAAACTGAATGCTGCCACACAAAAAGATCATTTCCCTTTACCCTTTTTCGATCATATGTTAGAAAGGCTTGCAAGCCACGAATACTACTGTTTTCTCGACGGGTACTCAGAATTCTTCCAGATTTCCATACATCCGGATGATCAAGAAAAAACTACCTTCACCTGTCCCTATGGAACGTTCGCGTATCGCAGAATGCCATTTGGACTCTGTAAAGCTCATGCGACCTTCCATAGATGCATGATGTCGTTATTCACGGATATGATCGAAGACTTCATGGAGGTTTTCATGGACGAATTCTCAGTATACGGTCCGAATTTCAAAAAATGTATCGATAACCTGTGTAAGGTATTAGCTAGATGCAAAGAGAAAAATCTTGTTTTGAACTGGGAAAAATGCCACTTTATGGTCAACATAGGAATTATCCTGGGACACAAGGTCTCAGCAGCCGGAATCGAGGTGGACAAGTCAAAGATTGAAGTAATGACTGGACTGCCGCCACCCGCTAATGTCAAGGAAGTTAGAAGCTTTTAGGACACGCTGGATTCTACAGGAGATTACTAAAAGATTTTAGCAAAATTGTTCGACCCCTCACTGCACTCTTGAGCAAAGAAGTGAAATTCGAATTTACACCTGAACGTCTCAAGGCCTTTAAAGAAACAAAATCAGCACTCGTATTTGCTCCTATTGTCCAAGCACCGGACTGGATCTACCATTCAAAATTATGTGCGACGCAAGCGATTTCTCTGTAGGCGCAGTGCTTGGGTAAAAGAAGGACAAAAAGTTGCATGCTCTATACTACGCAAGTAGAACTCTAGACGATGCGCAACGCAATTATGCAACAACGGAAAAGAATTACTAGCTGTGGTATTCGCTTTTGAAAAATTCTGATGCTATCTAGTCGGTTCAAAAGTAGTTGTTCACACTGACCACACGGCATTGAAATACTTAATGAACAAAAAGGACGCCAAGCCGAGACTTTTACGATGGATTCTGCTTCTCCAAGAATTTGATATATAAGTAAAAGACAAGAAAGGAGTGGAAAACGGAGTCGCAGATCACTTATCACGCATAAGAGTTGACGATGATGTTATTATAGATGATTTCTTACCCACAGAAAATGTCTACTTAGCAGAATCAACTTTCGTTGGCAAAGTCAGTTCGGCACATGAAGAGGAATCGACTAATAACACACTAATCTCATCAAACGACTATAACCGCAAAGCATCGATCGATAATGCATGCATTCAAGAAGGACGATAACATAACCATTCCAATAGATATCAACGTCAGTTGTAATCCTTCTTTCTCAATTAATGACTCTCCCGGAGGTAGAAGTTTAAGTCGGGGGTGTGTGCACTGAAAACCACTGATAGACCTTGTATGCGGATATAGTAAACTATCTTGCTGCCAAAGTAGAACCCGAACCCTTCACAGGATATCATAAAAAGAAAATTTTGAGAGAAATCTGGAGATAACATTGGGATGAGCCCTATCTTTATAAATACTGCTTTGACAGTATATATAGATAATGTGTTGCTAAAAGCGAAACACATGAAATTTTGTATCATTGTCATGGGTCCAATTACGCTGGATATTTCGCTAGTTTTAAGACAGTGTCAAAAATTCTACAAGCAGGCTTTTGGTGGCCAACTATGTTTCAAGATGCTCAAACTACGTAGCAAAATGCGATCCTTGCCAAATAAGAGGAAAAATCACCAAGAGAAACGAAATGGAACAAAATTTCATACTCAAAGTTGAAGTGTTTCATTGTTGGGGCATCGATTTCATGGGCCTTTTCCCTTTTTCGCATGGAAATAAATACATATTAGTTGGCGTAGACTACTTATCCAAATGTAGTCGTTAAACTCTTTACAAGCATCATCTTTCCTAGATTTAGAGTCTCTCAAGATGAACACTCTATGATAAGCCCATGTCTCGTCAAGCTAACGACCATAAACAAGCGGTGAGTGGAAGGCAACCCCCACTAATTTATTATTTATTGCTAAATAATAATAATAATAATAATAAATATACATATAAACAAAAAAGAAAAAAATAATAAATAAAATAACATATATCTAATAATAATTAAATAATTAATAACAAATATATGATTAATTTTATTAATTACGCATTTACAAATTTCTTAAGTGAAAAATGGGATCACAGAAGAACAGACCATCGATCGACGCTCCTATAGGACCGTCGATCGATGGCGAGCGTCGAGTAGGTTAACTCGACACGACCTCAATTCATAAAAACACTTTTCTCCAAACCGCCAAAAACTCCTACGAGTAAACACTCGATTTCTCTCTAAGTTTTCGGCCGATTTTGCTCGTTCTTGAGCCTAAATCACTCGATATTCAACCCTCATACTTGTTTAACTCACTAAACCACTCGATCATCAAGGTATGTTATATAAATTTCTTAGTTCAGGAACTTTTTAGGGTTTGAAGAAAAATAGAATCTTTTGGTGTTTAGCTCGGATTTTAGGACGATCTAAGGAAATGAAGTGCTAGATTAGGAACTATCTACGTTATTTACATATGATTTTCACGATTTGAGTTTGTTCTTTTTGATTTCGTACCCCTTGGTTCGCGATGAACCATTGATCGATGCCCATGAGGCGCCGTCGATCGATAGTCGTAAGTTTTTGTTGATCGATGCCCATGAGGTTCCATCGATCGATGGTTGCTTATCCAACATCGATTCTGATTCTTGATTTCCTTTCTTATATGCAGATGGACGAACGACAAACCAAGGCACAATACGAGATCAGTGGTTATAGTACTCAGCCATGGGGTCCTCCATGTCGAGACCCTCGGCCCAAAGAGGAAGAGGCTTTACTTGTCACATTTGAGGACTTTCCCAACCGTCGAAAGGCTGTAGCATCAAGGGAATGCACACATTGTCCCGTGCGCGAGGATTGGGATGATTTTGACAGCCCCTACTACAATGCTTGGCAAAGCGTTTCTATCGAGCCTACACGATTCGTCGATAGACGTACCTTGAAGAAGCTTGGGCTACTGACCGACTTCAGACAGATGGTGCAGGAGCTAGGACTTGGAACGATGGATACTAGGTCATACCCTCTCTACCCCGAATTGGTCCGTCAGTGCATCGCTACTGCTCTGAGGACTTTTCTTATCAGAGGCATCCGGTACCGGATCACCATCCCACAGCTCTGCGAGATCTATGGGTTCGAGTCTGACACTCTCGCCTGCATAGTCGCTCCTTTCCTAGGTCTGCATCCCTTCTGGGACTCATTGCTACAGAGAAAAAAAAACTGAGAAAAAAAATTGAACGTATGTTAAAAAGTAGGATTTGTAGGGGGAAAATTAGTTATTTGTTACTAATGCTTTATAAATATTTTCCACAAGTCAATTGTTATTTATTTATTTTTTAAAAAAAATTCCACACGGCAGTTTCTAATTAGTCATATGAATTAAGCTTTAGTATATAAGGGATAAAAGAATCATGAAGTAGTGAGAGAGATATACAGAACTTATGTTTTATCTAAATTTAATTATATATGTCAGTTACGTTTAGTAACTGTTTTTGATTTTTGGATCTAAGCTTTTTTACATTTTATTTTCTCTTTAAATTGTTAAACTATGTGTCAAATTTTTATTGGTATTGTGACTTTTGTTTTATTATATAAAGGATAAGAGAGAGGTGATGAAAAAATCTGAGAAAACAAAATTGCACTTATGTTAAAAAAAGTAGGATTTGTAGAGAAAAAAATAGTTATTTGTTACTATTGCTTTAAAAATACTTTCCACATGTCAATTGTTATTTAATTGTTTTTAATTTTTTTCCACATAATAGTTTCTTATTAGTGAGGCAACTTGCGATTTAGTATATAAGGGAATATCAAAGTAGTGAGAGATATATAAATAACTTTTGTTTTATCAAAATTTAATTTTATATGTCAGTTATGTTTGGTAACTGTTTTTATTTTTTGGATTTTATTTTATTTTTACATTTTTTCTCTTTAAATTGTTAAATTTTGTGTCAAATTTTTATTTATCTTGTGACTTTGGTTTTAGTATACGAAGGTTAAGAGATAGGTGATTAAAAAAAAATCTGAGAAAACAAAATTGAACGTATGTTAAAAAGTAGGATCTATAGAGAAAAAATTATTTATCTGTTACTACGGTTTTGTAAATATTTTCCACATGTCAATTGTTATTTAATTGTTTTTAATTTTTTTCAACATAGTAGTTTCTGATTTGTCAGGCAATTTGCGCTTTAGTATATAATAGAATCATGAAGTAGTGAGAGGATATAAAAAACTTATGTTTTATCTAATTTAATTTTATATATCAGTTACGTTTAGTAACTGTTTCTATTTTTAGGATTTAAGTTTTTTTACAATATATTTTCTCTTTAAATTGATAAACTATGTTTCAAAATTTTATTGGTTTTGTAACTTTTGTTTTAGTATATAAAGGATAAGAGATAGGTGATGAAAAGAAATCTGATAAAACAAAATTGAATGTATGTTAAAAAATAGGATTTGTAGAGAAAAAAATAGTTATTTGTTGATATTGATTTATAAATACTTACCACATGTCAATTGTTATTTAATTGTTTTTAATTTTTTCCACATAGTAGTTTCTGATTAGTTTGACGACTTACACTTTGCTAATAAGGGAATCATGAAGTAGTCAGAGATATATCAAGAACTTATGTTTTATCAAAATTTAATTTTATATGTTAGTTATGTTTAGTAACTGTTTTTATTTTTTCGACTTACATTTTATTTTCTCTTTAAATTGTTAAAATATGTGTTAAAATTTTATTGGTGTTCTGATTTTTGTTTTAGTATATAAAGGATAAGAGATAGGTGATGAAAAAAAATCTGAGAAAACAAAATTGAACGTATGTTAAAATGTAGGATTTGTAGAGAAAAAATTAGTTATTTGTTACTAATGCTTTGTAAATATTTTCCACATGTCAATTGTTATTTAATTTTTTTTCCACATAGTAGTTTATGATTAGTCAGGCGAGTTGCGGTTTAGTATATAAGGAATCATGAAGTAGTGAGATATATATAAAGAACTTATTTTTTATCTAAATTTAATTTTACATGTCAGTTACGTTTAGTAACTGTTATTATTTTTGGATTTAAGTTTTTTTACATTTTATTTTCTCTTTAAATTGTTAAACTATGTTTCAAAATTTTATTGGTCTTGTGACTTTTGTTTTAGTATATAAAGGATAAGAGATAGGTGTTGAAAAAAAATCTGACAAAACAAAATTGTCAGAATCTGACAAAACAAAATCTGACAAAACTATGTTAAAAAAATAGGATCTGTAGAAAAAATTTTAGTTATTTGTTACTATTGCTTTATAAATATTTTTCACATGTCAATTGTTAATTTTTTTAATACTTTTTTTCCACATAGTAGTTTCTGATTAGTTAGGCGACTTGCGCTTTAGTATATAAGGGAATCATAAAGTAGTGAGAGGTATATAAAGAACTTATATTTTATCTAAATTTAATTTTATATGTAAGTTACGTTTAGTAACTATTTCTATTTTTTGGATTTAAATTTTTTTACATATTATTTTTTTCTTTAAATTGTTAAACTATGTGTCAAAATTTTATTGGTCTTGTGAATTTTGTTTTAGTATATAAAGGATAAGAGATAGGTGATGAAAAAAAGTTTTGAGAAATAAAAATTGAACGTATGTTAAAAAGTAGGATCTGTAGAGAAAAAATTAGTTATTTGTTACTATTGCTTTATAAATATTTTCCACATGTCAATTGTTATTTACTTTTTATTTTTTATTTTTTTTCCACGTAGTGGTTTCTGATTAGTGAGGCGACTTGCACTTTAATATACAAGGGAATCATGAAGTAGTGAGATATATAAAGAACTTATGTTTTATCTAATTTTAATTTTATATGTCAGTTACATTTAGTAACTGTTTTTTATTTTTTGAATTTTTTTTTTACATTTTTTTCTCTTTAAATTATTAAATTTTGTGTCAAAATTTTATTCATCTTGTGACTTTTGTTTTAGTATATGAAGGTTAAGAGATAGGTGATTAAAAAAAATCTGAGAAAACAAAATTGAACGTATGTTAAAAAGTAGGATCTGTAGAGAAAAAAATATTTATTTGTTACTATGGCTTTATAAATATTTTCCACATGTCAATTATTATTTAATTGTTTTAATTTTTTTCAACATAGTTGTTTCTGATTTGCCAGGCGACTTGCGCTTTAGTATATAATAGAATCATGAAGTAGTGAGAGATATATAAAAAACTTATGTTTTATCTAATTTAATTTTATATATCAGTTACGTTTAGTAACTGTTTCTATTTTTAGGATTTAAATTTTTTTACATTTTATTTTCTCTTTAAATTGTTAAACTATGTGTCAAAATTTTATTGGTCTTGTGAATTTTTTTTTAGTATATAAAGGATAAGAGATAGGTGATGAAAAAAAGTTTTGAGAAATAAAAATTGAACGTATGTTAAAAAGTAGGATCTGTAGAGAAAAAAATTGGTTATTTGTTACTATTGCTTTATAAATATTTTTCACATGTCAATTGTTATTTATTTATTTTTATTTTTTTCCACGTAGTAGTATCTGATTAGTGAGGCCACTTGCACTTTAGTATACAAGGGAATCATGAAGTAGTGAGAGAGATATAAAGAACTTATGTTTTATTTAAATTTAATTTTATATGTCAGTTATGTTTAGTAACTGTTTTTATCTTTTGGATTTAAGTTTTTTTTACATTTTATTTTCTCTTTAAATTGTTAAACTATGTGTCAAAATTTATTGGTCTTTTGACTTTTGTTTTAGGATATAAAGGATAAGAGATAGATGATGATAAAAATCTGAGAAAAAAAAATTGAATGTATGTTAAAAAGTAGGATCTGTAGGAAAAATTTAGTTATTTGTTACTATTACTTTATAAATATTTTCACATGTCAATTGTTATTTAATTATTTTTAATTTTTTTCCACATAATAGTTTCTGATTAGTCAGACGACTTGCGCTTTAGTATATAAGGGATATATATAAGTTTTCACAATATTTTTTTAAGACAAGAAAGAGATTATGATCAAGATTTATTATTGACTAACCACACTTTAGCACCATTTTTAGAAGGTTGTTTGCAGAGATTACTAGAGATAATAAGTGGATCATCCTGCCACTATACCACACTTGCTTACAAAGTTTGAAGGAACCGAAGCTGATTTCCAACACTAAATCCTGACATTATTAGCTTGCTTTGGGGCTTGGTATATACTGGATCGTATTCCTTCTGCAAGTCTATAGGTACAAGTCATTGCACCTTTGGTTCCCTTCTCTCTCTCTCTTCAGCATCTACTTAAAAGCTTAAAAGATTGAGATGACTTCCCGAGATGCAGAGGGGTAGGTACATTACCAATGAACCCATTATTTTAATTCAGAGAAAAGATCACACATTGTTGGAAGCGAGGGATAGGTAAATTACCAATGACCCCATGATTCGTCTACACCATTGCCCCCCAAAAAAGCAAAAGAAAAAAAATAAAAGAAAAAAATAAAAGAAGAAAAAATCTAAAAAGATTGAGAGAAGAGAGAAAAAAAGAGAAGAAAGTGATTAGAGAAGACTTTGTGCCTAGTTGTTCAGATACTTGTAGAGGTAAGAATCCATGTGTCTATTGATCCATACTTCCAAGGTAAAGCATGCACTTTTATTTTATGCAAAGAAATGAGATCAGTAGAGGGGTGAGTCAAGCTAGTATTTGCTAAGTTGTTGGTAGAATGGATTTGGTTGCTATACTAGGATAAGGTACATAAAGTTTCTCTGTGATTGACTTGATAGGATGTGGTTGCAACAAAGTAGAGTGATATATATACTTAGATATTATGTGAGTCTCCGCTTTTCAAAACCTCTTTCACATGCTCTGTTTGCTTGAGGACAAGCAAAAGGTAAGTCTAGGGGGAGTTGATATAACCTATTTATTATCAGTTTTAGACCATGTTATAGGCTTCATTTAGGGTATATTATGTATTTCTAGACTATGTTTTAAAGTATTTACAGGTTTATGTACTCATTGGAAGCAATTGGAGTTTTTGGGCTATTTTGGAGTAATTAGGATTCTCAGGTAGAAACTCAATGTCGGATCCAGTTTATGCGTGAAGCATCGATCAACGTCACACCTTGTGCATTGATCGACGGATAAGCCGACTGCAAGATTAATGAAGACTTGAGAAATTACAAGTTTTACCAAAAAGTCTCATCATTTGCAAGACAAGTCCCCTGGCCGAAATTTAGACTATTTATTAGAATTTTCTATCTTAGTTTTAACCTAAGCAAGGAAGTTGAAGCCGTCCTAGAGGCTGAAGCAGAGTTTGGAACACTTTGTTACATCTATTGGAGGGAGAGATCTGATCATTATTACAGAGAAGATCTTGAACTCCTTATCTTGTTATTCAGTTTATTCTATGCAATTTATTCAGACTTTAATCATGTTTTTTATTGCTATGTTTGAGTAATTCATTGTTAGATTTAGGGTTCTTCAATGGTAGTAATGTCTTGTTGGTTTTATAGAATTGTTAGGTAATCTTCTTGGTTCTTTGTTAAAGTTGTTCTTAATACTAGGTTGAATCCTATCACCTCAATCCTAGAAACTAGGGTTCCATAGCGCAAGCGAGAGCATCTTTATGACCTTGAACCTATCTTAAACAATCTAAATAACTGGTAACAAACGAGAGTTGAATTGGACGTTTAGAGAACGCATCAAACCGTGAAACCAGTACTGTTTAGAATGAGCATTGATCGACGCCACCTTGTGGGCATCGATCGACACTCAGTCCAGATGCGTGAGAGTGATCTCCTGAACACTAAGGCCTGAGTTCGAGAACGATGCTTAATTAAAACCCTAACAATCTATTAATTTGCATTATCTAATACTACCTTAGAATTTCTCCTAAGTCTAATCTCCTAATTTAACCTTCACAAACTAAATCAATCTTGAAATCATCTTTATTATTATTATTATTATTATTATTATTATTATTATTATTATTATTATTATTATTATTATTATTATTATTATTACAATTTGTCTAGCTTTAATTCAAAAACAAATAAGTCTATTATGCAATCCTAAAGTCTATGTGGATTCGATCTCTAAGTACTACACTAAACCTCTTATTTGAGAGAGTAAAGTGGAAAATATAATTAATATGAGAAGTGATATAAATACCCACAACATCAACAAGCTATACGTTTTACACCTTACGACTTTAATTGGAGCTTTTGAATTTATTTTGGAGTTTTGAGGAAATCTCTCCTGAAAACTTAAAGTCAGAGTCTGTTCTTTTAAGAAGTGTATTGATCGATACCACTCAAATATGTCGATCCACACGCCTTCAATCTATGAGTTTAATGATGATTTAAGGATATTATAATTTTTTCCCATAAGTTACATGAATTGCACAACAAATCTCTGGCCGCCTATTAGACTATTTATTAAAGTTTTCAACAGTTTTGTAATATACGTTTCATATTATTCTAGAGGAGAGAGCCTAGGATTGGAGAGAGAGAGATCTTAACACCTTTTAAAAGAAGGTCTTGAACTCCCTTTGTTTCTCTACTTTGTTTACTTACTTTTCTTATGCAATTTATTCAGACTATTATTATGTTTCCATGATGGTGTATGAGTAATTCTATTGTTTGATTTAGGTTCATTCAAAGGTTACTTAATGGTCTGCTAAATATATATTTGTTGTTAGGGAAATCAATTGGATCTTCATCTAGTTGTTTTTAATGCTAAGTTTAGGATTGATCACCTTAAAATTAGATCTTAGGATTGATTGGCGCAAGCGAGAGATTGGTCTATTTCCTGAATTGAAACTTAGATGATCTAATCTTCTAGGCACATACGAGAGTTGGCCTAGAGTGGTTAGAGAACATATCAAACCTCTTCTCTAAACCTTGTCTGGAATTAGTATCGATCGACAATCGAAAGGTGGCGGTCGACACTCCCCGAGGATTTACATGCAGGAGTTGGAGTTCTACGTTTAAACATTAGATAATCTTTACATATGACATTTGATTGATTATAACATGAGTTTAAGTTTGAGAACGGTTCTTTAACAATTCCCTGATAATCTATTTAGTTTGCATTCTAACTGTATCTGAGAGTATAACCTCAGTCTAGCTTCCTCTCATGATAACTTACAAACACTTTCTCTTAACTCTCTGTTTACTACTTTATATTATTACTTTCTAGCTTTACTTTGAAAATAATAAATCTATTGTGTAGTCTTAGAGTCTCTTTGGATTTAATCCTTAAGTGCTACAACTAAACCTTCTATTTAAGAGAGCAGCTTAAGTTTTATTTGTGCATATTAAATTTGGCTCCGTTGTCGGATGCTCTTTTTCTATTACCACTAGATTTAGTTTAGAATATAGTCTAAATTTTTATTTTCTTCTTACTAATAAATTCTTTTTATTTTTCTGTTGAAACATGTACTCTTGAGGAAGAACTCGGATTCTGGACGATAAGCTTTGATCGACACTATGCTAGCACAGATCGAGACCGTTCGGCCGGAAGCAGTTATGTATACGCAAACAAATTTAAATAATGAGAAAGTAGTCCTAAGAAATCCAGAGGACCGAGCATGCAACAAATCAGACCAACTCATTAATGAACAGAGGGCTGCACTCCCTGATGAAATTACCTTAGCTTTAAATGATGAGAAAGAACGTCAATTTCCACTGCTGGTCTGTGATATATGTTGCAAGGTTTAAGAGAATTGATTTGGCTACCTATGTTAGCAAAGTGCAGTTTTTTTGGTCACATATCCATTTAGAACTCTAGAGTTAAGCGTGTTTGAGCTAGAGTAGTGGAAGGATGGGTGACCTATCGGGAAGCCATTCACGATTTCGTGCGGGTTTGGCCAAAGCACGGAAAAAGTCATGTGTGGCTGCAAGGTCAGTAAACAAGACTTTCGAGCTTCTGAAAAGTTAACACACCGCTTGTTGCACGGAATGAGACTTACGGGCCGAGAGAAAGCGCGTGGATAGCCATTAACCGTGGGTGGTCGGGCATTACATAACTATTCTCATTCTTTTAACTTCAATGGTAGATAATTGTTAGGTGTGAGCTCCTGTTTTATTGTCTAACTATTGCTGACTTATTCGTTTCCTTCTCTTTAAACTGTAAATCAAAAACTTCAGTGGTGGTGTCTGTATCTTTGAGCCTTTAGTGTTCATAAGCGAGAGTTCATTCATTTACTATGTACGTGGTGCTAAGACACTGTCTTCTCATGATGAAGAGTTTGTTGTAGTAGGTGGTGAGTTCTTAACTCAGATATACGAGTTCTGCTGAAGCTGAAAATATGCGTGTTGCTACTATATCTATTTCCGAAAGCTGGTACTTTGATTTACTTAAACAGCGTTCAGGCTTTCTTGGCCTTGAAGCATGTTGTTCTGCTTCTTGGAACATCAGCTTTGATTTGTAAAAGATATCGCTTTATCGATGTTTATGTATAAGCTTAAGATTTTACCTTGAGAGTTTGTGCTTGTCTCTCTTACACAGTTTTCGTTTTTACGTATTTGTTACCCTGATGAACTCTTTTCTATATGCTGTGTGCAGTGCTAGCGCGAACACACCAAAGACGAGACAAAACAGATCTTTGGAGAAATGACAACGATTATATTACATGTGGGCTTGAATCAGATGACGATCCTGGCCTCCGAATTCCGAAGTCGGGCTCATGTTATGGTTGAAGAATAAAAACATAAACCATTATATATTGATTAATAATATCAAACGAGGCAGCAAAACAATTCTTTTCTAGAATTAAATAATATATAACATTACCTATTGTAAACGTACATTTAACTATATTATATTGGGCAATTCTCTTAAATAGCCCTTTTCAAGTTTTTGTCACAAAAATAGCCCTAAAAAAATAAAATGACCAAAATAGACTTTTTTTTTTGAAATTTTGATTTTTTTAATTTTTTAAAAAAAATTTGAAACCCTAACCCCAAACCCACCCCTTAACTCTAAACCCTAAAATGCAAATTAGTTAACCCTAGGGGTATAAATGCATATAAATGATTTTTTTAGCTTCTAAAAAACATTTTGGTCATTTTCTTCCTTAAAAACTATTTTTGTGACAAACAAACTAAAAAAGGCTATCCAAGGGAATTTCTCTATTATATTTATATACACTAACTAGATGATGTCCCACACTAGGTCTGGGCATTCGGGGTCCCAATCGGATTTCGGTTTTGTCCAATCGGGTTTTGGGTTTTTCGGGTTTATCAAAATCAGCCCCATTCGGATTATATGAAAGTTTGGTTCGGGATCGGTTCGGGTTCTATCGGGTTCGGGTCGGAGTTAATAAATTTTTTAAGAACCGGTACAACCCGATGTACTTTCGGGTTCGGGTCTCAATCGGTTCTTCGGTTTAAAAACACATGATTTTTACCTATTTTATAACCAAAACATAAGTAAATCGGTTCTTCGGTTGTAAAATACATGATTTGTAACTATTTCATAACTAAAAAGTAAGTAAAATTGATTCAAAAATAAGAAAGAAACATCAAACGTGATCATTCAAAATCAAATAAAATGTAAACATATTTATTTATAGAAAAACGACTAAATAAATAAAAGAATATAACAAAAACCAAGTTCTCATAAAATGAGAAACATTATTCAGTGAAAACAAAACCAAAATCTAAAAACTTTAAGCTTCAACCGCCACCTTCAAACATCAACTTTCATATAATAGAACCACCAATATTCATGTAATAGATAATTATTTTAGATAATTATTTTAGGGTTTTAAATGTTTTGGGTTCTATCGGATATCCATTTAAGATCGGGTTCGGATCGGATAATACTCATAACCCAAAATACCATAAAACAAGATCCATTCGGTATTTATGTCGGGTTCGGATCGGTTCGGATTCATTTTTATCGGATCGGATTCGGTTCAGGTTTTCGGGTTTTGGTTTATTTGCCCAGCCGTATCCCACACCTTGTGCGGACTAATATATATCTAACCAATTTCAATTTTAATATAACATTTATTTTAATTTAAATTATTTAATTAACTTTAAGTATTAAATTAATCCAAATATATAATTTTATTTTTATTACAATAAAACTTAGAAAGTGTTTTATTAATTGTAAAATATTTTATATTTCTTCTGTCATCAAATTCCACATGTTCAAAAATTATCATCATAATAACCTAACAAAGTTCTATTAATATTTAAAATAACATAAAAATAAAAATCTACAAAATAAAAGTATAATTACCAATTATCAGTAAAACCTATAAAAAAATATTTCTACATCAAATAATAATATAGATGATTAAACATTTTTTTGTTTGATGATTCAAATGAGCATCAATTTAATTGGATTTTATATAAATTTTATATTCATCAAAGTCTATAGTAACACTTATTAACAAATTTTACAATAAATAAAATATATTTCTATTTAACTAAAAATTTATTAAATAATTATCCTGAATATAATGAAAATATTTATTAAATAATCATTATTTTTTTTAAAATTAACAATTATTTTTTAATTAAAACTAATGACTAAATTTAAAAATCATGGAAAATATAACACATATGCTTCTAAACACTAATAAAAATATGACAAATAATCAAAATAATATTATATAATTTAATATTACTAAAGTGAATATAAGATAAATATATATTTAAAATTGTTTCTAAAATTAATAATTATCATCAATATAATAAAAATATTTATTAAATAATATTAAAAAATATTTTTAAACTAATAATTCAAAAGATTATTAATTTAAGCTAATGACTAAACTTAGAATCATAGAAAAAATGGCACATAAACTTTTAAAAACTAATAAAACTTGACAAATAAGCAAAATAATATTATACGATTTAATATTACTTAAATAAACATGAGATGAACATATCTGTAAAATTATTGCTAAATTAATAATTATTCTGAATATAATAAAAAATATTCATTAAATAATAATTAAAATTATTTTAAAAGTAACAATTTAAAATTTTATTAACTAAAACTAATGAGTAAACTTAAATTCATGGACTAATAATTCAAAAGATATTAATTAAAACTAATGATTAAACTTAAAATCATGAAAAATATGACACATAAACTTTTAAAAAGTAATAAAAATATGACAAATAAGTAAAATAATATTATATAATTTAGTATTACTAAAGTAAATATAAGATGAGCATATCTATAAAATTATTACTAAAATTAATAGTTATCTTTAATATAACGAAAAATATTTATTAAATAATTACTAAAATTATTTATAAATTAACAATTCAAAATTTTATTAATTAAAATAATGACTAAACTTCAAATCACAGAAAGTATGACACATAAGTTTCTAAAAACTAATAAACATATGACAAACAAGCTAAATAATATTATGCAATTTAGTATTAGTAAAGTAAACATAAGATGAACTTATCTATAAAGTTATTTATAAAATTAATAATTATCCTGAATATAATAATAATTATCCTGAATATAATAAAAATATTTATTAAATAATTACTAAAAAAATTTAAAAACTAATAAGTCAAAAACTTTTTAATTATAACTATTGACTAAATTTAGAATCAAGGAAAATATGACACATAAGCTTCTAAATAAAAATGACAAATAAGCAAAAACTAATAAACTTCTAGATAATAATTCAAAAACTTAAAATCATTGAAAATATGACACATAAGATTCTAAAACCTAATAAAAATATGACAAATAAGCAAAATAACCTAAAATTATGGAGAATATGACAAATCAGCCAAATCACTTCTTAAATAGCAGTATAGATAAAATGAAAAAAACACAAGTACAAACGTGTAAGTCAAACTCTAGTTAACTTTTATAAAATAGTTAGAATATGTGAAGATTAGTTATTTATTCTATAACTTGCCTATTTTAATGCAAAATATATTCAAATATTTCTAAGAATCTTAACAATTAAACTAAACCATGTAACTAATTATTTGTTTATAGTCTTTTACAACCAATTGTTGGTACATATACATAATGTAGAGAGTAAGAAACCGAAATCCTAGAAATATGGAATAAATAAATGATCGTTCACTACGAGAAAACATAAACATTATAACGTCCATTTTTGTTGTCAGTTTGTCGTAATTGAACTATTACGACGAATTGACAACAAACACAATTTCGTTGTAAATCACACATTCACATGTCGCAACAAAAGATTCGTCGTAATTTTTTTGTTAACATTACGGCGAATATATTTTGTTTTAAACATTAAGAAAACGTATGAAAACAAAGTCTTAAACATGTTTCATCATTCTGAATCATCCTCCGAGTTATCATCATCACTACAACGATCATTTTCATCTAATTCGACTTCACTTGATTCATCCGTCGTATCATCGGAAAGATCTTCATATTGACGGTTATGTGGGCCAGTAAGAAGAATGTTATCAGTTTGTTGTTAAGGTACATCAACTTCATTGTACACGCTTCTTGCTGCAAAGGTGGTTCTTCTCCACCGACTATTCGGCTACAAAGTGTAGTTTTGATAACAGATAACCAAGTTATTCCGAAATCTCTGAGCTGAAGGTATAAAATGAAGCTAACTTGCTTGTCTTGCGAAAGATAAGATGAAATGCTAGAATTTGTTGTATCTGTTTCTAGAATTGTCATCAACAACACTGAATTTGTTAACCCAAACACCTCCCCTCACTACGGGGTCGAACCAGTCACATTTTAGCTTCAATATCCCTAGAAATTACATTTCTTGAAAAATCCCATAAAAATATTTTTTACCTTTCACACATATTCCATAATTATTTATTGTCTGCCATCTCCCATTTATGCATGTAAAGTAAAATTTCGTGTGAAATACATAGGTGATGTGGTCACTTTTCCAACTGGACCTTGCACCAATTCTTGAAATCTTTGGGGGTAATATTGATCGCCATAATCAACCTACAAAAATAAAGTAACAATGTTAAAATTCATATTATATTAAAGAGTGAGAAGTATATATTGCCTTAATTAATATATGAGGGAGATATATCACATGCGTTTTCAACCACTTAATAAAGTGTTGATCTCTCTGTTAGTCTATCTCAACTGTAGATATTCATTGTATTGCTTCTTCAACTTGAGTAACAAATATGCTGAAAAATTACAGTTCATAGTTAACATACACTTTGTAATCAGTCTGATCATGCAATACACTTCAACAGTATTTACATTTCAAATAAACACATTAATATATACTTGCAATTGAGTGAATATAAGTGTGAGTATTATGCATGTCGTCTTCACTCAACCACCAAACTTCTTTCAATTTTCTACCAAACCACCTAATTTGGCAGAAGATGTTAATATGGATATGTTGGTATGAACCTACCATCATCATATCTTTTTGGAGGTCTTTTCTGGATACGTACTTTTAGTGTGAAGTAGTACGATGTAAATTGAGACATTTATGCTGTTAAACTTCCATAAACTATTGAACCTTCTACATTTTCAAGATTTTTTGCTTTATCTTTCAAATATTTCATGATTCGCCCATACGGATACATCCGTCCATAATGTACATGCCCACGAAGCAATGCCTTGTAAAGGAGGTGGACAACTAGATGTGTTCCATGACATTAAAAACGCCGGAGAAAATATCTTTTCCAAGTTGCACAATAAGATCAAAATATTCTCATGAAATTGTTGCAAGACATCATCTTTGAACGTATGTGTGCTCAAATACCTAAAAATGCTCCAATGAATTTAAAAAGTAATCCCATTAGTTGTTATAAGTTATTGATTAATTATAAAATAAATAATGTAATTAATCAATAATATTTACATGTGTGTAAGTGCTTCGTGTACTTTTGTTGGAAGCAGCTTAACAAAAGCAAATACAAGTATCTGATGCATGAAGTCATACACTAGACAATCATGACTCTTTATCAGAAGCGAAACGATGTTGAAGTGTATGGGTGCACGTGCACCCATTATTATTTAAAACTTTAACATTTTATAATGAAAACATAAGCTGGAAGTAGCTTATTTAACTAGTGCACCCCCAACTTTTAAAGAACGTTAGTTCGATGGTACACCTTTCTAAATTTCATAGTTACTTTTATTAATTATTTAATTTGTATAATATATTACTTTTATTCCTGAAAACTTTTGATATTGTACAACACATTTTGACATATTTGAAATATAACCATTAGGGAATTTCACTTCTGATGTTGCCTAGTTGAACAACACCAAATTTACTTTTGATAACAATTTGAAAATGGAAACTAGAATGTTTCTTTTGCTTGTGATATTGTAATATGTCTTTATTTAATGTTTTACAGAATTATTATTTGTACTTCAAATATTAAATAATAACAAAAGTTATAATTTAATAATATAATAATAAAAAATAGTTTTTAGTGTGAAGTTGGTATTGCGATTGGAAAAAATAAATAATTGGTGTTAAAATTATATTAAAATAGTGTAATTTTGATATTAAAATAGTGTTATAGGTTGGAAATACCGTTAATTACATAAGCCAAATTAAACCCAATTGAATATATTTATGGAACAAAGTAATTTTTTTAACATCATCGAACAAAGTAATTAAGAATTGTTTGTTATAGTATTGTTATGTACATTGAAGTTTATATAATCAAAACGTTGAAGAACCAAGATTTGAATATTTCCTTGTTGTCATTCATAGATCATAAGTTGGTCACAAGCTCTGAGACTAGTTTTAGTTTTAGTTTCGGTTCAGATTCTTCGGTTACTAAAAGAAGATCATTATATGGAAGTACAAAAATACAAATGAATCAGAACTTTTTTATAAAAAAAAAAAACTAAATGAATCGTAACTTAGAAAATGCTACAAAATCAGTATTTTGTGAAATTAACTTCGTTGCCCAAAAAAAACAAACAAGAAGTTGAAATTGACATCAATTTGAGAATCTAGTTCTTCTAGCTTCTTACTTCTTAGACACATTGTGCTATTTCTTTTTCTTTTTAAAACTTATTTTTACCTTAAACAAAATTAGAATCTTTTGAATATTTAATAAGGATACGGAAATCTAAACGATAAAATGATGGTGCTGAAACCATACCTAAACCAATCCTAAGGTCCAATATACGATACCAAATTAGGAAAAATATACAAGAACACAGAACACTAGGCGGTGGTTTGGTCAGTTGGCTAACAAAATGATTATGAGCTTCTATAGTTGTCTCAGAGATAACGTTCAAATTCTGGAATCTGCAAAGTATTATACTCCCTCCGTACCACAATAAGTGGTGTTTTAGGATTTTGTTTTTGTTTTATAATAAGTGATGTTTACACAATTCTAAAAAAAAATAATGTTATTTGAAATTTGTAACCAATTACAAAATACTACATATTTTTTTATTGGTTAAATTAATAATATTTTGTATTACCAAGACAAATTGCATTAAACTTTGTATTTTCTTAATCTTTGTGAAAAAAATTTAAAACCCTCTTAATATGATACAAAGGGAGTATATTTTTAGATTCATAATTTTAAACCTAAAGAATATTGATGTTATCAATCAATGGCGGATGTAGGATTATTTTTTGGTTGGGCAAATCTTATATAAACTTATAAATATAGTTAGAAAATAATATTTATTAAGAAAAAAACATCAAAAATTTAAGTATATTAAAACAAATTATGAAAATTTATGGTGGCACTTACCTTCTTTTTGGGTAGTGTAGATTGGTTATTGCTATCAGTGATAAAATATCTATTATTATAAAGAAGAGATTCACTCACTTCTTTGATACCACGTTAGAAAATAGGGCAAGGGGAAAGTGACATTTGTCCCTCTAAACAAAATGATACGTTCCATTTATGGATAGAAAGAGAAACTTTTGGGCATTTTATTTATCTTATGAAATCGAGCCCAATAACAAGACGCCCCTTTAGTATTCAGACTCCAAATTAGGGTTTACTCTCTTCTTCGATCGATGTCCGACACCAAAAAGAAATTCTTCTGCGTTCTCATACACCATCACTGGAGTTTGAAGATAGTGATTGATTGAAATCTATGTAAATAATTCTTCTGCGTTCTTCACTCGCGTCGTTTAGTCTTCTCTTCAAATCTACTGAAACCGCTCGAAATTACAGAGTCATTGCCTTAACCTTCTTAACTCCATAGACCGACGTTAACACGATCTGACATCGAATGCGAGCTATCATGCAAGGCGGTGTTTCTACACCTATAAAAAGGTTAGCATTGTTCCTTCAATAGCATCCTCTCAAACCGTGAAAACAACAAAGAGCACTTACTTTTTGTCTCTCTTCGTCATCTTGCTACTGCCTCCGATCCTCATCTCTATCGCTTCCGTTTTCCATCAACATGTCATTCTCCGATTCATAGTGGGCATGGGATGCCCCTGACGGGTGAGATTATAAGTTCTTTGGTCAGATCAGCTGCGATCGTAATATTTCTCTTTTGATCTTTTTTTTTTTTTTGTTGTGGTTAACTGGTTATGATGTTGTTAGTCTAATGACAGGGTTGGAATCTAGAGATTGGAAGGTGTTTTTGCATTGTTCCTACTTTTTCTTTGACTTTCTACATGTGTGTGTGTAGGAAAACAGAAGATTCCTTCATCACATTTGTTCATTGCCAACAACAAAGACAAATGTTGTGTATGTAACACCTTTTGAAAAATGTCTTCTTCTGCGACTCTTCATTTTCCAGAACAAATCCAGGTTCTCTCATTCTTCATGTTTCTTTCAAGCTTGATTCCGAGATAGATTTGACATCTTATGCTTCTCATAGACTCCATCGTCCATCAATAAAATTAATATTGCTTGCATTCCAGTTTTTTGATGATTATAGGAGACCACAATATTTACAGACAGAGGAAATTTTGAGTTCTCAAACGAAAGCACTTGCAAACAATTCCCATAATTTATTCATACATCGTCCCCAAAGAAGAAATAGGTAGTTCTTTTTCTTTGTTTATTCACTTTTCTATTTTTTTTTAAATTTTAAGTGACACCACAATCTCCTCATGTTCAAAAAAGTACTATAAGAGAGTGATGTCAGGTTCGAAGAAGAAAATAAACTAATCATGTAATGATGTTCACAAGTTTTGATGATCAATCTATGTTTCAGATCATAATTAATTACATGAACCATAGATAAATCTTGCGGGTAACAAATGCAAAACTAAATTAACCATCATTGATTAGCTATATTCATTGCTCACATAAGATGCAAAATTGTTTAAACTAGATAGCTTTTGATTTAACATTTTATTATTATTGTAATAGGAGGGACATGAGGGATAAGAATGGAGACAGCAAGGGTAATGGCGAAGAGAAGTGCTCATGTGGTGATTGGTGCCAAGAGTATGTGTTCCCAGCGACTAAAACCATTATTATCTCACACATTGCAGACCGTATAACCACTTCATTTTGTTTTTCAATTACTCAGATACAAGAGCTGACGGAAAATATATTGCACGCCAACTTCAAGTCACCTTTACACAGACAAACACGTAAATGTAAGTGTAAGTACATCTATTAGATATTATAGAGATGATAGATTTATAATTAAAAAAAAAAACTTAAAATCTTTTGTTGACATTGTGTTGTTTATTAGGAAGAGGGAGTACCCATCTCTCATCCTCACCAATCTCTTCCAACACACTGCTCTATTAGTGATTTAAGTATCTTTCTCCGTTTTTTCTTCAGATTATTTATTTATTAT
The DNA here is from genome assembly GCA_012274485.2 of Sinapis alba. Lineage (NCBI taxonomy): Eukaryota > Viridiplantae > Streptophyta > Magnoliopsida > Brassicales > Brassicaceae > Sinapis > Sinapis alba. Next base: position 46,007 of record MU105845.1, on the reverse strand, counting down.
TTTCACTATTATATATTAAACCCCCATGTTCTCTTAGGGTTTTTCAAGTTATAAGAGGCTGATCGTGAGTTTATTCTTTTTCAGACCAAAAAGTTGTTTGATTGATCAGTTTTGGGATCTTGGCAAAATCTGCCTAAGCAACCTAAAGAGAAAAGACATGTTACTACTGATAAAGGTGAAGCCAAGGAATTATTGAAAAAAGCAAGTGAAGGTTTCATTATTTTGCAATTTAAGATGACTTAGATTATGGTGTTTGTGTAAGCTTCTTACTGATTTGAGTTTTGTATATAGTCAATTTTTCAATTTCGGTCGTTAGTGTGTATAGCTATTAGTCTATCACCTCTTACGTGACTTAAAACTTGGTCGCCTGAGCACAGAGACAGACTTCTTCCAATCTTTCTAATAATTTTACTCCATTGTGCATTTGTATCTGTCCCAAACTGATGCTGTGTAGATTCAGTTGATTTTCTTCTTTACTTGAATTTCTAGGGAATGTGGAAGAGCTGAAATTAGAGGGTAAATATGAATGTCTCGATGTCTGGGTTGTATTTTATGTATTTAATGTTATTGTAATATGTGTATTTTTCTAAAATCTGATAGAAGTTGAATTAATTTGTCAAATTTAAGAATGATAGCTGCTGACCCTCATGTTAAAATTTTATAAAGTGCAGAGTATAAGACCATGGAAATGGATCACATGGAAGCAAAAGTTATGATGTCATCCTCAATGACTAATCCTCATGATAACTATGTCGTTCATCACCAGATTCACCACTGTCGGATAACAAGTTGTCCCTCCTTCTGATGTAAAATGAATCCATATAGATTCTTTTATAATCAGATAATGAAAACCAAATGATCAAAGGAAAAGAGAATATAATTTTTAAAACAAATTTGAGTTCTAATTATTTAAAATCCTGCAATTTAGATTTAAATTTTTGTAATATAATTACATTATATAATGCACAACTTGAGGAGCAGACGCATAATGTAAAAAAAAGTATCAACAAAACATGTGATTGTGTTCAGAGACGGAACAAACAACTTGAGATACAACTCAAAACGTTAAAATGCTAGATTTAATATTTGGAGAAGAGGCAAAGTGTCAAAGATGATGACTCAGAGAAACAGAAGCTTGGGCTGTAAAAAAAAAAAACTTAACTTGAGTTGAGCAATTAAAATCCATGATCCAAGATTTAATTGGTTTGTTTCTTTTTTTTTTCGTTACAATAATTCTACTAACTAAAAATTTCACCATTACGTATTAAAGGGTTTGGTAAACATAATATTTTTTTAATAAAAAGTTAGCTACTTAAGGCCTATATATTTATTATTACTATTTCTTTTTTAAAAGCCTAATTATTCTTCAGACAACTAGAGAAATTTACAACGTAGGACACTTTATGTCTTCTTATTAACAACCAGAGACACTTTATGCTCCCTAGACACTTTACTCAACCAAACTAGCTCAACACTAACTAATCGGGAACAATTCATGTCCAGCACTAAAAATACTATTTAGTAAACTAACTAGAGTTTAAGCGGGAATAAACCTTGTCCACACATTTTTTTTGGATCCAACGGAGCACAATGCACCAGGACATATTTGACAAGACAGATATCTACCTTAATTCTACACCATTGGATTAACTTCTTTGATTCCTTAAGCAACGGTCTTGATCTTTACTTCCAGATACCCATCATCTCATCTCTTCCTTCTACTTCTCCGCCATCGTTATCCATCGAACACAGTAGTTTGCCGGAAAATTTACATGGTTAGTTTTGTTAATTTAATTGTCATTATTTATTATCCAGTAGCTAACCAAAATCATTCTATGGACTTCTATTTTCTGCAAGATTTCATGGTAGACCACTGCATGGTAATCACCGGTGAATGGACCTATGTTGACTCTCGTTAGGTTTTCGATATCGACAAGTTAAAAATGTCATGTATAGTACATGTGTGTTCCGGATTGCCCTTGATAGATCTTCAAAACAAAGTTGAGAAGGAGTTCTTCAATGGCCTCGCGTCGGCACCTCTGGTTGTCTTGAGTTACTGACCTCCTAATACTAAAGAGCTAGCAACGGGATTAACTATCCCACCGGTTAAACACATACTCGCATTGGTGTACAAGTATTTTGTGATGTACATGCTTGCACATTATCATTCAGCAAAACAAAATTCACAGGGTGTGCATAATCTTTAAGTGCGCAATTGTACGTATACATCAGTTAATGTAATCTGACTAAAACACGTACACCTCAGTGTACCAATAATTTGTGATTTCCACGATTTTACACTGCCATTTATCAAAATGTGTACACACCTCATGTGTACACGAATCTCATGTGTACACGAACGATGTGGTCACGAATCACGTACCTCATGTGTACACGAACGGCTGCAAATGATTACGAATCACGAATTTTAGTGTTTGTGAGAAACACTTTCGTGTACACCACAATACATGTACACACATCATGTGTACACCCATGATGTGCACATTTCGTGTACACGACAACGAGCTGGTCCATGGTCATTCAGCCACCTGATCCGTGTTGCATGTATGGACACACCATTTGTGTCACGAATCAAGAATTCTGGTGTTTGTGAGAAACACTCTTTGTTTACACCACAATACATGTACACACATCATGCATATATCCATGATGTGCACATTTTGTGTACACGACAACGAGCTGGTCCATGGTCATTCAGCCACTTGATCCGTGTTTCATGTTCGGACACACCATCTGTGTCACGATTCAAGAATTCTGGTGTTTGTGAGAAACACTCTTTGTGTACACCACACTACATGTACACACCTCATGCGTACACCCATGATATGCATATTTCGTGTACACGACAACGAGCTTTGTACATGGTCTTTCGGCCACCTGATCCGTGTTTCTTGTACGTACACACTATTTGTGTCACGAATCATGAATTTTGGTGTTTGTGAGAAACACTTGTCGTGTACCCAGCCAAAACATGTACCCACCTCATGCGTACACCCATGATGTGCACATTTCGTGTACATGACAACGAGCTTGTACACCTGTGTAATGTTTCGTTACCGCATAAATTCGTCGCTATTTATTTTCACAGGGTGTACATACGCTATAAGTGTTCACAACCAAATGTATGTCCACAGCTCACTAACCCATGTTCACAACACATCTGATTCGTTACACACATGCAAAGACATCATTACATGCTGTAAACATAACTCACAACTCACCCATGCGTGTTTCGTGTGCAACATCAATTATATTAACTCAAACAACACGATCACTCAAGCAAAGCAGTTATGTCCACTAAACACGCCATTAGCTGTACACACACATGTTTTCGCAGCAACGCATTACAAAATATTCCCCCCTCGACACACATCCAAAAAAAAGATAGTGTTTTAACATCTCAGTTTTAAACAAATTATTACACATAATCAACCAACATACAATGGCACAACTCAGTCACAATTATTAGCAGACACAACCGGAGTCTACGCCATGCTTCCATCCTGCTATCATTCGCTACCATATCCGTAATCTCAACAATGGTAATGTTTCGATTTTTTCTGATGACCCGCTCCCAATATGCAAAATTCTCGTTGTTGGCAGGAATCTGGTACTCATGGTCATATCCTTCTTCGAACTCCCCATAGTTGAGTCCAGTCACTGCTCCAAACTCAACCAGCAAGAACCTTAAGGGCTTCCCCCAAAAACACTCAGTAGCTCGTACTTCTTCCTGCTAACAACCTGCCTCGTTAGTAATCCATGAAAGAGCTTTCCAGACATGGTTAGCGTCCTAACCGGTACCTTGAAAAGTCCACCAAAACCCAAAGCTAAAACCCGAGACATTTCCACCGTCCCCTTGAGCACCTCTTTCACTACAAGTAGGTAGTCAATATTGGCGTACATATTAACCCTACGGCTTGGGAACCTATCCGTCGCGAAAATCCTCTCCTGGAGCCGATTGTCTCTACCACTTCCTAGTGCCGCTGCCTCCGGATCTGTGGCTATCTCTTTCCCCCTCTGACTCCTCCTGGGTGTCTCCTCCGATGGTTCTATCTCGTCGTTTCGAGATTTCGCCCCGGGGACCACCGGCTCTGTAAACAAAAATAAATAAAATCAATCGACGCAAACCCTACCTTAACACAATATATTCAAACAACCCCCTATACCTCTCGGTGGCCTTTTGCCCCGCTGGCTCCTCCTTGGCGTCATCGTCGTCATCACCTCGGTAGTCTATTTCCCTCTTCTCTGTCAAGACGCCGGTCACACTCCTCCGTCTCTTTTTTTACCCGGAAGCGTGAAAAATAAACGGTTAGGCAAAGACACATAAATAAAATATCTTTGTTTATGTGGGTTTTCCTTATCCAATCCAGTTAATACCACACATCGGATCCACCGCTGCCAATTTACTTTTTGTAATTTTTAAAATTCAAATAGAAACTAAAAAAGTCTAACTAAATCATTCAAGTTATCATGACCAGTTGGACAGTTACGCTTTTGCAAGGACAATTTAAGACTTTTCACTTGTGAAAGTACCCAAGTAGCGAAAAATGTCTTATTCTGTTATTTAATCTCATAAAGTGTCTAAACATGTAAATCACTCTGACAACTAAATGGTTTACGTATACGAAAGAAAGTAAGTGGACTATGAAATACCAAATAAACATTCACTAATAAGAGGTTTAATAGCACCATTAAAGAGGGATTTTAGAGGGTGTTTAAGGGGGGCGTTTAGGCAAAAAGCGGATGGATCCCATAAAAAGGGGTGTTTGTGTTGCTTGATTAGGAGAATGGTGCTTGCACTGTTAAAAAAAAAAAATAAGTACCCCTAAGTAGTGCTTAGGGTTGAAGATGCTCTAAAACATGCACATGCAACAACCTATATCCACCTAAAGTCATCTACCAATTTTTGTACCTATGTTAATATATTGTGAAATTTGTTTGAGATCTAGACTGATCTACACGTGTTTACAATACATATTTTACCATATCAAATTTTAATTGGTTATTTTATTAATCTTTGAGAAACCTGGAGAAGTTCTCCCGAAACTGATGTTCTGTCCCGGGATTAGAATTCATTCTCAAAAGGTTCACCGACAAGGTTATCTTTGAAAGTTCACAAACGTCTAAAGTATGTTCTCTCTCCACTATTTTCCTTAGTATACACATATGAATTTGATCAACATTCTAGAATATATATAAACTACACAATCCACTTAACACACTAACAACATTTAAAAATATTGCTCTGGTAATCCTTTCCAAAACACTTATACGCGACCACAAGTTGAAAAATAACATGCACTTACACAGTCATTACTTCCAGATGCTAATCCGTCAATCACACAACAATATAATGTAATAAATATTTATATACAAATTTCGATGTATCATGAGCGGGCAAACCCTAATCTATATATAATAGTGTTTTCTTCTTTTTCTGTGAGGACATATCAACGCTCCATCATTAAATTGAGTATTCTCAAGGCGATATGTGTCCCATCTCTTCTAACACTACGTTTCATTAATGTGGTCTTATTTATTTATCTTACCACCTTCTAAATTGCATCACGCTTGAAGTTAACATTTATTCAACGCAAAGAAAAATGTATTTATTCAGTCTAGCCCGGCCCAAAGATGAAAAGGAGTCACGTTTGGACAGTGTTGCATAACTCTTATAAAGAAAAATGTTGCATAAAAAATAACTCTTTCTACTATATTGGACAGTGTTGTTACACAAACGTGACCTATGATTGAGTCACGTTTTTTTATATTTATTCAGCGGCCCACCCCTGGTATAAAAAGGTAAAACAAATAATGCATTGTCCATGGCGACATAATAGCCCCGACTTCCATAGGTCATTGCTTCAATCTAAAACTAACAATCATATTGTATTAAATTAATCTCCCAAATTAATCTCGCAAATTGAACTTTGGTTTTCTCCGGTTAAACCCAATTTTATTCCACTTGGTCTGAACAGGCAAGACATGATTTTGACCACTTAAAACTTGATTTTTGGATAATCTTTATTGGGGCTAAAATCGGTCACGACGAAATCAACGGCTCAAGTCCCGAAAAATGCTTCTTCCGAGGCTTCGGCTCATGAAAGTTTTCAAAAAACGATCAAGCCACAAGGAGCGAGTCGCCATACGGTAAGTCCCACCTTGCAAGCACGGGTCGCCATATGGCGACCTGCACTCGGGAAACATGGATCATCATATGGTGACACGCACCCTGCAAGCACGGGTCGCCATATGGCAACCTACACTTGGAGAGCACGGATCGCCATATGGCGACCAGCACTCGGGAAGCATAGATCGCCATATGGTGACCCACACTCTGAAAGCATGGGTCGCCATATGGCGACCTACACTCCGGAAGCACGGGTTTCCATATGGCGACCCGCACCCTGCAAGCACGGGTAGCCATATGGCGATATGCACTTGGAGAGCATGGGTCGCCATATGGTGACATGAACCCTCCGAAGCCGTGTCGCCATATAGCGACCTAGGCTCCCGAAAGTCCTGGTCGCTAGTTGGCGGCCTCATTTCTCTCAAACAGTATCAAAATACTCTAGTCCCGCTCTCATGACTTCCTACTTCGATTTAGGATCTTGCTGCATCTCAATTTATCAAGATTGGAGTTCCCATTAAGATTTTACGATAAAAATAAGTAAGACTCGATAAACAACTTCTAGTTCGACAAATGCAGCTCCCAGGTCGCCATATGGCAAGCTGGATCACTCCCTTTAGCTCCTCTCTCGAATCTTGATAAAACGCTATTTGATTTTTTCCAATCGGAGTTACCATTAGAATTTTATGATAAAAACCGCGAAGACTCATTTTCTCGTATAAATTCAAATGGATCGTATGAAACGGCAACGGTTAACTGTGAAATTGTCTAAACCATACAGGAAGTTTGAACTCCCTTTAGATCGAAATCGTATCGAGAACCCTTTTCGGAGAAATCGTAAAACACTTAAAGCCGGAAAAACGGTCCGAGAGGACAAAAACACGGTTAAAAGCCCGCTTACGATTTCGTATGAAACCATGCCCAAAGATGCTATGACGGTTTATTTTTGTTCACAAGAGAAGATAAATGTTAAAGTTTCAAGATAAATATGAGGATTTAGCGGATAAATGTAAAGATCGGAGAAAAAAGGGAATATTCCCAAAGTGATAAACTCGACCAGGGACAGAAAAAGAAGCGCCAAACCGTCTTGAAAAGGAGTATATAAGAGAAGGCGAGGATGGAGACGACGAGTCACTATTTTTTGTATTCACAGCAAACTTAGAGCAATAGGCATTTATATCCGTTTTTGATATCAAACTACAACTCGATTAGGGATTTGCAGTCTTAGGTTCCTAGAACTAGGAACTCGCCAACAGTTCTTGTGGCCAAGGCTCTTTCCTTCTTGTAAACGCTTAAACGCAGATTCAGAATAAGATTTATTTTGCTCTCCTTTTATTTTATTGATTCTTTAGTATTTTGTTTGTTCTCATCATTTGATTGCGTTGGGTCTGGTTTAAAGCAGATTACCCGGGATCTCCCGGGAACGTCAGGGTTTTCTGACTTCCTAAAGTTTACGAAAATCGACAGTGTGGATTTCGGTTCCCACAATCTCACTTCTTTCTCTTGTTCTTCACAAACAAAAGGGGAGAAAATCAATGTTTTAGTTTTCAAAAGCTTAACTCACTCAATTTCACTCCGAGTTGGACGTTTCTTGAGCCTTATCCACACCATTTCATGAGATTTTTCCAAATCTTCACTCTTTTGCTTGATCCGCAAATGTATGAAACTCTATCTCCACTTTGAGAGTCTGAAAATACAAAGTAAAAGTGAAATTTTTGAGCTTGTTAGAATGTTCTGGCTTGAATAGTGAGTTAGGGATGAGTTTAGGGACGATTTTACACATATCCCATGCCTCAATTTGTAGTTTTAGGTCAGATTTAGGAATTTAGGGTTTGTTCTTTCTAAAAAACTAAAAAAAAAATGATGTTTATACTGTGAGATTGATGATCATTTGATGTGAGTTATTCAGTTGCACTGGTTTTGAATCATTGTCTATAACATTTAACTTGGTTTCACTTTTGAGAACTCATTTGTGAATGTTTGTTTGCAGATAATGGCAAAGAAAGAAACCAACACACCGAACCAGAAAAGGAGGGTGTCAACTCAGTCTAAAGACACAACAGCTGCATTCAGCTCGGCTCAGCCAGATATTGATGTCACTACAAAGGAGAAGGGAATTCTGTGTGATCTCAAGAAGATGTGGGAAAACATGGGACTCGAGACTCTTGGCTATACTCACGAGCCCATTTATCCAAAGTTGGTTAGACATCTTTCCTCCTCAGTTTAGTTGCACTACAAGTCTGAGACTTGTGGGAACCAAAATTCTCACTATCGATTTCAATGAACGGAGGAAAGAAAAGAATCATTTACTTTCCCTGAGGTCCCAGATATATGCTAAACCAATGACAACTGATCAAATTATGAGAAATAAACAAAGTACAATTAATCAAAATTGAGAGCAAAGTAAGGATGATCTTATTTAGAATCTGCGTATAAGTGTTACAACAAGTGAAAAACCTTTGGCCGCAAGATCTGCTGTCTGCGTGTTCTCTAGTTCTAACCACCCAAAACCTTAAAACCTAGTTGAGTCGCATCTCGATAATAAAAAAAAATTTCTAAATTGTTCTAAGTGCTAAAGTTACTGTGAATTTTTCTTGTCCCCTCGTGCTCCTCACCATGACTCTCTTTATATATGTCTCCAAGGTCGGACATCTTTTCATTTCTGCCCCCAGTTCGTGTTTATCTCTTTGCATAAGTTTTCCTTATCTTCTTGATTCACATGTTTATCGTGGAAGTTCTGCATTTATCTTCTTTTCCATTTCTCTTTATCCAAATCAAATAAACCGTCATTTTACTTTGGGCATGTTCTTTTTTTAAATCATAATTGGATTTTCCATCGTGTTTTAGGCCCTTCTCAGACTGTTTTACGATTTAAACGTTTTTACGATTATCTGTGGACAAAGAGTCGATTTATACGGTGTTGGTTTTTTATATTGTTGGTTCCACAGAATGATGGAAATCAATCATTTTTTTTCAAGAAGACAGTGGTGTTAAGTTAACCGCTATTATCTCTGATGATTGATTCAGAATTTTCTGACAAAACAAGTCTTTAACTGTTTTTATCATAAAATCTCAAAGGAAACTCTATTGAGATGAAACGAAAGACATTTCGATCAAGATTCAAAAGAGAACATGATGAGAGTCTTGTGTTATGATTAGGAACGCTGTGTGGCGATCATGAGTGAGTGATTGAGTTCGTGTGAGGCGATATGAGCCTTCTGTGAGGCAATGTGAGCTCGTGTGAGGCGATGTGAGCCTTCTGTGAGGCGATGTGAGCCTTATGTGAGGCAATGTAAGCTCGTGTGAGGAGATGTGAGCTTGTGTGAGGTGATGTGAGCTTTTGTAAGGCGTTGTGAGCCTTATGTGAGGCAATGTAAGATCGTGTGTGGCGATGTGAGCTCATGTGAGGCAATGTGAGCTTGTGTGAGGCGCTGTGAAGCTGTGTGAGGTGATATGAGCCTTGTGGGGCGATGTGATGAGGTGTGTGTGGCGGTATGAAGCTGTGTGGCGATGTGAGGGAGTGAGTGTGGCGATGTGAGTGAGTGGGAAGAGTGATGGTTCATTTCTTATGTGCTCATCATCTCCGTTGATTGCTTTGTAGACTTTCAGAACTACTTGGTTTATTTCACTTAAGTTTTTTGCAAAGATTTCTCGAAAGTTGTTTTACGGAAGATTATCTCATAAACTTTCCTATGAGGTTTTTTCCGTGGAAACTTTCCGAATTTTTTTTTATGGAAGATTGTTTCGAAAAACTTGTAAGTTATCGTAAAAACTTTTCACAATAATGTTCTTCTGGTCTTTTCATGTTTGAATAGAAACTATTTCATTTCTTGTTCGGCATGAAGTACACAAAGCTTTGTTCTCGTATCCTTACTTAAATAGGCTCGGCTTATGTGTGGTGTAGTTCATTTGACATTTCCAACTTTTATTTGTTTAAGGAATATTTCCTCAGAAGATTTTAGACACTGATTTCGCCGTGACCGATTTTGACCCCAATAAGGCTAACAAGGTTGCTATGAAGGCAAAATTTGATTCCTATCCAGTGGCTTGACTTATGAGATATCTATACACAAGCTGTGTACACTGTTTGCATTTTAGACCAAACGTGAGGCATGTTCCCTGCCCAAGTTCTATTGTGTGTTTCTGTTGTGGAATGAGATTGGGCTCCCTTCTTATATTTCTCAGAAAGCCAAAGTTGCGATGCTCAGAAACCAAGTCCTGCGAGTGGTAGCAAAATATTTGGGTCATATTATATTGTGTAAGGAAGAAGCAGGATCACTCACTGAGGATGATATGCAACTTACCTCTTACGGGATTCAACTATCTCTCAGGCCAACATATGATGTTGCATCTCAACCTCCAACTGAGCTATTGGTTAACATGGGAGCGTTGTTTGCTTAGAAACTTTTTGATAGGAAGTTCAGGGGCCTTTGTCCTCTTGAGAAGAAACCTTTGGAAGAGATTAATTGTTATCTGCATATACCAGTCAGTATAATTCAAGAGTACCATCATTGGAGGGTACACAACTGCAGCAGCTCTTCTGGACTGCATACGCTCTGGTCAAGCTTACAGCAATGGTGCAGACTGTGTGGGGTACACTGGAAAGGATTTGATTAAGTCAATGGTGTTTGGGAATGAGGAACTTACTATATGATGATGTTAAACCATGTATGCTTTTAAATGTCGTTCTAGTGATCATTATTCCAGAATGTTGAGTGTACACACGAGCTAAGCACCTTTATCTTTGGACCATTCGCCTTGACCAGTAAGATTTCAGGCTTTGGGGTTTAGATGGAAGGAAAATTGACTCTACTTTATCTGAACCTAACTTGACTTAAATATTTTCGTATAGGTACTATATTTTGGGAAACGAATCACATTCAAGAATTCTTTAACCTTTCACCACTCTTGTTGTCCTGAATGGCTAGCTCATTTTTAGCTAGTACCTACCTTGAACCTTAACCTCTTTTAGACCTTGTATTGAGAATCCCATGCCATTACTAATGAATGTAGAGAGTCGCTTTGTAGAAATAAAGATTTTCTGGGTTTTGGTAACATAAGTATGGAATATGTTGGAAATATTATGGTTGTAGTCTGGTTAGTATGTGCATCTCTTGTTCTTATTTATGTGGTCTGCAAGTCAAAGTCATTGGTATGGTTACTGAGAGTTTGCGAGTTCCTGTTTTCAAACCTCTTTCTTGGTCCTTGGCTGTTTGTTCGGAGACAAGCAAAAGACTAAGTCTGGGGGAGTTCATGTGTTGTGTTTTAAACAAATTCTAACCCTTATTTTCAAGTGTTTTTTGAGTCTTGTTGTTTTTATCGAGTCTTTTCAGGTTAGAATGCGTTAGGATGGAGTTTTAGGCACAAGAAGCAAGGATTGAAACAAAATGGAGTAAATGGGATGTTTTAGGCCAAGATCGATTGATCTACAGACAAATCGATCGACCCAAACTTGATGAAAACTTGCAAAGCTTTTTTTGGTTCGAATACAAATCTCAAAGTCGATTGTTCACATTCAGATCGATTGATCCCCTTACAGATCATGCTGTCCCCTTACGGATCGATCGATCCTGAGGTTGATCTCGAGTGCGTCTACGCGAGAAAAAATCAGATTTTTTTTTTAATTCGATTTCTGAGCCGGTTAAGCCTAGGGATTCGGTAAAAACATGTTTAGACCTATATTTTCAGTTTCTTCAGCAGTTTTCAGACTACACTTTCATTTCTTATTGTATTTGCTTTTTGATTCGAGATTGTAAGCATAAGGGAAACAAAAATCATTACTCTTCTTTTATTCAAAGAATCTTTAACTTTTTTGTGAACCCTATTTGATTTCTTTTATTGAATGAATCATTCAGTTATTTTCTGTGTTCTTCATTCCATGTATGAGTAATGTCATCAGCTAGGCTAGGGTGAATCAAAGGAATCCATGAATCGTTGAAACCGATATGTTAGATATGGAATAAATAATTTGGTTCTTTGTCTAGATTAATCTTATTGTTTGAACTGGACTGTGCACCTAGTTCTTGATCTCTCTAATGTTTTTTCACCGAAAGTGAATGTTAAAATCCTGAAATGAATCTAGATGTTATATATTTGTAGCAAACTGAAGTTGTTGTTAGAGAACTTGTGAACAAATCAAACATGTTAGAATGCATATTTAGGATTCTAAATTCAACATAATGTATTTAGATTACTAAAACATAGGATTTAGTACTGCAGAAGTAGATTAAATGACTTGAGTTGTTTGAGTGCAAGAACAATTATAAATTATATTCCTTGTCTAATATTCTTTTCATGATTGATATTTTCTGAGAGTTGCCTACTGCCTAGCGTTTTTAGTTATAAGTTAATTTTGTTTACATTATGTAAATTACATCTGTAGTTATTGAATGCATAAAAATAAACTCTTTTTGTTCTAGTTTATTCTTTGCTTGCAGATTCATAGTGTATCCTTGGTCTATGAGGAATTCGATCGCTATATACTACTGTGAACTTGCAGTTGATTTTAGTGTTAAAACCTTAGTACATGAAGTTTTTGGCACCGTTGTCTGGGACCAATAGAGTTACCTTAGAATCTAGGACTAGAGTCTAGTCTGGAATTTTATTTTTGTTATTACTAGTACATTCTTTATCGTCTTTCTTGTGTGTTTCAAGTGTATGAGCACGATAAGCCAATTCTACAAACTTGGTAGTTGTCTCTAACGAAGATCTAGCAAGAATCAAAAGATAGAACAATAGAAACAAAAGAATAGATATGGCTGAAGTACAAGACTAGCATGACAGATTGGGAGTTGACCAGAATCTTCCTATTAATGATGACATGCTTCTGCCAATGTTGCTGGTGTTATTTTACAACGCCAACCTGGTCCAGCTCAGAGGCGATCTCAGCTTCGTCCTATTGGAGCTATTGACACTCCACATGCTTTATATCAAAACATATCTTCGATCCAACCTCCTCCAATCAACATGCAAGACTATGAGACTAAACCTCAAATCATAGCTTTGGTCAAGCAGCACATGTTCCATGGTCTTCCCTTTGAGATTCCTATGGTCTTCCCTCTGAGATTCATATGGATAATGTGAGAACCTTAAGGAAATATACAGCACAAAACAATCTAATGGAGTTCCTACTGGTTGTCTTTGATGCAAGTTGTTTGCATTTACTCTGGGAAACAAGGCATTGAGATGGTTGAAGTCTATGTGTGCAGGATCTGTTACTACTTGGGATCAGTGCATAGCTTTGTTCTTGGAGAATTTCTCTACAAATACAAAACAGCTAACCTGAGAAGTAAGATCAAAAACTTTTAGCAAAATGCCTCTGAACCATTGAATGAAGCATGTTACAGAATCAGAGAGTATCCTAGGGAGTTCCCACACCATGAGTACTCAAAAGAGCAATCCCATTCCATGTCAGAGTAATCTCATTAGTTAGGCTAGAATGGATTAAATGAATCTATGAATTATTGAAACTGATATATCCGATAGGAAATAAATCATTTGTTTTTTTAATATAGATTAATATTATTGTATGAACTGGACTGCGCTCCTATTTCATGATCTCTAGGATGTTTATTGCACCAAAAGTGAATGTTTAAACTCCTGAAATGAATCTAGATGAGCAAGTATTCATAGACAACATAAGTTTTTGTTATGGAACTTGTGAACAATCAAACATGTTAGACTACATGTTTAGGATTTTCAATACAACGTAAGTTAGTATTTAGATTACTAAAACATAGGATTTAGACTGCAGAAGCAGAGTAGATTACTTTAGTTGTTTGAGTTCAAGAACAATTATAAATCATATTCCTTGTTTAATGTTTATTTCATGATTGGTGATGTTTTGATAGTCGCCCATTGCCTAGCTTTTTAATTTATAAGTTAACTTTGTTTACATTATGTCACTTACATTTGTCGCAATTGAAATCATTAAAAAACTCATTTTGTTCTAGCTTGATTTTTCTCTCGTAGATTCATATTGTAATTTTGGTCTATGGGGAATTTTATTCCTATATACTACCGCACACTGCCGTGCACTTGCGGTTGGTTTTAATGGTAAAACATGAGTACATCGCCTGTGGAGTAGCCAAGGTGCATGTTCCGACGGTGTGGACATCTTGTAGTGTGCATGATGTTGCCATTGTGGATGCGGCATTGGTGTTTGCCATTGTGGTGGTCCAGCTGGTGACACAACAATAGGCACACGGTGAAGAAGCAGAGTTGTAGGGTGATGTTTGTTGTGGTGATTGATATGATGCATATTGCTGACACAGACTTGCATTGTGGTCTTCAGTGCCACAAATTTGACACTTTTCAAGATAAGGACGAGATGGTCGATAACCTCCACGTTCTCCACGGTTTGATTGGGTTGATCCTCCACGATAGCCTCCATGTTGTTGTTGATTATGGAACTAAGCCGCATTACATGTAGTTGGAAGTTAAGACGAGTTGCTGGAGATCATAGTAGAATGTTCCTCCATTGAGAAACTTGTCATGAAGCTCATCAATGAAGATCAAGATATTTCGTACATTGACTCTATTATTACACAAAATTCATCACCAAAACCCTCAATAATGATGTCGAGGGCATCTTCATGTTCAACAAGCATTCCTAATAAAGCTAGTTGATCAGCTTTGTTTATAACATTACATATGTATTCATTGAATGTTTTAGTTCCCTTGATGCTTCTTTTCAGTTGTTGTTTAATTTGTTTGATATGCCATATATGCGCTCAAGAATTGTCCAAATATCTCATGAAGAGACTGTCTTTGCAACAATTGGCTGAATGGGAAATGATAGCTGTCCAATGAAAGTGTTGTAAAGTAAGCGATCTTATCGTTTCTAGGGAGCAAATGTTGTATTTGGCTGGACAATACCTTTGTTGGTGTTTATTGTGGAATGACATCGGCATTGCCAATGAAGGTGTGAAGCTCGTGTGCTTCAAGGAGAGCTCGAACTTGAAGGTGATATGTAAGGCAGTTGGCGGAAGTGAGCTTGGTGATTGATGACATGTTGATCCTAATAAGGGATATTTTTAGATCTTCATTGTTGTACACATGTATGATTGTAGCCTTTGCAGTGTCGGCCATTGCGCAATGTAAAAGAGAAAAATGTGAGAGCAAAAAAATTTTATATCGTATGCTCTGCTACTATATAAGATGGCAATTTTTGTGTATTCAATATAAAAGCAATGTACAAGTATTATACAGAAGGTATATGAGATTTGTATATAACTAAAGTTTAACAGATAGAGTCAAATCTAGGATAAGTGATGAGTTTATCTATAACAACATTAATCATTATACTCACAAGATATTATGATCATATTGTGCTACATAACTCTGAACACAATTTCAAAGAAAATATTGAAAAAGCACACTGTGTTTAGGCTTTTAGCAATGCGACAAACTACACACAACCACAAAAAGGAAATGATTAAATAAATGAATTTTTAATCAAATGAATTTAAAATGTATCAGTTTCATTATATATGTTTTTTATTGAGAAATCGGTTTCATTATCTATGTTTACTCCACAATTTTCTGATTCGATAATACCAGATCAGTAATAAAGCTTAAAGGCTTGCTTTCTAATCAAGACCTAAGTTTCTATTTGTCTTCTCTTCAACTTGTCTTGATTAAATAGTAAGTAATATATGAATGGGATTGTTTATGCAACATGACATCACCTTGTACAAAGAACAATAGATAACATGAACAGTACGTAGAGTTAGTAGACGCACTATCGAAAGAACCAAAAAAAAAGCAAGACTTCACGATAAGACGACATTGACAACAATGTTAAAGAATGTCACGAAAAAGCATCCCATCTGCAATCTTACAAATATCTATAAAATCAAATAACCTGAAACCTAACAGAGCATCCCATCTGCAATCTTATTTGACTGGGATAGTCAGCGTAAGTCGGCTCACCTCATTAGACGACTTGAAGCGAGTCAGTCCGTAAGTGGGATACTGTAAATCAATTATTGTGAATAGTCTTACAAACTCTTTTCGCAAATTGAATCCACTTAAATGTAAATTTGGTTTTACATATCTAGTGTGGAAATTTTATTGAACTTTTAGAAGGAAAATATATATTTCAATAAGCATATTAAAATGAACTATAACATTTTTCATATTTAAGAAAATTTAATAATACCAAATTGTTGTATACATAAATAAAATTTTGTAATAGTTAGTAAATTTTTGACTTTTATTGTCGTATTCGAACATAGAGAAGTTAGTATAGAAATTTAGTTTAAATTTTAAAATTTTTGACTTTTAATTATTAAAAATTTTGGAATTATAGAGAAGTTAGTATAGAAATTTAGTTTAAATTTTTAAATAAAAATTGATTAGTTTTATTCAAATTTAAACATAAATATAAATAGTTTGAGATACATGATACAAATTGGTTATAGTTTCTTTCGTAATACTTTCTCAAATACTTTTTCCTAAAGCTTTTTTACCCTTTTATTATTCAAAAGTAATTTTTCTACTTTGTATAGATGTAGATATTTTTATAAATATTTATCTTATTAAAACATAATTATAATTTGGATTAAAAATTACATTTGCGTGGTGTGGTATATTATAAGAAAATATCACTTATTTTTGACTTTAATTAGAACTTTCATTACAAATATTTTCATCACATGAAAGTATTTAATTTTTTCCATAACTAAAGATATACTCTTTCTAATATTGTATTTCAATAAAAAATCCAGTACCTGTTATTTTAAAGTAAACATATATTATTATAAAAAATTTATAAAGAAATTAAGTAAAACGATTTAGTAATATTAATTTTAAAACAAACAAATTATATTTACTTGAGGGAATTAAGCGTATATATTATTTATAGATATCTATCATAAACATAATTTAATTATTAAACCAAATATAAAATATTTTTAAATAAATTATTTTATTTATAGATATCTATCATAAACAGAATTTAATTATTAAACTAAATATAAAATATTTTTAAATAAATTATTTTTTATATAGAAATAATAAAATTGAGTTAAGTAACTATTCGTTTGCGATCCTGCAATGTGAGCTAACTCCAAAACCCATCACAAATAACAAAAAAAAAAATCGTGAATTTTAGAAATATTTCATTTTATTAAAAAAATTATAAAACTAAACACTTAAATTAGTAATAGCTAGTTTATATGTATTTATAATATAAAATTAAATTATTAATTTTACCTAATATTCATTATTTGATTCTAATGCCAGGTCAAGAGAAATGTTCTTTACGGTTGTAGTTTTGTGGGTTATTCTTAGAAACATGAAAAATATTAATTAAGCATAAAACGGGTCAAAAAAGTATATCAACGCAATTCTATTATAAAATAATAAATTAACTCATTTCAGTATTAATAATATAAAATAACACATAAAATATGTAAGATGAATTAAAAACACATTAATCAAACTGTAAAATATATTATATACATCAATTTAAATATAAAGTATGCATAAAACTTTAAAAGATATAAAAAGAAATAGATAATTGTATTTTGAGAAATTTTCTAGGATAGCCATTTTAGTTTATTTTCATAAAAATAGCACTCAAGGAGAAAAATGACCAAAATATTTTATTAAAAATGTAAATATACATTCATACCTCTAGGGTTAACTAATCTAAAATTAGGGTATAGAGTTAAAAGGGTATGGTTTTGGGAGTGAAGTTTCAAATTTTAAAAAATAAAAAATAAATATTAAAAATTTCAAAAAAAAAAACTATTTTAGTCATTTTATTTTTCAAAGTCTATTTTGTGATAAAAAAAACTTAAAATAATTATTTGAGAGAATTGTCCTTGTATTTTTGTTAACTAATATTTGAAAAATCTCTTATTTTTTAAAATGGATTATTCTAATGTATATAAATTAGGATATATCCTCTTCTCCTTAATGCACATAAAAAAATTCACCAAAAATTGATACATAAGCACAATTTTATAAAAGATTTTATAAAATCATATACATATCTTATCATCTTGCTATTTAAAAAAACTACGTGAATGTAACATTTAATACTCCATAACTATTTTAGAATCAATTTCACATTTTAAACCAAAATCAGTTGTAATTTTTGAATCATAAATTGTAACATAATTTCCTAACAAAGATATAATTACTAAATATGGTCACATTAGTTTATTTTTGTTTTGATAACTTAAATCAGTAATAAAAATTATTATCATTTACATGAATACCATATCATTTTAATGTTTAATTTAAATAACTTGTATATATATAAAAGTTGTTTGAAATAAATATAAAATGTTGTTTATGCTTTTTAATACGAATAGACTGAAAGAGATGCTATGTATCGTTTGTAGTTTTATCATTAAAAATGAAAATATTATATTTAAAAATAATAGAACTATTAAATGTAATAATAATAATATATTTATGTTGATTTTAAATTTGATATTTTAGAAATAAAATTTATGACTGAATTGTTTTGATACAAATTTTTAGTAAAGAAATATTTTAAAATTGCATATAAAACTAATTTCTTAGAATGAGAATATCTAATAAAAAATAACAATTTATATTTAATAATAAAATATAGTAACTTGTTAAAATACGATAAAACTAATGTAAGAAAAATTATTAATATAATATACTTGGAATTTAAATATAATAGCATATATAAGAGTAAATAAAAATTATATATCCAAGTAGTAATAATGAGTATTAGGTTTTCATTTTATTACCTAATTTACTGTAATTTTGTTATAATAAATTTGTTATTTTTTAGTATTGTCTAAAATAATAATTTGTATAAAAATGTGTCTGAGTTCAAGAAACAAACATCTTTATTCTACTTAGTATTAACAATCAAAATTAACAAAAATTACAAAAAATAAAACATTAACTTTTTGTGAAAATATTAAATTTGAAAAAATATATTATTTGTAAACAGATACACCACATATTACTACAAACAAATGAAAAGGTTCATTATTTTTCATGATATAGTCAAGAAATTTAAAGAAAGTTCAGTTTATTAAGAGAAAGAGTTTTCCCTAGCTACTCTCCGACATTAAGGCAATCTATATTTTTTCTCCTGCATCTGGACCTTTCGTCCTATCTATTTCTCTTCTTCATTTTCAAGTCATAATTCAGTTTTCTTTGCGTTTTACCATTGTTTCTACCTTTGAGTTTCGGTGGAAGAGGGATTCAGTCGGGCTCCACAGCGGAGACGGTCGGACATATCTCTAGAAACATCTCTTCCGGTATCTCCCTTCTGGTTAGAGCTTGAAGCCATAAAATGGTTGGTAGCCTTAGAGGCGACATCATGCTCCATAAAGCATAAAGAACTTTCTGGGAAAGTATGATTTAGGTCACCCAAAAAGAACAAATTATTCAAACTTCATATATGAACTCAGAAAAAAAAAATGTTGGAGATACTTAATTCGAGAGAAAATCTTCCTATAAAAATTAGGATGTCGGCCTCTTGCCTCTGTCTTCCGACTTCTGTACTCTGGATTGCGTATTTTTCATGCCCTTAAGCTAGAAAGAAAATTTTCTATATTTCAAGATATGGTCAAACTTAACATAAATCTTGCCTAAATTTTTTTAAAAGGAACTCTAAAACCCTATACGAGGGAATCTGACTTGAAACGCTTTCGACTAAGATGCATGAAGCTAGAATTAGATTTCATACACTAATACATTTTATTTCTGTTTTAAGATCAATAACACATTACTTTTGATCTCTTTGATTACTCTGATTCTTGTTTTTGTAGTATCATTAAGAATTGAACTTTATTTTACGCTAGCAGTTTTCTTGAGTTTTAAGTTCTTAGGTTAAGTAGGTAAATTATCATAAAACATGTAAAACAAAAAATAAACAAAGAGAACATCTGGTATTATATACATTTCCAACTCCAAAACATCAAGCAAGTTCCAAGACATTCAAGATAGAAATGTTTTTCAAATTGAACAGAACAAAAAATGAGTTTTTCACTCTCTTGTGGAACCCTTTCTTGATTATTTTATGATTATTTCTGTAAAAAGATAAATTTTGAATTTGGGGGGCGTGGGGGTTAAGGGGAGACTGATTTATAAAGATTTGAAGAATTTTTAGATTCTATTTTTATTGGTAATATGGTTCTTAAATTTTTTAAAAGTCTTGCGTTATTGGTGTGATAATTTTATAATTTCATATAAATATTTTGTTATTGGTGTGATGATTTTGTAACTCAATTTAAAAAATTTTATTATCCAAAAAATTGTGTATTTTATTATTTTGTAATTCTATTCAATTATGGTGTTATTTGTGTTAGTGCAGTGGAGACATGGAAATAAACAGCATAAAATAAAGTTTCTCTTGTTGAATTCACTAGAACAAGAAAGCGGTACACCAATCTTTTCTACTACAAGAATCCTTTAAAATACCCCAATCCTAAGCTAAACCTCACCATATAGTCTAGACTTTTATTTATCAAGATCTCCTAACCCGAGCTAAACTCCCCTTGAATCTAGACTTCAATCTTTCAACAATCTGGAAATTCATTAGTAAATACTTCAACAGTCAAACCACATCACAAACTCCTAAAGATTGATTACACAATCACCAAAAAAGATTTCTTAGTATTCTTATTTTGCAGAGACACCTTTCTCCATAGATGCATGTCCTCCTTGAATAGATAACCAATAACTTGCTCCCCAAGTTCTTTCAAAAACAACTTAAGCAACTTTCCTTTTTTTCTTAAGGAATAACTGCCTTGTCTTCTCCATTCCAAGTAATATCATTTATTTGTAATGTAAATATCCCAATAATACATTATCTATTCTTCAAGCTTAACAAGCCTACAAATATAACAAAACACAAACTCCAACCAATCCCATTTTCATGACACACGCATGTACTACCTCTTGTAGTACTTCACAAACTGATACATAATATACATCTTCAATTTCTTCCTTTTTGACTATGCATGTGAACTCATCACCTCTAGATAGAAAACCATGTTTTCAATCTCTTCCTATGAGTCACATCATGGTAAAAAACTAATATGAAGATCTATATCCTCCAAAGTGAGGATGAAATCCCATTCCACCATCTCCATAGTGATCAAATCTCCTCGATCACGTATTCCCAAGCCCAAATCCTCCATGATTAGCTCCTTGAGCAGACTTGAAACAGTAACATCGAATATGCCATTGAACTCCACAAGAATAACATATTGGACCATGACACTTCATACCATAAGCTTATTCCATCTGATTCTTCTCCCTCAACAACTTAAAACATATTGGCCTAATGTGCCTAACAACACCACAGTGATGGCAAACAAACCAAAACTTTCGTTGAGATGCACTCTCCAATCCAAAAACTTTCCTTGGAATAGTTGCCGTAGCAGTACTCGTAGCAGTCGCGTTCTTCACATCAGTTGCAGTCTTCACTGCAGTTTTTCCATTGGATGCCTTTTCTGCATACACCTTAACCTATGGCTTTGCAGCATATATAGCAAAAACTTCAGTTTTTCTAGCTGATACAAAAACACCTTCAACTTTAGAAGATTCCCCTTAATATCCAAGGCCACATCGATCACTTTTCCCAATATTAGGAAGATGATCTAGCTGTTTCATCCCATTATTCAGAATCCTCAATTCCTTCTGAGTCTCTGCAAGTTGAGAACTAGCATGTCGTGCTTCTTCTTCTTTCTCTCAAGCATAATTAAGTGCTTCAGCAACTTGAGCTTCTAGCTTGACTTTCTCCTTAGTCAAACTGAATTTGCCTCAACATGCTTGATCCAATTCTCATACAGCTTTTCATAATTCTCAGCAAGATCAAAGATTCCATCATCATCATCACTTTCATCATCATCATCACGTTCACATGAAGATTCTGACACAGACGCTGGCGAAAATCCCACCGCAGATTTTGTCTCAGAACCATACTTAAAGGTTATGAACGCCACAATACTCTTTAGTTCCTCACCATCATCATAATTACTCTTGGTGAGTGTCTTCTTCTTCAGCTTCTGCAGATTTGCACATTCAGCATGTAAATGCCCAAACCCCTTACATTCAAGGCATTGTAGAACCTTTGGAGAATTACCAAGCCTTCTTCTTGTTCCTTTCTCCTTCATATAATCATCAACCATGAACCCTACATAAGATTTGTTTCGCCTATTCCACGAAAAACGGCTCTTGAAAGGCAATTTGGCTCTCTCCATCAATCTTCAAGATCTACTTGAAACTCTGTCTTTCTTCTTGAACCAGTTTATGTCCTCACCCTCTATGATATCACCAGTAAATTAGGTGACCCACTCTGATACCAATTGTAAGTGCAGTGGGGACAGAGAAATAAACATCAGAAAATAAAGAAGACACAAAGTTTCTCTTTTCGAATTCACTAGAACAAAAAAGAATCACACCAACCTTTTCTATTACAAGAATCCTTTAGGATACCTCAATCCTAGGGTTAAACCCACCTTAGAGTCTAATCTTTTATTTATCAGGATTACCCAACCTCGGGTTAAACTCCCCCATAATATATACTTCAATCTTCCAACACTCTGAAAATTCGCCACTAAGTACTTCAATACCCAAAACACAACACTAACTCCTAATGATTGATCACACAAGCACCAAAAAAATATCTCTCTATATTCTTATTTTGCGGAGATAGATAACCAAAACCATCTTTCCAAGTTCTTCCAAAAGCAACTTAAGCAACTTTCATTTTTCTTTTAAGGAATAACTCACTTGCATTTTTCTTTTCAAGTAATATCATTTATCTTTAATGTAAATATCTCCATAAATATATAATTCATTCTTCAAGCTTAAAAAGCCCACATACATCATAAAACATAAAATCCAACCAAGCCCATCTTCATGACACACGCATGTACTACCACCTGTAGTACTTCACGAACTGATATAGAATATACATCTTCAATTTGAACAGTGATTTTTTACATTTTAAATCATGAATCATAACTTTCAAAATACTAGAGTTAACCCTTGTATTCTCAAAGTTGAGATGACAAAACCATTTTCTTTATCATATATGTATATGTACGTGATAGACATTTGTTTTTAAGGTTCACTTTCCAAAGACAAATCAATATGTAATTAGAAAAGATTATTATAACCCAAAATGTGAAAAGGATTATTATAATCCAAAATATTATAATTCGTAGAAAAGCTATGAAAGAGATTATGATGTCAACAACAACACATCAAAATGACGAATCCAAAAAATAACACCATAACACTAGAAAAAGAGTTAAAATATTCAGAAAACTAGAAGCATAAGAATCATTTTATTGATAAATATCTCACCATTAAAGCTGACTTTTGGATCTTATAGCGTCATTCCTCATACAAAAAGCTATTTCATCTCTCTCGTTGTTAGTATATTCTCTTTGTTGAGATTCAAGAGCACCCACATGTACAACTTCTCAAAGTTTTCTTGGTCATTGTTTGGAGTGATCACTTCCTTTGGAAAAGCATCATACCGACAATGCTTCCGTAGAAGGTTATGTAACCCAACATAAGCTAAAACCAATTCCGCTTGTGTTGAAACAAAAAAGGAGGCGCTGATTTGAACATCAAAAAATGAGATTTGAAAATACTAAAAATTTGCTCAATCACGTTTCTCAAAGATGCATGCCGCAAATTGTGAAATCATACTTCTCAAAAACAATTCTCGGACACTCCTACTTCTTTATAAACTAGTGAACATACCTTATTTTGAATAGAGTATATGGAAATATATTAAAATGGTTGCCAAAAGTTAATATGAATCCCACTAATTCATCGACAATCAAGGCAAAAAAAATGGATTCTATCAATATGGGATGACATATTGCTATAATCAATGAAAATCTTTATAAAATTTATAGTCTTTTGAAATCAACGTGAATTAGCTTCCCACTAACTTCCACCTAAGATTTCAGATGAAAGTAGTTTGAAGTCATTTGAATTTGTGGTGGAGAAATTATACATGATTTACTAACGACATGTATGCCTAGCCTGAAAAAGAAGCTAATGGAGAAAGAAGGTTTTACCCTCAGCCCAATTCTTCTTGGAGCAAAGCTCGTGTTCACACGACCAATATTAGCTTTCTTATATCATTACTGACTTAAGTTGTATTAGAAAGCAACCATTATGTTGTTACATACCTGAAAAAATAGATGCAAAAACAGATGAATAAAATGATATAACTAAGACAAAATGGTTTAACATGATTCATTAACTTGGTTAAATCCACAGAAAAAGAAAAATCTAATTATTATAAGTAATATTAAGCTTACATAATAAAAAATTAAGGTTATTTCGAATTCAAGATACATATATAGTAGTATCCTACATCATAAAACCTAGTCCATAGGGACTAATGAGCTCAAAACCCATGATCATATGTAAAACCTATAACAACTTTATACAACACACTTAATTCAACATAATTAGTATAGTGTTCTTCATGCAACATCCATCGTCTAGATGGAACATCTAGATTTTCAAGTCACATCTACAAATCTCCACATTGACTTGAATCCTCCCAACAACAAATATATTAGATATACCAGATGCACCTTCTTGTTCCATATGTACCAACTGTGTTCTTCAACGTCAGATGTACCATATGAAATCATCAACATCAGATATACCATATGTGTTCATCAACACAAGATGTACTTGATGCGCTCCTCGGCGCTAGATGTACCAAATTTGTTCGTCAAAAACAAATCTACCAACTTTACTCTCTTTGCCTCATATGTCCCTTTGGATCAGTTATTTTCAGACCATATGTACTTTTGGACGAGATGCCCCAACGGGACAGATGCACCTTCAGGCAAGGCTAACAGGTAGAGATGTCTAACAAGTCCAAGCAATGATTAAACTTGTTATGAGGAACCGGCTTAGTGACATGTCAGCAAGATTATCTCCAGTTTATAATTTCTTCACTTCAATCCACTTTTTATTTCGCAAGAAATGATACCTCACATCAATATGATTGGTTCTCTCATGATGAACATGGTATTTGGCTAAACATGCTCAAACTGTTGCAAAACATATTAGCCTGATCGTGATATAAACCAAGATCATTAAACAATAATATCAACCATATTCCTTCATTTACAGCTTCAGTCAATGCCATATATCCTACCTCATTAGTAGATAAATTCACTTTCAACTGTAGATTCGCCTTTCAACTAACCACATAACTTCCCAAGGTGAACACATAATCGGTCATAGATCTTCTGATATCTACATTTCCAACATAATTAGAATAGCTTGTAATCAGTCGCAGATTATCACCTCCATAGATGAGATCAACATCATATGTACCCTTCAGGTACTGGAAAATCTGCTTCACGGTTGCATAGTGTTCCTACCTAGGTTGTCCCATAAACCTGCTAACCACATTGGTTGCATGTTCTAGATTTGGTCTTGTGCAGACCATTGCATACATAAAACTTTCTACAGCGGATGGAACCTCAGATATATACTATATATCCTCTTCAAATAGAACCGCATACATGGTGAGATGAACATCCATAGCACACATAGTATTAATAGGTTTACCTTAATACATCTTGAACCATGTCATCACCTTATTAATGTAGGGCTTATGTGACAAGAACAACTTTTTCTTCTCCCTGTGTTAGAAGTTCTCCATATGTCGAATCTTCTTTGCTGCACCAAGATTCGTCATCTCAAACTCAGAATTCAGAAGCTCCTTCAGATTTTTGATGTTACACATCTTCTTTGCAGCTATCAGCATGTCATCCACGCATAGTACCAAATAGATGAACATTCCATTCTTTAACTTTCTCATGTAGACACCATAAATACTTATGATGTAGCCCAAGTTGATCATATAGCTATTAAAACTATGTCTAGGAGACTGCTTGAGTCCATAAAGTGACTTACAAAATTTGTTGACGTGTTTTTTTTCTCTGGAACTTGGAAACTATCCGGGTAAGTCATGTATACCTCCTCTAACTCTCAATAAAGAAACACAGTATTCACATCAAGTTTCTCAAGTTCCCAGTCCTCACATGCTACCAGCACTAGCAACACTCTGATTGAAGTATGTTTAACCACTGGTAGGAAGATCTCATTGTAGTATACCCCCTCTTTATTAATGGAACCTTTAGCAATGATCTAAGCTTTATACTTAACTCCTTTTGTCTGCAATTCTCCATCCTTAATATTGAAGACACACTTGAAAGTAATAACCTTTCTCCTTGATGGTAATGTTACAATATCCCATGTATTATTCTTCTCACGGGACTCCATTTTGTCTCCTCTTGCAGCATGTTGAACTGTTTTTATTACTGCTAAAGGGAAGAGAGAGGGAAACAATACTCGCACAAACTAGTCTTTTCAGACCTAAATGAAGAATCCGATCTAATGTATACCAACCCCAAGACAAGAGTATCGAGTAGATTAATGTTCGAGGTCACTTTTGGATCCTTGAGACACCCTCAAAAGCATGGATATTATTGTCTGGTCAATCAATTTTAGCTTTTCCATATCAGACAGTCTGCAATCAATAAATCAAATAATTGTTTTAGGTATCAGTTAGATGATTAGTTCCAAGAAAAACTTATAGTTCCCAACTAACATAGTTTTGACTCAATACACAACTTACACTCAAAAACATACACAATGTCAGTAACTATTTCTCTCAGACTCAAAAAACATTGTCCCCGGTGTTATACAATATAAAATTGTAGAAAGAAACAAACCAAACTAAGTAAAAACTAGAAAATAAGAAAACATATATGTGTTCGGGACGGGTGTCAACCGCCACCGATGATAATGTCGACCGACACTGCCTTTACATGATACAATTTTTTTAAAAAAGCAGAAAGCTTACTAGTGGGTTGCCTCCCACCAACCGTTTGTTTTAAGTCATTAGCTCGATTTGGAGACCAGATTCAGACAAAAAGAGAATGAAAATTTCTCCAAAACGAATCCCAATGTCCATTATCTTCAACTTCAGCACACTGCTCATGAATCCTTTCACAACATTCTGTCCACTCTGAAGTGAGAACAACTTGAACCTTTTCAAGAGATTGTATGATTCCTTTGCTTTTCACCTTTTACTCCATCATACCATCTGAACAGCTATGAGGAACCAATTGCAAGTGAAAATGAGGATCGCCCTTGATCCTCCTTTTTTATCTTATTTTCTTCTTACCCTTTTACCAAGACTTCTGTGATTGTATACCAATGTCTCCATCCAGCACTTCCTTAACAGCACTCTTACTAAGTCTTTCTGAGAAACAGCCACAAGCAAAGAATCATCAGTTACAGCAATGCAAAAAACTAGATTCATACCTCTATTTTGTGATACAACTTTACAGAAGGCAGTCTCATCGATATTAGGAAATGAAACTTTGCCCTTACACATGTCCACCACTTCACTCGGTGTAGCTACACAAGCTCTTCCCAGAATAAGAGGCATATGTGAACCATTTTCCATCTCCAAAACCTAAAAGTCAATGGGATCAATCAAATTTCAAACTATCACATTTAGATTGTTGATAGTACCTTGTGGAGATTTTGTAAAGAAATATGTGAAGGTGCGTGTAATATTTGGACCTTTTGTGGAAAGACCCAGTTTATCAGTGATGCCCTTATACATGAGACTAACTGTCAACTCAATATCGTAGAGAGCATCTGTGAATTCAACTCCTGATATAGTGCAAGAAACCAAAAACTTTCTGAGGTCTTCCAACTCTGTAAACTTTCTGATCCCAGTAGATGCACTTATAGATTCATCGAATAATAACTTTAATTCTTAAATTATATCTTTGGTGTTCTTGATGAACTCGGTGAAGCGGAAATTATCACAAGCTTCTTTTAAAAGAAACAACTTCAAGAATCATTTTCACTTTCTTGTGAAAACCAACTAGTTATTTTGCACTAATAGACTCTAGCATATTCTTTGTCACAACAGGGTATGGGATCCTAGGTTTGTAGACCCTTTCCTCAACTGGTTTTGAAACTTCAGAGAGTGCAGAACGTCAGTACACGGTGTCAATCGTCACAGAAGAGAAGTCGATCGACTGATCATCGGTGGCGACACCTTTGTGTCGATCAGGGTCAATTTCACTCCGACAATACTTGAAATATCAGGGTTCTTAGTGGGTGTCAACTGACAAACTTCCCTAGTGTCGACCGAAACCGGCTATAGCGATTGATGCTCTTCTTTTGTGTCCAGTATGGTTGATATACCATGGTTTTTAATACTTTTAGACCATGGTATAAGTCCTATTTAGAATTTATATTATAGGTTTGGAGTATTTTTGTGTTGTTTTGTGTTATACAGGGTCTAGGTACATTTTAAGATACTTTGAAGATTCTTGAGCTATTTGAGATGTAGAACTGTGCAGTTGCGTCAGAAGTTTATAAACAGATGGAAGCCTTCCCACGGTAAAATTGAGCTCATCATTTTCCACAAGATATATCTTTGTGTTAGCTTTCCAATTCCATAAGTTTGAAGTCAATCAAGATCCTACATCAAGTGTTATGCTCATTTTACTGAAGAGTGGTATGTCTAATGCGCGAGAGGAAGTTGTATCGAAGATGTTAAGGAGGGTCGATCGACACTCAAAGGGTGACGAACTAAACTCATCTAAAAGCATAAAATCGACAGATTCAAAGAAGATGAAAGACTTGCAACTTTCCCGAAAATCTCTCTTATTTACAAAAGAACCTAGGAAGTGACCTAATATATATATATATATATATATATATATATATATATATATATATATATATATATATATATATATATATTCAGCCACTGTTTAGGCTATGCTATGTTTTTAGATTGGAGAGAAGAGAAGAACTCTTTCATGGTTTTGTTGGACCTCATGTTGCTTACTGTTTATGACATATATTCATTTTATGATTATGTTTTCATCTATCATGTTTGAGCAGATCACCTGTTAGATTTAGTGTTTTCTAAGGTTTTGATGAACTTATGAAATATAGAATTGTTAGGATACTATATTGCATCCTTCACATGATTGTTTTTAACGCTTGTTTCTTGAGTAAATAACTAGAAACATGATCATATAATAATTGGGACACGCGAGAGCATGGTCAATTACCTGATCAGAATCCTGTTGAGCTAAGTTGGAACGTGCAACGAGAGTTGGCTTAGGAAACTTAGTGAACAAATTGAATTGGAACGTTAGTGCTTGTCTAGAACTATTATATCCGCAACGAGAGTTCGCGTCTGGTTATTTAGACATCTAATTAGAGTCGCAATGAGAGATGAATATCTTACTTACTGAATTCAAATTCTAGGATCAAACATTTAGCATTTATATATTTGAGTTCTGATAACTTGAATGAAACCCTAAGTTTAGCGCCTTTTCCATCTGTTTTACAAACCGATTTACTTCTTTGTTATTTATTTCCTTATATATTTTTTGTAGCCTACTTAATAATCTAAAGTCTATTGTGTAATACACACTCTCTGTGGATTTGATCCCTCAGTACTGCAATCTATCTCGTATTTGAAAGAGTTTCTCTAATGGTAATTTGAGCATATCAAATTCATCGTTGTTACCGGATACTCTGATCATCATTAGACTAGGTATAGGATTTAGACTAGGTTTTTCTTTTTAGTATAGTTATTTTCTCTTTCTTGTGGCTTTAATGTACATGAATATGAGTACCAAAAGCAACAAGGAGAAAGGGCTTTCAATCCAAGAGCTATGGGAGTCGGAACGCATGTACCGTAAGGCTAAGACACAAGTATTTATCGACAGCCTTTCATCGTCATATGACACTACTCAGACAATTTGACAAAGATGTATATGTTGTCATTTACGTGTAGAGAAGAGAATGCCTTTCAAAAGTAGAAAAAAAATTGATATTATTTTCATAGTGAAAATATAGATATAACTGAATAAATATATAAAAGAACGTATTAATTTAGTATTTTGATATAACCAAAGATTTCACCTCTATTGATGGGAAAAATTGCATGTCAAAGCATGTTGGGAACAAAAATATTAAAATAATCTCGATTATGGGAACCAAAATTCGCATTATCGATTTTCATAAATGGAGGAAAGTTAACATTCTCCACTTTCTTTGAGGATCTGGATTCTCTATGAGGGCCAACGACAAATAATCAAATAAACACGGAAAATATGAAAAGAAAATAAAACATATTTATAGAAAGTAGATTTTTTCGAATTTGCGTTTGAGCGTTTCATAGACAAAAACATATAGAAAGCTTGCCTTGAAACAGGATTCCAAAGGAAATCGAATAACACATGCAGTAAAACCTAACAAGTTTGCTAGTATAACCACCTATGTCGGGAAAAACCTATGTGAGCCGCGACTCGCTTAGCAATAGATGAAAAAATGAAAGAGGTTTTAAAGATTTTGGACTGGACCTTATGAAAGGCTACCTACGTACCCTTTTCGAGGATCAAGCCGAACGTAGTTCAATTTACAAAGGGTTGAAGAAGAGATTGAACTACCTTTGCGAGTTCGTCTAGTAACTAAGTGCAAGACATAGAAAACTAAGCATGTCGAGAATAATTCCTAAGGTTCCTAAGTGCAAGAGTTCTAAGAGTCTAAAATATCATCCTTGTGCTCCTTTCCTGGGCTCTCTTTATATATGCCTCCAAGGTCGGCACGTTTTCTCCTTTTGCCCTTGATTCAAGTTTATCTCTTCGCATAAGAGGTTGTATTTTATACCAAAACACATGCATACGTTAATAACATTTACACAATTTACATATGCCATGTTCTTGGTTATATGCAATAGTTAGACAATGACTCTCGGTTGCAAGATAAAAAGTAGTTTTATTTTAAAAATGAAGCAAAATGGAAAATGTCACGTTACTATGAAAGTTCATGTTACCTATCATAAGAAAAAGAAAGAGGAAATTCTTCAAAAACAATCATCTTCTCCATTACAATAGTGGAATCAAATGAGCACTATTTTCCCCAAATTCAACTTTCATCCCCAGTCAGTCTGAAAAAGAAACTGTTACTGCTAATCGAGTAAATTTTGACCGAAATGTAGATCCAGAAACATTTTTAATCGGGGGACACACTAAAAACAACCAATTTTTTTTAATCAAGTACACTTTTTTATTTATTCACTAAAATAAGAATATTTCAATGAAAGTTATATATATTATGTAAGAAAAATAAAAAAAAACAATTGGGGGCACGTGACCTCCTAAACGTGAACGTCTGTCCGCCCCTAACTCTGAAGTCCCTAGAACGCTAGCTTAAAAATAACCTTTTAGCTTTAAACTAAGATAAAAATGAATAAACTGGATATACTTAACAAACCACCAAGTTCGCTACTATCGTGCTAAATTAGATTTATATATGTATTTCAAAGCGCAAAATTGTAATAAAATTTAATTTAATAATAAATACATTATTTTTTTTTTTTTTGTATTTGCGAACTAAATTTGTTTTATTTTTGGTGATAAAACATCTAATTTTTGTTTGGATTCAAATCGTTGTATGTTTAAAACATAATAAACTTAGTTTAATAGTTTTTATGACTTATAAATAAATAAAAATAAAATAAAAAGTATTTTTAAGACTTATTAAAATACTTAATGGTAGAATTACATTTATTAAACATAATAAATTTATTGTTAAAAAAAAATCATACATCAACTAAATTATAAGTAACCATACTATTAATTGAGAATACACGCTTAAATAAAAATGTTTTAGTTTGTTTGGTTCTAAAATGTGATATGGCAAATATGACGTGTGTATTGTGACTCTAATATGACCTAATTCTACAAAGGACAAGATTCTCTGAACTTGTTGACATGACTAATGCAAGACTAGCTTAAATTGACCATTCTTAATTATAAAATTTTTAATCTATGTTCGTATTAAATCATGTAGTTATCCTAATTAAAACTCGTTAGTATATTAACCTTTCAAATTCATATGGTTTGATATCATATTATAAAGTTTGATATGTATTCTAAGCATATACATGTCAATCATTTGGTTTGAGATCATACAATAAGTACTCATATTTTAAACATATAGGTATCATTTGGTTTAGTGTTTAAGTTACATATAATATTTATGCCAAATAAATGATTTGGATACACTATTTTTGATATAATTAGTTGGTTTTCCAATTATATATTATAATTTTGAAATCATTCATTAATTCCATACGAAATTAATTTTACTATGACTAACTATTATATTAACTATTTATGGTTTAGTGTTTAAAGTATGAGGTTTAAGTTGCACACATGTACATTTTACTTTTAGGGTATAAAGGTTATGTTTGAAGACCAGAGTATGTTACAAGACAAACTAAAATATTTTGTTGATTGATATTTACTGATATTCCATTAATTTAAATATATTATGTTATGATAGGTATGATATTATAATTACACTATTTTTTTAACATAGTGATACTGATATATTTGGGAATAGTTATGACCGTTAGGTTAATCAATCAAATATTTATATACATATTCTTCTCCCATTGAACCCAATCGTTTACTCTTTCTTACACGATAATGTCTATAGTCAAAAAAATGTCTCGTACTATGTTAGGGGATCTTGTTAAAACCATTCAGTGAGATTTAGAAATTTTTTTCAAGATTACCAACTAAATGAGTTTTATAATTACATAACCGATAAATCTATTGAGCTAGTTCTTGTGGATGAAACAGTTAGTTTAATGTTCAATCTACTTTTATTTTCAAAATATGTTAATGTTTCTTCACAACATTAAAAATACTAATACATGCTACGTTTTGATAAATAAAAGATATCAGATTGTATACATTTATTGAGTATTTTTACAGAAATATAAATATTTTCTAAATGAAGAACAATCTATATCAATCAACGAATTCAATCTAAAAGAATACAATGAAAAATTCAGGAAACGTACATTTCCTTACAAATTGTCTATCTTAAAAACAATTAGGACCAAAGTTTTGACAGATTTTCATGATTCTATACCAGAATAGTATTTCACTGATTTTGGTGAGATATTAGATAAAAAATATGAAGGAATATATTGATAGATTACCATATGTTTATATATATTTTTTGTTACAAAATTCAGTATTTCACCAGTTTGACATCTTTCAATTGTTTGAACTGACAAATGTCATTTGAGAAACAATTTAAGTTGATAATGTCAAATAAGTGAAAACTAAAGGAAAGTCAAACAATTCATTCAAACTCCAAATAATTTTGCACGATACAATGTAAGTAATGTTTTTGTGTATATCATATAGCTAAACATACAAAATTTTGTATACAAAGAAGTACTTCAAAACCTCGATTAGGATACATTGGTGAAAGTAGGTGTCAATGGAATTATTTGTCTGTTGGAAATATGAACATAATTAGCAAAGAAGCATATGATGAATCTCCCTTCTATGTTCAATTTGAATTACAGAATCATAGTACTTTTACTATATATATTGTCAACGTTGCTGTATATTTTATTATATAGTTAATAATTTAAGATCTTAAATTTTATACAGAAAAGATGAAGTTATATCACAGAGTTTTATTACAAAGATATATGTGATTCGTACAATATAATCAGGGCCTGCTTAAGTGCAGGAGCAAGGGGACATGGCCCCAGGGCCCATTTTAAAAAAAAAATTAAGATAAGGGCCCAATTTTTTAAAAAAATTTATAAATATATGTAAATTTTTTTTAAAAAAAATATTTTGCCCAAGGACCCGTAATTTTTTTGAGCCAACCCTGAATCTAATTTGGAAGGATCCCACTATATGCATGTTACAATTCTGAAAAATCCCTGAAGGTTAAGGTATGAGTTATTGTTGTTGATTTTGTAATACATGATTTACACATTTAGTATTACATCTACAATTTCTTTCTGTATTGATCATGGCAATATGGTTCTTCATTATAATTTGAATTGTTCCCCATATATGTACAATCCTATTAGTGAATATGTTGAAATATTCTTGTCCAAATGAGTTGATAATTACAGTTATTTATGTTTCTCTAATAAATATATCTGCATTCCATATTATTATTTTGTTATTCTTTAGGTATATGTTAAAATATCATAATGAAGCATGATGTTTTACAGGTGTCATTATCTATTTTCTTGAAGGTATGAATGAACTTCTATTAAATCTATTAATCAAATAATATCTTTCGGATATGTTATATAGTCTTATTATTCTGTTTGAAAATCACTTGGATATTCGATAAATATTTTATGTTGTGTTGTGTGCTTATAAAGTTCTTATGCTTTTATTTTGCAGGGGTTAGGTTAATTATTAAACTATATAATCATTAGTGTGAGTGGCTGGAACATTAAGTACTCTATGAAAAGCTACACAATATCAATTTTACGTAAAATAATTATAGTATGATGTTATCGATGTTGGAGTCAAAATCAGTTATGGCAAAATCAACGGCTAAAACTCCAGAAGAAGTATTTTCTTTCGAGAAAAAGATAAAACGAAAAAAATACCTCGTCTAATTCAAAAAGAATTAAAAAAACGACCGAGCAACAAGTTCTCTTGAAAGATGGAGGCAATCTCTTAACAAACGACTTCCAAAAGTACGGGAAAAAAAGAAACCATCGCATCCAATCATCTGTCTTGCCCTTAGGACGAGACCAAAGACGCGAGCCAATCCGTCTCGCCCTAAGGGAGAGACCAAACACTCGAGTCTTCCGTCTCGCCTTTAGGGTGAGACCAAATGCTTGAGCCAACCCGTCTTGCCCTAAGGGCGAGACCAAACGCTCGAATCATCCGTCTCACCCTTATGGCGAGACCAAATGCTCGATCCAATCCATTTCGCCCTAAGGGCGAGACCAAACGCTCGAATCATCCGTCTCGCCCTTAGGGAAAGACTAAATGCCCGAGCCAATCTGTCTCGCCCTATGGGCGAGTCTAAATGCTTGACTCATCCGTCTCGCCCTTAGCCGTATGATCCAAATTTGGATGACAAATCTAAATTCTATCTCCTAGAGCTATACGAAAAATCCTTTAAAATACTTGAAATAAATCCTGAAAGGTCAACTCTTCACCCTTAGGGAGAGACCAAACGCTCGAATCATCCCTCTCACCATTAGGGCGAGACCAAATGCTCGAGCCAATCCATCTTGCCCTATGGGCGAGACCAAACGCTTGAGTCATCCGCTTGTCCTTGGGGCGAGACCAAATGCTTGAGAAAATCCATCTCGCCCTAAGGGAGAGACAAAACGCTTGAATAATCTGTCTCGCCCTTAGGGCAATACAAAATGCTCGAACCAATCCGTCTCGCCCTAAGGTCGAGACCAAACGCCCTAGTAAACCGTCTCACCCTTATGGTGACATTAAATGCTCGAGCCAATCCATCTCGCCCTAAGGGAGAGAACAAACACTTGAATCATCGTCTCGCTCTTAGGGCGAGACCAAATGCTCAAGCCAATCCGTCTCTTCCTAAGAGTGAGACCAAATGTTTAAGCCAATCCGTCTCGCCCTAGGGGCGAAACCAAAAGCTCGAGTCATCCGTCTTGCCCTTATGGTGAGACCAAATTCTCGAGTCATCCGTCTTGACCTTAGGATGAGACCAAATGCTCGAGCCAATCCATCTCACCCTAAGGGAGAGACTAAACACTCTAGTCATCTGTCTCGCCCTTAGAGCGAGACCAAATGCTCAAGCCAATCCGTCTTGCGCTAAGGGCGAGACCAGCTCCATCTCGCCCTCACAGGTAATCCTGCTTGACCTATCTCTCCCTTTGGTACACTTATAATGTTCTCCTTTGAATCTCAATGAAATTTTCTTTTGTTTTCTCACAAACATAGTTTCTACTAGGATTTTACGAAGAAAACAAGTAAGACTTTTTTTCTCGTTGAGAAGTTCGAGTAAACGTCAAAACGATACTGGTTAACTCAAACACCTTCGTATCTCCAAATAAAAGGACTGGTTGTATCAGCTCATGGTACTAACAACATGAAAAACATACTAAGAAAAATCAACGGTTTTTCCGAGACAAATCATAAAAAACTCTTTAAACTGTAATAAGGCCCAAGCGGTTTAAAACACGAAACAATCCCACTTGTGATTTGAAACTCGAGAATTGGCCGAAAAGCAACAACGATTTACTCGAAAAATAGAAGGAAGAGATAAATTTCATGTTTCCGAGATAAACATGGATTTTGGAGAAGATAAGAAAAACTCTGCTATCGATTTAACCATATACTAGGTTGTTGCCCGCGAATTCGCGGATATAAATAGTCTTAAAGTTTAATATATATAATATTTGTTATATTTTGACATGCTATAATACATTTTTTATTTTCAAAATGAAATGTGACTTTTATTTGTTATATATTTTCTAAATAAACAGATTTATATTTTTTTTGTTTATTTTGGTTCTTTATTGTTCTTAAAATTAAAATATAATTTGTAATATTTTATTAAATGTCATTCAATAATATTTTTTAAAAATAACATATATATGAAAAACACATATAATATATTTTAAGGATGATATAAACATGATAATAATAGTTAAAATCATAAAATAATTTCATTGTCTAATATGGTTAGAGTAATTTTCTATATGTATTATGATTATTTAACGTCAAATATGCAAAATTTAATACAAATAACCAGATAATTATAGCTAATGTAAAGTTCATAGACAGTATGAACAATAGTCAATAAAATAATTCATATAAATTAAAACAGTTAAACATACCACATATATAATTAATATGGTATTTAAGTCAAGTTTATATGATTATTCTGACGTTTGTATACTATATTTTATAAGATATGCAAGTAACAAAAACTGATAACTATTAATTTTATTTTATAAGTAATCATTTATATAACATTCAATAGAAAATTTTAAAGAATTTTCTTAAACATTGTATTTGTAGAAATGTATAAAATAATTTATATGGTTTAAAAAAAAAAAGATATGAAATTTTTGTATAAAATTGTAATGTCATTATATTGGTTCATATAAATTATTATTTTTAAAAGTTGTACAAGTTTTATAAATACTTTAATTGCTAGAAAAGAATTTATGAAAGATTATATACATTTTCCTTAATTTTATAAATAGTTAATATAAGTCATTTTGTATTAGATATCTGGTAAGTATTATTTATTGGTTATTAAATTACTTTAATTCTTAATTAAAATAATGAAAAAATGAAAAAAAATCTTTGTCCAATCAAATTAAAACAATTTTCTGAAACTTCACCTATAAGTGACACGTCAGCAAAAGTCACTTAAGTGACTTCTCAATTAATATGTAGTAGGATATTATTAATTATTGTTATATCATCGAGAATGAAAACTAACTGATGTTAGTTTTATTTTTGTTTTTCTTTTCCTAAAAAAATTGGTTGATGTTAATTTTGTTACATTTTGTAATCGAAATTTTCTTTGTTTACACTATTAGCCATGCATAACTAATTATAACTAACTATTAACACAATTTCTTGTGTTAATGTTCTATCCTTTTTGTGCTTCATAGTTTTTTTTTTCTTTTTGCTTAAAGCTCCATAGTATTTGTTTGAATATTATATACGAACATCAAACGATTTCAGATATACAATAGTACGGTTGAATTACTTTTATGAGAATATCAATCTTACAAGTTTTATTAGAAAAAAAAAAACTTCTAACTCTTATACTATATGATTTAAAATCAAAATGGGTTTATAATCGATCTGTTTGCCAACTAATTTTCCGGTAGAAATCCAAAGAAAAGGTTGAACAATTTTTGATAATTTTTATTCAATTTTTTTTTGGGAAAATTGAAAAAAATAAGCCATAATAACATCATTTTTTCCCTTTATACCTTTGCATTAATTAGTTAATTTTGGATATATTTATCCTCATAATAACAAAAATAATTATTAAAAATTTTGTAGTGTTCAGAAAAATATGAAAAAATCAATACGATCATAAGAATATTTTATATGTTTTGATCTAAAAATTAAATTCCAAAAACAATTAGAATATGTTGATTTTGATTTATTATAATGTATATTATAATTTTTTTAACAAGTATAAAATAGACGTTCTATCTAAATATATAAT
This sequence comes from Sinapis alba, assembly GCA_012274485.2. Classification (NCBI taxonomy): domain Eukaryota; kingdom Viridiplantae; phylum Streptophyta; class Magnoliopsida; order Brassicales; family Brassicaceae; genus Sinapis; species Sinapis alba. Next base: position 7,771 of record MU105845.1, on the reverse strand, counting down.
ATGTATACCTCAATTCTAACCAGAATGCCTTGTTATTTATAACATACAATATATATTGTAAGCTTTTTACTTATTGTAGAAAAAATAGAAAATATTTATTTTTATTCTATTTTTACTATATCATATATCGTAGATAAAATAGTTAATTCTTACATTTATGCTATCTTCTAAACACGTTAGAACTTATATTCTAACTTTGTATATTTGTTTATTGTATTTAGAATATGTATTATATATTTTCAGTTATTTTATGTTTTTAAATTTGAGAAAATCTATGAAATAATCTTGACTAATTTTTACATTGAATAAAAAAAATAAGAACACTTATATCAAAAGATCTGAAATAAATAAAATAAAAAAAAAATAAAAAAATGTTTTATCTTTGTTATTTTGAATAGTACGTATAATATATATTTGGATTTGAATAAGATTTTTTTTTTTTAATTTTTCTAATTTTTATTTTAAAATCCGAAAATTCTTTTTGAAATTAATTTTGAAATTTTATTTAAAATTTCTATTATATATTTATTTATTTATGATCATCTTAAAGAATTTCTCAAAATATAATTATTATTTTAAAGTTAAGTAATTTTATTTGTTCTATTAGAGGGTTAATTTTATATATTGAAAAAATCTAAGATATATTTAGATAAATTTACAAACTCAAAGGTATAATAAGACAAATTCATTCTCAATATAGTTCAATTAGCCAATTTTTTTCATTTTTTAAGGTAATAAAAGTTTTCAGAAACCGTTAATATTTTTCTGATAAACTAAAGCATCACCTAAAATTCTGTTATAAACAATTGTATTTTCTTGTATTGTATTGTAAATACATAGTCTCAGTCAGTCCAAAAGTAATAACAACTTCCAGACAACTTCTATTAATCATTTAGTTAAACAATTTTATAGCTTAAACTGTGAACTCCTATACAGAAACAAAAATGTATCAAATAATTTTAGTTTAATATATTCTTAGAATTCATATAAAAATTATAAATATTTTTTCTTAGAATTAGTTATGATATGTATCTAAATGTCTTCCTAGTAAATTATGTATTGCATAATTAATTAGAACTTCCTATTCCACGTGAAGTATAATCATTGATATATTTCTACTAAAATTCTTGGATGCTATCAATATGTCTCCCGAATACCATCGCTTTATATTAATCTAAAATAGGTCAACTGGTTAGAATGTTCAGTCATCTCCCTTCTTTATATTACTCAGTGTATCGATTAATTAATATTGATTTGGAATAAACGATGTGATAGATAGATTGTGGTGGAGCTAAAAAGGAAGAAAAAAAAGTGTCGACTAGTGAATTTAAGAACAAAACAAACTAGAATAAATTAAAATATCTTGGCTGTAAAATTTACACGTATAAATGAAAATGTACCAGTACCATCCTGTTCAAGTCGATGTTCTTTTGTCAGTGTTCAATTCGATGTTCTTTTGTCAGTGTTCAATTCGATCTTAATTATAATGATTTTGATCTTTTGTTTTCTGGTCCACACGAGGGAAATGGACAATTAAAGCCGATAACTCGAAATCTAGGAAAAGAAAAAGTTATGTAATGCCTATGTCATTGATTTAAACTTACATTAACAAAATAAAGTTTACTAGAGAAATGAATCAAAGAAAGAGAGAATATAGGAAATTGTAGGCATGCTCGCATGCTCGCGTTTAATTAAGGTTGTAGAAGAACTTCTTTTTGTCCGTAGAATTTCTACTACATGTTGATCCCAGAAGATCAATGATCACAATGTTAGTTCTTTTACAAGTTAATCTTATGATCATATAATCGCAATATAATTTTATTTGTATAACAAATTATGACGTAATAAATTAAGCATGTCTTATAATCTTGAATCGTTATAAACGGACATGTTCTATATTTATACATAAAAGTTCTCTTAATGCGATAGATGGAAGTTACATAAAAAATATTATAAATAGATAAATTTGAGCTAGTTAGGATGTGTATAATATATGTAACATTCCAAATCGTGGCCAGAATTTTTTTAAAGGAAATAACCCTGTCTACGGTTAATTTACCCAAAATCCTAGGGTTTCACCTATTTTTTCTATAAAAGGAGCTGCAGTCCCTTTCTGTTTCTTCATCAGAAACTTAAAGTGAAGCTCTGCAGAGAAGTTCCGGAAACAGAAAACCCTAGCCGTCGAATCTCTCTCTCCTGCGCCGTCTTCTCTTTCTTCTCTCCTCCCTCTCGCGCGTCTCTCTCTTATCTCTCTCTCTCTCTCCTCTCTGCGGCTTTTTCTCTCTCCTCCACTGCGCCTCTCTCTTTCTCTCTCATGGCCGTCGCCGAGTGGTGGTGGTGTGGTGGTGACCAGATCTCACATCTCTCTTGTCTCCTTGTTCCAGATCTCTAGATCCAGATCCAGAACTCAAATCTCTAAGGTGAGGTGATTCGATCCCAGATATGTTATACTGATCTTTGCATTCTTTATGTTGGAACTAGGGTGTGGTTAGACCCTGTTTGTGAGTTAGGTTGATAGATCATAATGAGAGTTAGGGTGATAGATGAATGAATCATGATGCATAAGAACCTTCACACTATCTAAAAGGACTTAATGGACTGCTTTGTTTGCTGTGATGAATGATATGAATGTTTATGTGATTGTATAATTGGTTGATCTGATTCTATGTGATGATTGAGATGAGAAACTAGGTTGTTAGAAAGAATTGCACGCCTAGGGTGATAGTGAGGGTTCCAATTGGTATGAGGTGCCAATTGGTATCCTTTAATGAATGGTATGGGTGAATGATGGTTGTAAAGTGTATTGTGTGAGATACCGAGAATGGGTGGCGTCTAGTGGTCGAGTCTAATGAGAATGAGAAATGAGAAATGAGAAATGAGAAATGTGAATGAGAAATGAGAATGAGAATGAGAATGAGAATGAGAATGAGAATGAGAATGAGAATGAGAATGAGAATGAGAATGAGAATGAGAATGAGAATGAGAATGAGAATGAGAATGTGGATGAGAATGAGAATGAGAATGAGAAACAGAAAGAGAATGAGAATGTGAATTGGTATCGAGTCAATGAACTTGTTTGTAGTCATGTTTGAGCCACCAATAACGGGTGGCGTCTAGAGATAGGACCCGCAGGACAATAGCCTAACAAGAGGTACCTGCGGGTGAGATGTCGTGGGAGAGCGCCGACTGAGGCACCCATGGTAAAGTCCCACGAGAGAGCTGAGGCACTCGTGGTTGAGATGAGAAACCACATGTAGTAGATGCGTTTTAAGATCGAGTCATGCCGAGTCATGGCATAATTATGGCTATTAGGACCGGAGTGGCAGACAGATCCAGAGAGAGTGCCAACGAGCTGCAACTCGGATAGTCATTTAAGAGTTGGGGACAGTCTGAGGACGTAAGATCACCCATGATATGCCGCTATGTGGAGGGTCACCGTGGGTGAGCCATAGGTCCTTACGTCTAGGTGCTTGGTGTCAGTCCATTGTATGTGAGTCGTTTGTCGAGTCGGTCTAATCATTTACTTGGCAATGACTATGTTCATTGTATTAATTGCTCGCTAGGTTGATAGAAATGCATTGTATGTGATGTCTTGAAATGTTAAGTTGTATTGATTGATTGTAGTGGCTAGCCAGCCTTCTTTCCCGTATAGAGTGTCATGCGGGGAGACTGGTCTCTGGAAGAAGCACAGGTTGAGCTATTTGATGCCTTAATTGACTGAGTATTCCAATACTCACTCCCTTCCTTTCCATTTTTCTGTGCGCATAACTGTAAGTAGAAGTATATGGATATGGATATGGGTTGGTATTTCAAAGGAAACAGTGCGTTCGTCAACTCTTGGGACCAATATATGGATACGCTGAGTGTCTAAATTGAATAAACGTGTCTTCATGACTTTCGCTCAACAACCCCAGTCGGACGCCGAGGAAGCGGGATGTCACAATATCCCCTAAAACTCCTTTTCAAATTGGAATGTACAAATCATGGATGCCCAATTTATAGGAAAATATCAAATTCTGTTTTTCTCAGTATCTTCTTAAGAATGTCAGCTAATTGATCTGCAGTAGAAACAAATAAGGTCAAGATCATGCCATTGACTATATGGTCTCAAATGCAATGACATTCGGATTCAATACACAATACACTTTTTCGTTCCTCATACTGTAATAAATCTTCTAATCTTTAATCGTCTCTTCTTATTCATCGATCTCAAAGTCTATATTTATACATACAAGGTTTTCCTAATACTATCGATAAAAGAAAGTTACATAAAATAAATATTCTAAGTAGATAAACTTAAATTAGTTAGGATATGTATTTTTTTACAACGAAACTGAACTAAGTAACTGGAGCTACCGGTTCTGTTGTGAAAGTTAAACTAATTAATTATTATACAGGTTCTTTATGAACCGCATAGTATGATACGATATTTGTTTATTACAGTTTTTATTAATTTTGAATAACGAATATTTATTTATAATAAAGTTTTAACTGTCTAGTTGAAATGGTAGAGTTTTAGGCTCTGCATCATAATTTTGTACCACTCAGGCGTCTGACCCTTCGCATCAGCCTTTGCTTGAAGCTTCGAAAGCACAAGATGATCCTTTCAGCCACAAAACAAAAAGAAAAAGGGGAGAAATACAAATATTTTGTTTTTATAACGAAAATTGTGCTTTTGAGTTTTCTTTTTGTCATCGTGCTTAGTAGTGTATTAATTTATAGGAAATATAATTAAATTTGGTATTGGACATGTGGGTGTCCTATGTAAAATCAGGACCGCTCAATCATCTTCGAAACTTCTATTTATTCTCAATCTCCTCTTCTCTCAACATCCAAGCTTTAACTTGTTAGCTGCTTCTTCCTTCTTCAATTCGTCATTTCTTACAATTCTCTCATATCACTAAAAACACCAAACAAATATATTTCGTTATTAGCCTCTCACCAAAACTCGCATACTTATAATCCAAAATCATAAAAATGTCTTGCCTAGAGATTTATAAAAAAGACGTAAGTACTTTGTAAGCTTCACTCTTCAGTTTCTTAATCAGTGTTTGGATTAATGGGGTTCTACGTTTCTTCCTTGTTTAAGATTTTGTTTATGAGATCAAGTTCCTGTTTCTTGAAATACATATGTTACTGCAAAGGGACTTATATTCTAACGATTACCAATTAACTAATAGTTAAGTTTTTAGAAGTTCTGGTCGCTCAAGAAGAGCATGATCGAAAGGGCATGCTTAGTGCAATGGAGAGCCACGATCTTTATGTGCAAAATACATTTAGCTCAACATCTTTTCTTTTTCCATCAAAATTTGTTTAAGTCGACAATTTTTAATTAAGCTCAACAATATTTCATTTATTATAGCTAATCTTATTTCGTATTAGTTCTCTTTTTGTGCTGTAAGTTAAAGTCTAGAATAAATCCAAATAATATAGAAAATTGTGTATGCAAAACGTGAATACGTGGCAATGCAGAAAATGTGATTCTGCAATAGTCCTGTCAAAATACATATACAAAGTGAAATTAAAAAAAATATATATATATATATATATATATATATATATATATATATATATATAT